>OY728135.1:901038050-901330582 GCA_963277665.1 Viscum album
TATAAATTCATCTATAATGTGGAAATAAATGTGTATAAAAACTCTTAATCCAGATAAAGGCTCAGTGGTATACTATGAGAATCAATTAATAATCAAACACATATAACCCATCCTGTGAAGTAATATTCTATCTGTTTTAAATTTACCTATTATTATAAACAAGAATTAAATAATACCTCCTATTAATCTATATATACATAGTGGGGTCATTAAAAACATGATGAGGGACAAAGTGAAGGGAACACAAGACATAATACAATTCCACAACCTACTATAAGGTTGAAACACTAGCCTATTCCAACACTAATATGATTCACTATGAATCCTCAAGATCAATTGAACAAATCCTAAAATATTATTAAACAATCCCAATCATAACCAAAAACATAATCAAAATTAATAAATCTCAAAGAGTCGATTCCAAACCAATGGTTTCACATAAGACGAATTATACATGATATTTATTCATTTAGAATATAGATACCAACTATAGGTAAATTCAACCATTTATAATTCACCTTATAATGGTGAGACAAATGATATAATATACCACAAGAAAATATTACCAATCTAAATATTCCTGTAAAAAATATCAAAGGACATGATAATCTTCCACTAAACCCTAAATAACCACTCGAGAAACTAGTTTTGAATTCCAAAAATGGTGCAAAAATAATTCCAAAAACACCATGATATTAGGTAAAAATCATCAACATCTTATGAAATATGAATAGTAAATATACACAAGTAATTAATTAGGTAATAATTACCTTAAAAGCTTCAATGTTCTCTAAACTTATTAAGCATGAATCCCAAGATAGATTATCACTCAAATATAGGTTTCATCAAAAATTTATTATTCTTTTATTGATAATTAAATTTATATAATTTATAAATATAACCTATATGAACACACTTATGATAAGTGTTTGGAGTTATTAAGAAAAAAATTAGAGTGTCCAGGTGTTCCACACTAGAAACACTCAAGTGATATTTTATTATTATGAGGAATGGGAACTAGGTGAGATGAATGACCCAAATCAACTAGATGTCTCTGATCAAATTCATATTTCTTATAAATCTCAAAATACTAGGTTCCCTTGTTCATGTCAAATGGAAGAGATACATCATCCACCACAGGTTTACTTAACTAACTAAATTCAAGCATTATGACCCTTTTAGCCAATTCCTTATCAGATTTCCGACCAAATTCAAATACAACTAATCTGAGGTATGGGTGATGACCTCTATCAAAGAATTAATCTTTCATGAAGCAATTAGAGACTATCTTTGGATTGAAGAACACCAAATTAATGAAATGTTTTTCATACTCCTTCACCATTCTCTCACCCTAGTGGAGACTCGTGAATTCAATGGATTTCTACACCTTCACATTATAAGGATAATTCCACTGAATAAACATATTCTTGAATAATTCCTAGGGAATGTTAAAATTAAACTGGTATAGGACAATGGTTTACTACCATAATCATTTGTTTCCTTTAAATAATCATATAGTAGTTTTTAATTTAGAAGTTTCAGGTGTTTCTAGATAATTGATGATTATATCAATCCTCTATAAGCACCCCATTATCTTAAGTAAAATTTGATAACCATAGAAATTATGTTTATATTTATTCACAAAATATTTTATAGGGTCCAAGAGTGGAGAATATTATGGCTTCATCACTCTTATTAGAGTATGGGAAGAGTCAAGATTCAAGTGGACTATACTTTGATTGAGAAAGGGGCCACAATAATAACTATCCATTGAAACTAATTTCCCATAATTCACCATGACCTTCATGGAAAACATGCCCTAAATAACATGAAACATGAACCCAATCAATACATAATTCATAATTTAAATCCAATAATCCCATCATAAACCAATGGGTAAAACCCAAAATCATGGAATTTCTTAGACAAATAGCATTTATAGCACACTATAAAACAAATTATCTTGATACCACAACCATTTGATGGAGAATTTAGAAAACATATTTTATAATATCATGTACACTTTAAAAAATTTCCACCTTATTTATATTACCAATTAGAATCAATTTTATAACTCTACTAAAAATTGAACATGAGACATCATTCCAATTTCCCAACCTAGGAATTCAAAACATTTACATTAGTTCTAAAACCACCATCTTTGTTTTAGGGTCATTAATAACATAAAACCCCACTTGAACATCATATGTTCCTATATCAAAATTTAGATACCCTAAAAAATATCATATAGAGTTCAAGATACTATAAATTTTACCTAGTGAAAACTTCATAAAATTAACCTTTTTTAAACACTTCTTGAACTTCATTATAAAATAAACCAAATTTGAAAACATTT
This sequence comes from Viscum album, assembly GCA_963277665.1. NCBI lineage: Eukaryota > Viridiplantae > Streptophyta > Magnoliopsida > Santalales > Viscaceae > Viscum > Viscum album. The sequence continues at coordinate 901,040,407 of OY728135.1, forward strand.
TTTGAGATTAAAGATCTTTTTATAAATAAAAAATAAAACATCATTATAAAATCAAATAATTTTATGAAATTATTTTTCTATATGAAACTTATCCTTTATCATGTAAAATCAAAAAATATAACTTAAATATCAAACATAAATCAACAAAAGAACACATATAAAAAAATTATTCATATCAAATTATTATGAAACTCATTAGGTATAATTTAAGAAGTCAAATGTTTCAAATCATAAATGTTATAGGGTTTTATGACATGGAAAAGATTGGCCACATAGTTTGTAAGACAATTAATTAACTATGAAATAATCACTGGAAGGTTTTCATAACCATATGGACAAGAAGAACATGTTTTTTAGACCATGATCCCCTAGTTATTCTTAATTTTCCACCCTAAAACCCTAAAATAACTTATAATACTCCAATGACGATCGAAACTTCATAAATTTAAATTAAAATATATCAAAAAATTGGAAAAAGTCAAATACAATATTAAGATCCTGATTACCCATGGTGACTCAAGTATCATTACAAAAGGTGGTGATCAGGAAACTTTGTATGAAATACCTTTTAAGTCCTAGAAATTCTCTCTATGGTCTACTAGACTTCCCAAAAATAACAAGAGTTAACTGATACCATTTTATATCAAAATAGCTTGGTTCACCTTCCATGTCACATGAGTCAATCTTTCATAAGGCCCTAAATGTGTCCCAAATCACCACATACTAGAGAAAAGTGATAGAGAATAAAATAAAACCATGTGGGAATGATTTTCCCATTGAATACATTAAATAATCATCAGACCCTTATTAAGAATTTGGTATGGTACATCCATTCTTTGTACATACATGAATATAAAGTAAAACATTTAAAATAATGTGAAACACCAAACAAGTATTAATCAATATAAATAACCAAACTCACTTTGAGAGATAAATAATCACAAATAAAAAATAACAAGAACTAGAATAATAAGAAAAACAAAATCTAAATAAAGTTGGATAAATTGGAAAATACAATCATCTAGAAAAAATTCTAAACCTAAACTATAAGGACCCAGCCTTAAAAATTACATAATATTGAGTTAAGTCAATAATTCACATTGTGGATTTGTTCAGGTTTATAGTTTTAGAAAATAAGGTCATAACTATTGCATAAAAATTCAAATTTATACAAATCGAATACAACTAAAATAGTATTTGTTTCTTCCAAATTATAAAACCTTTTAAAAAACATGATTTATTTTAATGATAAAATTATTCTTTACTTCTTCCTTTCTCATACCCATCCTTATACCCTATGGAAACATTTCAAAAACTTTGGATGATAATAAAAAGCTCGATAAGGAATAAAACCATTAGTCCATGAATATTTAAAACCCATGAAAACATTTTCACAAAATCATACTTTTCACCCATAAAACATAAATATTTTAACATACCTCATGAAATTATAATATTCCTAAAAAACTTCTTATAAATAATAAATCATAAAGGTAACTTGTGGGAGTAACCTTCATGGTTACGTTTGGAATACCCATCACAGTATATTCCCTAAATCTCTTAGAATAAACCATATTGTTCAACTCTGTCATGTTACACAATGCATTGGAGAGATATCAAAGGATCACCCTCCCTAGTTTTATCATGGAACCACCCGTATACATAAATAATTCCCAATAACCATAACATAATGATAACACGTTAACAGGCATAAAGGAAAATAAAATTTCCACATTGCAATCATAAGATATAATTTCAAAACATTGATATAATCAATACATTATCAAAACCATTTTCAATACCAAAATACCTAAAAAGGTAATATGTTATTTAATTTTCTTTTTAAAAACATTATGTCTTGTAGAGTAATCCAAATACCAAATAATGGTCATAGCAGCGGAAAGTTCTTTTTCCCCACATACGTTAAAAAATATTCATTTTTTAATTTAGTAAAACACTTCACAGAAAATATTCCTTTTGAAAATATTTGAAATAAATTAAAATTCAATGTTTTTTATTATACACCATATAAAAAATATGGTATACATTATCAAAATATGCCTCAATGGAAGGAGATTGAGACGAAGTCCCTTAAAACGATCCTATCATTAGATTAAGGATAAATAAATGACATAAATATGTGTGGAAAGAATAAATACACCCAATATAAGTGGATATTAATTATAAAACAATCATATTTCATTTACACATATTCTTGTAAAAACAAAACCAATGACTTGGATATTAAACTCAATGAATGGAAATTGAGTTACGATTTCTCTTACCTTGAGTCTGACTTGTCTCATACATTCTTTATTTTCCTGAATAATAAACATAAGTTAATTTATACATTATTTAGAACCTTTTTAAAGTTTATTATTACTTTTACATCACTTATTACCATGTTATAAAAATTACATAACTATTTAAGTTCATATCGAACATTTTGTCGATATTCGGAACTTGAGTCAGAAATGAACTTGTTTTGATGTAAATTGTCCATGTGGTCAAAATTACATAATCTCCATAACATTATTAATGATTTAAATATCATATATATCCATTATATATTTATTTATAATAATCCATAATATTTGGATATAGGAAATGAAATGCATTGTTCATGGAGACGGTTGGTCGTACGTACTCATGAATGCTACTTACATTTATTTGTCATATTAAAAGAATAATAATTACATAATATAAATTTATATTATAATAAAATTGTAATATTAATTTCATATATATCTCATATGTTTAATAAAACAATCCTTTATGTATTCTATGTATCGTGGGAATGAGTCATATCGCTTTTAGGGGGCGGTAGTCCACACTTCCTCAAACGAAATTATCGTATTTATACAACATGGAAAGAATAAAGGTATGTTATAAATAAAAATTACATAATACTAGAGACAATATAAATATAATATATATCATATTTAAAAAAAAATCCATAATAATGGCCACCATGATAGGTGGTAAGGGAAAATTAAACAATCATTATTTCGTGAGGCAGTAGTTTTCTATACATAGAAACAGTATGTTTGTTACCCATTAAGTGTAGGTGTGTGTAAGTGTAGGTTAAAATACTATCCAAAAACATCCTAGTATATTTAGTATAATTTTTTTAATGTAATCATAAAATAAGAAGATTATAGGGAGTATATAATGGAAATGAAACTAAAAATCATGAGAGAAGGTGTTACCTCTTAATCGGGTAACTTTTTTTGGTTTATACAAAAAGGCTTCCTTAGGAGGTTTAATTACCAAATAAAGGATTATTTGTTGATGTTAGGGATTCAAGTAAGATTTTTGGGAAGATCTTGGCCGAACTAAAATTCTTTAGAGGTTTTATCATTAGATAAGAGAGGGTACCTTTTTATAAGAGAGGGGAGGGGAAAACTTTGAATTATAAAAAGTATTAAATTAATATAAAATAAAATTAATTTCCAAATAGTTAAAAACTAATTTATATAAAATATAAGATTAGTATATTTCTAAATAATATCATCCATTATTTTTTATACATGTATGTATTTTATTTTAAACCTTATCGTTTCAATTTACCCTTAATTATTCTCTTTTAATTTTAATTGTGGTAACAACATTTTAATTATTAAGAGGTTATTTATTTTACTTATATGGATTAAATTTCACATAAATAGGTAATTTATTAACTCTTATACCATATAATATCCATTTTTTAATTTTAAAATATTTTTCGTAATTTTAACTAAGTTAATAAATTATTATTTTTATAAAATATCAAGTGTCAATTTTGACACTATTCATTTCATTTAATTTAAATAAAATAAAAAAGGGGATATAACTTCTAAAAAATACATATAATAGACTTATAATATTTCATATCCACCTATAAATTTATTTTATGGCATTAATTATGTCATATAGTATTTATTTTAATATTTATAATATCATTTATTTGATATTTCTCTTAATAAAATAATTAATATATCACTGTTGTGTAAATATTTATGGTAATTATTTAATCTTTAAAAATTATAAATAAATTACAATGATGTATTTTATTTCATTATATTTCTGTATAATATTTATGTTCATAATTTCATCAAGTTTATCACTACATTAAAATTATTATACTTATAAGAGATAAGAGTGTGACATGTTGGTAGTTTCTTTTGTTTAAATAATAATTATATCACTTTCATGGAAACAAAATCCATTAAACGAATATATTTTTATAATTAGGTGTTATTGGTCGAATTTATTCATCTAATATGATTTTTTCATGTGTTAGGGTAATTTTTTGGCCTTATCATATTGTTTATCACCTAAATTTACCTGATTTACCATTAACCGTTGTAAATGAAAATTACCGTAGTTAAAATTCATCATGTCAAAAAAAGACCTCTTTACATAATTTTGACCCTATTATTCCAAATATGGAATCCATTTCTTCAAATTCAAAACACATAATTTTCAGTAATTAATTTAAAATTAATTCTCATTGTCAAAATGAGAAAACAAGTTTTTTAAAAGTAAAAATCATCAAAAGATTGACATGTTTTTATATAAAATTTCAAATTGAAATTACTTCAAATGAACAAAATTATATTATATTATAAAAACATAATATAAATATAATTTAAATACAATTCAAATTTTAATATAACAATGCAAATAAATTATATGAAAAGGTAGTTTTGAATTAAAATGCAGTATTTTTCACTATTCATTAAAAATGAATTTTATCGGAAAAATACCAAAAAATTAACAAAAGTAAATTTTAATGTCCCATTTACAAATAATAAGTTTATTTTATTAAATATAACATATAAAGTTGTCAAAAACTAAATTTTAAATAGGCTCTCCATCAAAAGGTGGTAAAACGACCTTTTAAAACTACAGGAGTATTTTGTGCTTAGAATTGGATTTATTCTCATTTTAATCATCTAAAATTTATTAGATTAGATTAAAAACATTTAATAAACATATTTAAACATAATATAGTTAGTTATATTAATTCCCTCTAATACAACAATTAAGCGCTAACTACCATTTAAAATAATAATAATAATATTGTATTATTTTTTGGTATAACTCGGTCTTGTGTGCAACATAAGATTTTGGAGAAACTCGTTATTCTGTGTCAGGTACGCTATCACACATAGTTTCCCCTTTAAACTAAAATTAATATCTAATTCATAAATAATAATAGATATGAAAAATTATTATTCTATAATTACCTAGGATGTTAGATAAACCACTACAGGATCTCCTTCATGTGACCAAAGGTTGCCCACTACAGCCAAAATATCCATCAATTGACAAATAATAACATTATCCACTATGAAATAATAACCTAAATACCTACATGAAAGAATAATATCTACTTAAACAAAAAGGTGTGTGTGTATAGGGTGTGATCTAAACATGTCCTATAGTATTTCACCATAGATTTTATTCAATTACATTTATAATACATTTCCTAAAATCTAATATAAAATATATTTTGGAGATAAAATTTTCATAATATAGGAAACTTTAATGGAAAAAATAACATGCCTTTCATTTCTAAAGAATGTACAACCACCTCTACACAACCAATGAGATAAAAACCTTTTTGGAAAAAATATATATACCTTTAGAGCTTGCAAATAAATATTTTGAACTTTAGAAGATAAAAAAGAGTTGATATTCCATTGAAAACATTATTTCAAATACATTTTTATGAAACTAGTTATAATATAAAATAAACCATAAAGGAAAGGAGGTATGAACTCAATCCATAACTATATTATAAAATAAACATGATATGAGTAAACAATGAAAAAGTGGTTCCATGAAACCAAGAAATGAACAAAGGAATAAAAAAATATAAAGAAAGAATAACAAAGATAAAATCACTAATAAATAAATAAGAATCATCAATAACTCACTAAGAACTCATGTGAGATGATACTAGACATGCTCAAGTGCAACCAACTATCATCTTATGTTGTGTGCAATGACCCCCTCCCCCCAAAGGTACCCCTCTTGGGTTGGTAATAAAAGGAGATAGATAATAACCCCCTTGTCTCATATTCAGTAGGACCTAGGTTTGAAACCAATACTAAGGGTATAAAAATATCACATATATAAGTCATTACCCTCAATAATATAATAAGTATCAGGATATATAATAAATCAACCACCAAGAAACTATGTCCTATAATATGAAAAGGAAATTAAAACTCACCCAAAATGCATGAACAATGTCAACGAATATAACTAAAGTCTTTAAAATACCAAAAAACATATTGTATAAATAACACAAAAGTAGATCTAAGATCAAAGATAAAAATTTATTTATAGATACTGAAAACCCTCCTAAAAACAAAAAAAATAGTTTATATAAATTTAGGGTGATAATAACATGTATACTCGGTAGGATAAAAAACAATGTGTTCCATACACATGTGAAAATAGCATACCAATGAACTAATGAATAAACAGTAGAACCAACATGCACCTAAACATATTAACTAACCAAAACCAACTTTTCCATGGAATGCTCACCAAATAAAACATCCAATGTTGTAAAATAGCATCAAAATATTACAAAGAAAAGGTACCCCAAAACCACTTCTCCATTGATTTTCTACTCTAATGCCCCAATTTCAAATGTCTTATGCTCTCATTACTTTCATACCATCATGTCACATATTTATCCATCTCTCATGTGGGTTATAACACATCCCAACCAACCACACCCTTTTAATATCTATCATTTGGTGCTATCATCATTTACCATCACATCTCAACCTCATCCATGTAACCAGAGAAGTTGGATATCATGAATGTAAAGGAAATCAACTTTGTTCCCTACTTCTACCATGAATGACCCCCACAATATATCACCTCCTCTTCATCAATGGTATATATCTAACACCAACCTATTATATTTTGATAAATCTCCAACACCAACCCATATCACCACTTGGGTAGTCTCCAAAACTAACCCATCATCTTCTAGGTAATCTCCACTACTAACACATATCATTATCGCTACTACTGAAGGAAGATAAGGGAATATCGGGTAGTTACCTATCTGATTCAAGATCAGACAATGTATTGGGGAAAACACCTAGAACCCAAAACAAATTGGGTGTCGGTAATTTCATACAACTCGGGTGGGGTGTGTATAAAATAACATGAAATAAAAGATCGATAGATATCACACAATACCAAACCTAGGTGTTAACACTAGCTACACTAGCGTAATCCAACGCACCACCATTGCACCTCATAAAATCTTTCACAATCATTCCATCCACTAAATGAATCACACCACACAACTACCACACATAACCACATAATTTAAATTTTAGTTACATGATCATCCATTCACCAAAATTTACCAATTACAAGCCAACATTTGTTCACTATTCAATCTACTAATCAAGTTACCAAGAATGATGTTTCATCCCACACTTCGTTCATTTACTAACCTATGAAATTTGTTTTTCAATTAATTTAATCCAATTACCACATATCAATTTTATCCTCCGTTATTTAAGTTCATTATCACACTTCATTCCATGGATAATTGGGAAATTAACACAACCACACCACAGAACAGCTCACATATCTCATATCTAGCACTTCTAAAACACAATGTTTGTCAAGCCATTTTTTTAACCCAACTATATCACTAAAAAATCATAATACAAAAAATGCACTTCATCCCTCATCATATCTCATGATAACCAACCAATGCTTAACTCCCCAACACATTTCCACGTCATGTTGGTTACCACCATCACAGGAAATAACCCCAAAAAGTTCCCACACATCACAAAATATAATATAGTAAGTATATCAATACATAGTATCAAGTTCCATCTTCCTTAATTTACCACAAATTTAGATTCAATAAGGTTCTATTACATTTTATTAATTCATTCATTACCATTGGTATTCTCACACAATTCAGATTTCCATAGGAAACCAATTCATTAGCCATATATTTTATTCATTTTGATTTCAAGAAATCAACATAATAGGGTTTCACAATATTAAAAACTATAACATAGGAAAGGCTCCAAATAGTTCGGATTATTAAAAACACTAGTAAGAAAATGTAATAACATAGATAATATCACAAAAGTTGTAATTACATGTTATTACTCCCCTTAAAATTCAATTTTAGTTTAATATAATTAATTATATTCTTTTGATAATCCATACTATCCACCCAAAGGAAGAAGAAATTATAAAATCCACACACATTCACTTAAAGTGGGAGAGAAAGAGGATCCCCTGCCTCAAGGTATCTTTATGAATCACCATGCACAATAGGGAAAAGAATAAAGAACCATAATGCCACAACCATAAAAGTAAATCTTGTATTAATCTGAATCATAATAAGGTCTCATCAAAATAATTGTCCAAACAATCCCTAAATCAAAAAAATCACCTTCGAGAATTTCCAAGAGATGAATAGGTTAAAACCAAAGGGGAAACAGAATGACTCGCCATAGGTTGTCGAAGACCAAAATCATAAAGGATAGGATAAAAGATGGAGAAAGGGGTCTAGAAGATGCTTTAAATTCCCTATATTTTTTATCATGTTGTCAAGAGCATCAAATTAGATGTTTAGTTTTACTATAATTTATACAGCATAACAGTAACCCTAGGTCATATCTCAATGGATCCATAGATCATAAATTTAAAATAAGGATTTAATTATGAAAATAAAAGGGGGATTTCATTTTATAAAAATTGGGTTTTGTTGATTTAAAAACAGAAATTGAAACTATATTACTGATTGAGAGAAACTCATTAGAAAAGTCATGATCAACCAAGGTAAGTGTACCTTGATTCTCAATTTTTCATCACTCTCAAGGGAATGGGGGATCATTGATTACATGATTTTATACACACCTAAACTAGTGTGGTATGTGATCTCTTACAAGGTTAACACCTAGTATTTGATCAACCAATGATATTGATTATCTGTGACCGCTCAAAATAAATACTATTGAATCAATGTAAAAATGGAACTCAATCAAGGAATCACTTTAAAAACATTATGATATGACCCGATTTGTTTCAATGATATTATTTTTACAAGAAAAAAACATTAATATTCATATTTTATAGATTCTTTATTTTATCAACCTATGTGAACCATTTGTATACTCATGAAAGGGAAGGGGTGAGAAAAGATACAAACATGTTCAAATCATCACAAGATTCGGGTTAATCATGAAATAATGAGGATTATTGTTCCTTTAATTTTATTTTATCATACCAAAATAAACACAAATTCATAAGGTTGAAATTAAGAACAATAGAAGACGAACCTATAAATTCAATTACCTTATGAGGATTACAAGTGTGGAGCTTGGGATTACAACAAAGGACACCACCCAAATTGATCACTATGAAGTTTTTGAAGTATATGAAGGAGAAGTGGATTAAAATGGAATAAGGAAGCTCTAAAATTCAACTCAACCTTACTATGGTTTTGAAACATGGGAAAATAAGGGTTATGGTTGATTTTATGGGAAAATACATCACACTTTCTATAAAAATAAGTCTAGTGTCTAAGGGACTATGTGACTATTCATGGAAGACTTATTCCTCCTTTATCTGGTTGTTTGACTGACCAAAATGAATGAAAATGACTTTAAATTAGATAGAGATGTGTTTCTTTGAGTTATATGTCCAATGGATGTAAAATAAGCCCAATTGGAGTTTCGAGACCTAAGTTATTGTCCAAATATAAAAGGGTGGTCCAATCTATCTGGCCTAGAGTTCCTTCACAATGTGGACCAATTTGGGACCTTCAAATGAACAAATTGGGATCCATGGTCTTCTTGAGAAATGTATCCCACATAGTTTTTCACATGTACACCAATTCCTATACCATTTGGATGCACGTATTATCCACAGTATAAATTTAACTCCATAAGTGTGCTTGTGCTCTCATGCAGTTTGGCCCGTTTTTCTTGAATTCAATCCTAGGCTCTATAAATCCCCTCCTCCTACAATATAAACACTAAAACATGTGAAATTACATTATTTAATAGTGATAAACATTAAAACATTGAATCTAACATGATGTTGAATTTGTTATTATATTTGGAATTTTCAATACAAAACTAATTTAAAACAGTGTTGTGAGGGTAGAAATGAATAGTGAATCGCTACATGATCACACCCCACACCTAAAAATTTGAACTCCTGGGAAAATCCACATTTCCAAAAACATTATGCATGTTGGTATTCCCAAATTAATTAATATTTAACATTCAAGTAAATTTTAATTCATTAAATTAATGTGATCAAAGAACAACCCATGCCAAGGAGTTATTATAAGTAAAAATGGAAAAAGATATCTCATAAATTATATCACAGTGAAATTCAAAGAGATTTATGATACTGACCTGAGTAAGGAATTAAAAATTCAACCATTCCACTAACCTTACATGGGTGTGTGTTAAAACCATGACATTCTATTCTTTACACTTTCAATATAATAAATATAGGTTATTTTAACGTTTTTAAGATTAAATGATTTTTTCCATAGAACTTTCCCTATATCCTTTGCAATCATATTTCAAGACCCACTAACTTAAGCATTCCTGGAAGTCAAACCTTAAGCTCCTGACCTAGATTTCCTCACATGTTATATATTTCATCACTCCCCTCATTTATTATTATTTTTGTTTTTTTTCAAACATTTTATTTGGAACAAATCTCACACTCATCTCCCAACCCTTGTTTGATATCCTCATGAAACTAATTGTAATAGCTATAACAATATCAAAGGTTTAGGATGAGTGATTTTTTGACCTACCCAAAACACAACCCTTTTTTTAATTTGTTTTTATTACTTTTTATAGGGCATACAATAGTCAAATAACAAGTACACGTTCATAGTTCAATATGGTACAGTAATGAAATAGATCAAATAAGGAATTAATATATGGAAAAATCATTTTATAAAGATGATGAATATTAAAATAACATATATTTACCTTCTATTAAGTAATAAATATTCACACTTTTTGGTTTGGTGAAAATTATGTGGATATATTAGTGTAATATTTTTGACAAAAACTACTCACACAAGGGGTATCAATCATCTCAAAGGATTTATAAATATAAAATCATTTATATCATTGATAGATAACAAATTTACTAAAAATAACTCCCTGATGTTAAATTCATACAAATATTCATTCCATAATGGAGACAAGTTTTCATAAAATGTTAAAACAACATGGAATCAAAAATTTCAACATGCAGTTTCTGTAAGTTCCAGGATTTGGTGACCATAAGATGGGGGGAAAGGTAGAAATACCATAAATAATGTGAGAAGGATAAGAAGGAAGAAATATGATGAAAATCCTAATTCACTCAACAATATAGTGAAAAGTGAAATACCATACAGCATGAGAAAAAGAGAGAAAAAAGTTGATAACAAATACTAACTAACCTTGGAATGTACCCACCCCACCACACCCAGAATGTATAGTTTCCTCACTGTAATAAATGAGAATATGGGAAGCAAGGATAAAACCTAGTGTGTTTCACGGGTATTTTTCTTCTAGAAGGTGGTTTTCCTCCATCATATTCTTTGTAAAATCATCATATAAGTGTTTAAGTCTCTACCCATTGATGGTAATACTTTGACCACTCTACTCATGAAAAAACTATATTACACTAAGAGGGTAAACATTAGTAATAGTATAAGGACCGAACAATCGGGAATGAAGCTTACCTAGGTGGTGTTTTAGCCTGGAGTTGTACATGAGGACCTTCTCACTAATATGAAACTTCCACTAATAAATCGTGCAATCAGGGATAGCCTTTGTCTTCTTTTTATATATCCAGGTCTTCTCATATGTATCATGTCAAATTTCTTCCAACTCTTGAATCTGCAACTTTCTATGCTCACCTATATCAGAGAGATTCATATTACACTTTTTAAAAGACCAATACACATGGTGATATACCTTTACTGGGAGGTGAAAATCCTTTCCAAACATAATATTGTATGGTAAATTTTTTATCAAGGTTTTAAAAGTTTTGTGGTACTCCCAAAGTGCATCATCCAAGTGAAAACTATAATCTTTCCCGTTGGGTTGACCCATTTTTTCCAAGATTCTCTTAACTTCTTGATTTGAGATTTCTTCTTGTCTGTTAGTTTTTGGGTAATATGAAGTGGAGACTTTATGAACAACCCTATACATAAAAAGAAATTTTTTTATGTTATTATTAAAATATGTGAACCCTAATCACTAATAATGAATCTCAACAAACCAAACCTACTAAAAATCTAGGTCCTCACAAAATAAAAAACCCGAGAGTCATCAGTCCTATTAGACTTTTATTCAACCCATTTATATATATATTAAACAATTATAAAGATATACATGAATCCAAATGAATTTGGAAAGGGCCCTAGGAAGTCAATGCCCCATGCATTTAATATCTCACAAAATAACATCAGTTGTTGGGGAATTTCATTCCTATTTGAGATATTCCCTATGAATTGAGATAGAGTACAATAATTGAAAACCCTATGGAAATACCTTTACAATTTTGACCAATATAGACCTGAGTTAAGGACCTTTAGAGATGTATGTTGAGAGCCAAAGTGGCCCCTAGAAGCCAAAGTGTGATAGAAGGTCAAAACAGAGCTGAACTCATGGTTCGGGACACATCTATGAACAACTTGGTCACTACAAATTCTACACGAATATAGGTCATCCCAAATGTACTATCGAGAATAATGATTAAGTCTCTATAATTTATAAGTGATGAAATCAGTGGGGACCATATATGTTTCTAGAAAATTCACAATGTCTGCATACTAGGGGGTAAGGTCCACAACATCATAAAGGCTCTCATGAGGGAAGAATTCTCCAATGGAGAGGGATGAGTCAACCTGGTGGTCTAATGGTGGATAAATCCTACTAATGTGGTTATCTATAAAATTTTACACTCACTTATTATCTCTAATATCATGGTAAAACTCCTAGAGGAGAAGCATCCAATATATGAGGTGGAGATTAACTTCAGGTTTCTTTAAGAGAAAATGAAGGGCATCATGGTCATAAAACACAATGACTTTTGACCCAAGAATATATAAATGATATTTTTCAAAGGAAAACAAAATATAAAGGAGTTATTTTTATATGGTTGTATAGTTTACATTGTAAGGATCAAGGGTACATGAGGCATATGAAATGAAATGAGGAGCCTTCTCAACCCTTTGTGATAAAACTGCCCCAACTGCAAAGTTAGAGGCATCACACATAAGTTTTAAGGGGAGATCCCACCTTGGTGGTTGGATAATGGGAGGTGATGTGAGACTCATTTTTAGTGAATTGAATTCATCCTCAAAATATTTATCAAACACAAACTCAGAATATTTTTTTAATAACTTGGACAATATTAGTGTGATCTTACTAAAGTCTTTAATGAATTGGTGGTAAAAACTAGCATGACCCAAGAAAGATCCTAATTCATAAACACATTTTGGATATGTAAGGGTTGAAATTAATTGAATTTATTATTTATCCACTTTAATTTAATCATTTTAAATAACATGTCCAAGAACTATCCCCTGATCAACCATAAAATGGCATTTCTCATAATTTAATACAATATCTTTTTCAATGAAATAGAGGAGGAAAGAACCTAGGTGTGCCAAATAGTCTTCAAAAGAAGATCCATATACTATGAAATCATCCATAGATACTTCCATAAAATTCTCAAGGTACTCATAAAAAATACTCAACATACATCGCTGAAAAGTACCAAGAGAATTACATAGACCAAAAGGCATTATTATGTATGAAAATGTGCCGAATGGATAGGTAAATGTTGTCTTTTCTTAATCCTCAGGGGCTATATGGATTTGAAAAATAACCTGAATATACATCCAAGAAAAAATAATGGGACTTACCATCAAATTGTTCTAACATTTGGTCAATGAAAGGTATAGGAAAGTGGTCTTCTGCATGGCTTGATTTGGTCAATAGTAGTCAATATAGACTCATCAAAAAAAGTTCACGTGTGTTGGGACAAATTCATTTTGTTCATTTCACACAACCATTATTCTAGTTTTTTAGGCATAATTTTCATTGGGAAAACCAATTTACTATTAGATATAGGATAAATGAACCTAGAAGCAATTAATTTATTGAATTCAAATTTTACCACTTTAAGAAGAGTGGGATTTAACCGGCATTGAGATTTCCTTTCATTATTAACCTCATCATATAAAATTATATGGTGCATACAAATATATGGGATAATATCGGGAATATCATCCAATTTCCATTCTATCACCTTTTTACACTCTCAAAATGTAAATTAGTTTTGATTCCTACTGTGGAGAGAGTTTATTGGCAACAATGATGGGAAATCAGTCAATACCCTAAAGATGTGCATATTCTAAATTACAAGGAAGTGGTTTTATTTCCATAACTGGTGGGTTTTGGATTGAGGGAGGTGATTTAAGGGGATTGAGGTCCATAAAACTGTATATCAAATCTTGTTTATTCTATAAGGAAAGGTAATTAATGAAAATAAGATTTTCATAATCATGGACAGTCATGAGAACCTCAGAATGAACACACTCATTAATTAATACACAAAATTTACATTTTTTAAAACCCATAGAACACTCGAAACATGAATCAAAACTCAAATCATCCAAGGGTGAAGAATAGGATAATGAGTTAGAGTATGGTTCGAGAAGAGAATTTTGTGAGTGTTATTAATTAGAGAGAACTTCCATTGAATATACATGAAGAGTGGAGTTCTCTTCAGTGGGGTGTTTTATTACATCACGGATGTTAAAACATACCTTTTATCCACCGAAATCCACAGATAGCAAACTGTTCTGAACATTGATGATTATATTTTTTTTGTTTTAAGGAATGGTCTCTCACGAATGAGAGGAGCATGTCCTTGTGTTCAGGTATATTCCATCTCAAGAATATAGTAATCGGGGAGAATATGATATTATTCACTCTTACAAGGATGTCCTCGATCACTCTTGTTGGGTTCATAGTGCTCTAGTTGAAAATTTTCACAAAAATTCATTCTGGTTTAAGCTCTCCAATGAGAAAATAAGTATGCATGGAGTGAGTCTTTATATTAATAGAAGAACCCAGATCTAACATAGCATCTGAATATAATGTCTCCTCTATGGTACAAGGTATCTAGAATGTTCCCGGATCCTTGAATTTGGAGCCGGTTCCAACTCGACTGAACAGAAGGCACATTCTCTCCTCCTTACAGTGGTTTTTTGGTGTATTTGGGATGCGAGCAACTAGGTTCGTCACAATAACTTCCATTCCTCAGGTTCGGCCTTGATCGACAGGGCCAGATGCCTTGCCTCTGAGCTCTCGATCTTATTGAAATGATGGTATGAGGCTTCTTTTATGAATAATATTGTGTTGAATAAAAATTCAATTCCCTCATATAGTCCCCAAGGCCAATGGATTCATTAGATTCCCCCTTGTTGTGGCCTTAAAATCAATATGGACGGCTCATGTTGTGGTGTCATCATGCGGGGTGGAGGTGTTTTCTGTGAGCACAAAGGATTTGTGCATCTTTCTTTTAGTTCTTTCTATGTCCAGGGTGATTTGTTGGGTGCAAAGGTTAATTCCATCCTTAGTGGTCTTTCCATATTTCATTCTAAAGGCATCACCTAAACAACAGTTTAACCGGATTCCAAAATTATATGCGACTCTCTCAAGGGTCCCTCTCCCACACTATGGAAGATTTCTTATGTGATTCGTAATTGCAAGAAGTTCATCAGCAGTAGGACGGTTATTATTCACACTTGGCACAATGGAAATAGTGTGGCTGACTTCCTCACCTCAAAGGCACCCTCTAACTCTTCTCTAATGTTATACACTAGAACTGGCTCCCCCCCTCATGATGTTCTTATTATGTAATTGAGGACTCCCTTGGTCTACATAATTTTAGGCCCCCTTAAATGTTTTCCGCTGCTTCCCCCTTTAATAAAATAAATTTTGTTGTTGTTAATGTCAATATCAAAAATCTTCATAGATTTAGATAGTCTTTGGTGGAATGTAATAGGAATGGATTGTTCATGGGAATCCTCAATGATAATTTTTTTACCCTTTTTGTTTTGTTTTTCTTCATTTGAATCTTTTATGGGTGGAGAAAGAGTGTTTTCAAGAGGGGGACATACCTACTGGGTTGAATCATTGGATGAAGAAACTTCTTTACTACTACGAAGTGTGATTGAACAAACATTACCTTTGTCTTTTGGATTGGAAATAGGTTGGGGAGTTAATTATCTAGAACCTTACCGCTTTATCTCACTAATGGTGTTCTCCAATTGTCCCACTTGAGTTTGTAGGTCTTGAATAGATGATTGTTTGGTCTTCTAGAACTGGAGGTTCTGGGTTTCCATTTTCTACAGCATATCTTCAATGATTGGTTTAGATTTAGGAGGCGAAGGAGGATTTTTTTGAGAAGTTGAAGGATAATAAGGTTTCATACCATGGCCTTGTTGATACCAATTCTTCTTGGGGTAACTTGAGTTTCCTCCTTGTCGGTACAATGATTGTGATTTCCACCCAAGGTTTGGGTTTAGAATGAATGGTCCTTTATTTAAGGGAGGTTATTTTTGGAATGGAAGCCCTAGGAATACTACTACATGAGACACAGGTGAATCCTGAAGTTGTGGTAACTGGTTATAAAAATGAGTATTTTTAGAACAAATACCACAATGTCATGGAAATGAATAAGAGTGTGAGTTACCTTGTGCTTGATATAATTTCCTTAAAAGGGTATGCATCTCATCAAGTTTATTATCTACCTTTTTTTATAGGGATGAATGAATTACCTCATTAACTCCTCAAGTGGGTTCAATTGCTCATGTACCAAATTGTTGTGCATTTTGATCCTTGTTGGATATTAATTCACGAGCAGCGGAAGGAGTTTTATCAACTAGGGAACCTCCAGCTATAGCATCAATCATTCCATGAGACATGGGGATAAGTCCCTCATAGAGGTATTGGATTAATAGTTTTTCACTAATCTGGTGGTGGGGGCATCTTGAGAAAATACTTTTGAATCTCTCCCAGTATTCATGAAGGGTCTCTCCTTATGATTACATAATGTCATAGATTTCTTCACTAATTTATGTAGTTCAGGGGGGGAGAACTTCTCTAAAAAATGTCTTTTCAAGTAATTATAACCCACAATTGTGGTAGAAATATAGTTTATCCGGTCTTTAGCTACACTATCAAGGGAGAAAGGGAAGGTCCTAAACTTAATTTGGTCCTCATCCACATTTTGGGGTTTCATGGTGGAGAAAACTATGTGAAACTACATAAAAATGTTTGTGAGGGTCCACACCTAGAAGAACATGGAATTTAGGATGGAGATGGATGAGGCCTGATTTTAGCTCAAAGTTGGATTCTTCTTCAGGGTATTGGATGTACATAGGTTGGTACTCCACATCAGGGGTGGTCAGTTCTTTTAAAGTTCAATTATTTGCAACCATAATTTCTGGGGTATGAATTTGTTCAATTTTCTATTGGTTTAATAAGACTTAAGGTTCCAAAATGGGTTCCTCAATGTTACTTCATTTTCTTACTTTAGATGACCTATTTTATGAGTGAAGTGTCTTTTCAATTTTTGGGTCAAATTCAAGTAATGTTTCTTTTCCAGATCTCATCATGCAACAATAATGTCCAGTTTATTTTTTTTGTTTTATAATGAAATATGGATAAAATAAAATCACTTAATAAGAATTAAATTAGAAGTTAAAATATAATGTTAAATTACATAATTTGAGAGAGGTTAGAAGAGGGAGAAAGAAAAAACCACAAAAAAACAAACAAAAACACAAACAAAAAAAGGGAAGGGAGGAATATTTAAAGAAGTGAGGAAAAAATAAAATAAAAGAGGAAAATGGAAATATTATATTGGATACCTGGAAACGGAGCTCAAATTTGTTCACGTTTTCAATCACGTCAAATTAGATGTTTAGTTTTATTAGAATTTTTATAGTATAGCAGTAACCTTAGGTCATCTCTCGACGAAGCCTTAGATCATTAATTTAAAAATAAGGTTTTGATTATGAAAATAAAATTGGAATGAGGTTTTATAAAACTTGGGTTTTTTATTTAAAAATAAAAATTTAAACTATATTACTAAGTGAGAGAAACTGGTTGGAGAAATCATAATCAAGCAGGGTAAGTGTCCCTTGATGCTCAATCCATCATCGCTCTTAGGGGAATGGAAAGGATCATTGATTACTTGATTTTATCAACACTTGTGTTATGTGAGTTATTACTAGGTTACTACCTATGATTTTTTCGACCAACGATATTGATTATCGGTGACTGCTCAAAATCAACACTATTTAATCGATATAGAAAACGAAACTCAATCAAGACATCACATCAAAAACGTGATGTGATGACCAGATTTTTTTTAATGATAACATTTCCACAAGAAAAAAAACATTCATATTAATGGGTTATATCTTCTAGATTTTATCATCTGATGTGATCCATCTGTATACTCATGAAAAGGAAGGGGTGAGAAAAGAGACAAACATGCTCAAATCATCACATGATCTGGGTTATGCATGAAATCATGAGGATTATTGTTACTTTGATTTATATTTGATTATAACATAATAAAAAAATTAAGAAGGTTTAAATGAAGAATAATAGAAAAAAAATGGAAATTCAATTACCTTATAGAGATTATAAGTGTGGATCTTGGGATTATATCAAAGGACACCCCCCAAATCGATCACTGTGAAGTTTTAGAAGTACATGAATGAGAAGAGGTTTAAAATGGAATAAGGAAGCTCATAAATTCAACTAATCCTTACCCCTAGTAGTTTAACAATATATAATGAGGTTTAGGGGTGATTTTATGGAAAAATACATCACACTTTCCAAAACAAAAGTCAAGTTCCTAAGGGACTAGGTGACTATTCATGGAGGATTTCTTCCTCCTTTTTTATCTGGCTAGTTGACTAACCAAAATGCGTGAAAATGACTTAAAATTAATTATATAGGTGGTTATTCTAGTTTTATATCCAAAAGATGTGTAATAATCCCAATTGGAGTTTAGAGGCCTGAGTTATGGCCCAAATATAGAAGGTGGTCCAATCTGGATAGCCCAAAATTTCCTCACAATGTGGATCTCTTTTGGGCCTTCAAATGGACGAATTGGGCTTCATGGTCTTCTTGTGAAATGTATCCCACATAGTTTTTCACAAGTAAACCAATTCCTAGCCCAATTGGATCCACGTATTATCAAAGTATAAATTTAACTCCACAAGTGTGCTCGGGCTCTCGTACAGTTTGACCCGTTTTTCTTGAATTCTATCGTGGGCTCTCCAAATCACCTCCTCCTACAATGTAAACACAAAAACAAGTAAAATTACTCTATTTAACAGTGATAAAAATTATATCATTGAATCTAACATGAATATAAATTTTTTATTATATTTCTATTTTTCAATAAAAAATCAGTTTAAAACAGTGGTGTAAGGGTAGAAATGAATAGTGAATCTCTACATGATCAGGTTTAGCCAAAAATTTAGAGTAATGAGAGAGGAATAAGGTAAATTACAGGTTATTTTAAATTTATAAAAACATATATAACTCGAAACATTCACAATGTGAACCACATATTAATTCCATGAGTATTTGTGATGTAAACCAATTCAGGTTGTGAAATCAGTTCAAGTCACGAATTCCTTTAATTCAAAGCCTGAAGATTATCCCCTAAATTTCATGGTGCCTCAGACTCAAATTAATTCACACATTATTTAATTATATCTAATTGTGAACTAATTAATCATATAATTCCCTTATAATAATTCAATCTAAGAATTATCATCCTCTAATCCATGAATAGTCATTAACATCGAGAACACATATACATGTCGTGAATAACCCTCTATAGCATAATTTCATCCATGAACCCCATAAAAACATCATCAAGAATCCTCTGAATACCTCTAACCCCCAAACAAGAAATGATATGGTATAATAAGGCATGTAACATTATATTAGATACCTCTCAAAAGATTATTTTCTTAAAGTGTTTAAATCAAGCCTAGAAGAAGAGAAAAGGGAAAAGAAAAAAATTATAAATAACCATCCCATGAGATACCTCTAAGGGATATTATAATAACCAAACACAACCACCAACAAAGTGAAACTAGCAAAAAAAATAAAATCACAGAAATTAAAAATATTCAAGTATTACATCATCAAAGTAAAAAAATAAGAAAAAACAAAAAAACTAGGTACTGGGAATGCATATGTGTCTCGGGCTCCCAAGTACTCTTCTATAAGCCACCATACCTCCACAAAACATGATCCAAGGAGTTGTTTTTTCTATAAAAAACCTTATCATGATGATCCTAAATACCTACTAGTCACTCCATGAATTTCACATCATCCTTAATATCCAACTCTCCCTATTCAATGAAGTTGGAGTCATCATGAAGATAATGATGAAGCTAGGACACGTGGAAGACATTATGGATCTTGTCCATCCATAGTGGAAGCTCTAACTAATACACCATCTATTCAACATGATCCAACACATCAAAATTTACAACAACCCAAGGAGAAATATTACTCCCTCTACCAAACCTCTAATTCCCCAGGCAAGGGGAAACCCACAAGAAAACATGGTTTCTGACCTCAAAATACAGGGGCATCCACCTATGATTAGTATTGGACTTCTAATGTTCATTTTCCACATTCATAAACACTCATACATTCTAAATATTATCATTATTTCTCTTCACTACATTGGTAATAAGAACCACTGACTCCCTAACCTCTATCCAAAATAGCATAGAATGAAATGGTCATCCATATAATTTCTCAAACAGATTCATTATAATGGATAAATAATAGTTATTTTTGTAGGAAAACACAACTAGAGGAAGGTACATTACCCATGATCCAAGAAAAATCAAGAAGAAAACTCACAACATATCCTCCAATGTCTGTATGGTCTGCTCCATCTTCCCATCTATTTGATGATGAAAATAAATGCTAAGGAATAACTAGGATCTAAAGGAATGATTTAATCCTCCCTATACCCATGAGTTAAAATGAGGATCCTGATTAGAGATGATAGTCCTTAGTACCCAATGAATCCAAACATATGATCCAAATACCACCTTTACAAAACATGAAAGACACTCTATTCATTGATCCCTAAAAAATAAGGTGACTTTATACGTCAATCCATAATCACCCAAACTGTATTGCATCCACCCTGAGTCAAGGGTAACCCAATGACGAAATCCATCAAAATTTCCTCTCATTTCCACTTGGGGAAAACCAAAGATTGTAACAACCCTCAAAGAACATGTTGTTCAATTTTCACAAAATAAGAAACTAGACACTATTCCATGAACTCTGGAACTGACCACATCATTTTAGGCCACTAAAGCTTCCTCATCAAGACATGATGCATCTTAGATACACTAGGATATACTGATAAATATGAGTTTTTAAACTCATGGAGAACTACCTTACGCATCTATGAAGGAAAAATTAGCCTCCATTAAAATAGTTTATGGTTCTAAAAATCCTCTGACCATCCCTCTGGAGTATCACTATGGCTAATATATTCTCACATCACCTCTTATTCTAAGTACCCCCATTGAGATTCCTCCACATGCTACTTCAAGGATGACTCCACCATCATATAATAAAGAAAACCACCACCACTGACTTCACTGTCATTAAGATTTATCACTGTAAGATCCTATATCCCTATCCAAACATCCTTTGAAACCTAAACCACATCTCCTTAGGACTTCTGACTCAACACATTAGAAGATAGATTCCCCTTACCCGTAGTATATCTGACCTCAAAATCATAATACTGGAGAAACTCAACCCACCTCTATTAGCATAAAATCATATCCCTCTAAGAGAAGACATATTTTACGCTCTTTTGGTCCATGAATACCATGAATCACTATTTGTGAGGTAATTCATCCACAACTTCATCGAAAACACAGTCACCAATAACTCGAGATTATGGGTGGAATAGTTACACTCATGGGGTTGTAACATGTTATAACCATAATATATTATCTCCCTATACTGCATCAATATTCATCCCAGCCCCAGACTGGATGCATTATATAAAACCTCAAACATCATCCCTTTTTTGGAAATTGAACCCCTTGGGTATTGAAAAATATCTCTTTTATTTACTTGAATGTCACCTAGCACTATTATTTCAAAAAAAATTCTAGTCCTTCTTGGTTATATCTATCAAAAGGGTCACAATACAAGAGAAATTTGACACAAACCTCTAGTAATAGCCTATAAGACCAAGGAAACTACAAACCACTTCCACGTTCTTGGGTGTTTCCCAAGAAAAAACTAACTCAATATTTTATGGCTCCACAATCATACCCTACTGAGACACCATGTACCTAATGAAATAAACCTATCACATTCATAACTTTCACTTAGACAAATTCCCATGGAGATGGTGGAGTCAAAGAACCAATAATATAGCTATGAGATGATCATTATGCTCCTCCTATGATTTTGAGTAGATCAAGATGTCATTAATGAACATAAATACAAACTATTCTAGGTACTCATGAAACACATAGTTCATGATCCCCATGAAAACAATTGTTGTGTTCATGAACCTTAATGGAATGACCATGAACTCAAAGTTCCCAAACTAGAACTTAAAGGTAATCTTTAGGATATCCTCATCTTCCACCCTCATATGATGAGATCTAGATTATAAATTGATCTTTTAAAACCAATTGGATCCCTTTAGAGGGGATAATGGATCATTAATCCTTAGAAAAGGGTAATTTTTCTTGACCATCACATGATTAAACCTTCAATAGTCTATGAATAAACTCATACTATAGTGTTCCTTCTTAGAGAAAAAAACCAGTTCACCCCAAGTGGACACACTTGGTCAGATGAGGCCCTTATCCATCAGATCATAAATATGTAGCATCAACTCACACAACTCTATAGGTTTTATTTGATATGGATCCATTGAGATTAGAGAATTCACATGTTTCAACTCTATCCCTAAATCTACATTACACGAAGGGGGTAGAGTTAAAACCACATCTAGGAATACATCAAGAAACTCTTCCCTAACTATGGGAACATCCTCTGTATGAGATTCCACTAACAGTTCTACTGACTAAGAAAAACGAGGTTTCACTTTCCTATCACCCATCCAATAACTCTATTCACTAATGAACACCAATATTTGTAACTCCACTTTAGAAAATGAAACTCTCTTATGAAAATAATTGATAAATTCAAGAATATAATTCAACTAATTTCTACCAAGGATAAAATTGTATGGATACATCTATAGTAAAAAAATCCCCCACTGACTAGTCCTTCCCCATCACTAGTCTACATACCCATAAAAATTCAAAAGAAGTAGTTTAAACTCTAATTATAATGGATAAATCTAGGAAAAATATAATTATCTCCACATATATTCCAAAATAATATACTACATTAGGAGTAGAAAATTAGTGTGAGGCTCCTAAATCAAATAAGACAAAAATTAGGGAAGATGGAAATCTAATCATACCTCAGAAAACCTCTGGGATTACTGGAGTTGGCACCTCAACCATATGAATCTACCCATGTTAATCTCCAATACCTCTTTTCTGATGACCTCCATGAATGAAATATAGCATAGGTTCATAAGTATAGGGACCATCATGAGGATTTCCTCTTTCGTCTATATCTTCCCTCATTTGAACAAAAGTCTGCTTTCCTAACTACTGAACAAACATAGATGACTCCTATTAATAATACTACCTTGAAGAAAACTGATGTTGATGCTCTAAAGGGGCCTAAAAGTTTCTGAACACTAATACAGATAGTGAACATGATCCGAATAGAAAAAACTTTGAAAAAATCCCTCATTAGATTCTCTAGATCCACTAGCCCCAAATTCATGTGAAAAGGTCTTCCGAGGTTAGTTCCCTATAATTTGGAACCCCAACATCCTAGACATCCTCAATCCACTAACTTAATATTTACTCCTCAATACACCATATTATCCACACTATCAAGTATTATCCCACAGATAATTAATCTTCTGGATAACCTCTATCTTATTCTACACTTCCAGATATGTCAAAAGCATAAATTAAATGAATATATATATATAATATTTGGACGCAGTGCCTCATCCAGATTCCATTCTCTGGATTCCACATCTAAACATATATCTAGAGAAAAATATAGAAGTTTCTCAAACATAACACTAAGCTCTCACATGCTTAGGACCCCATGTTTAGTGGAGATAAACTCCATCCACTTTTCTACTTTCATCATAAATGATAATAATTACAGATGAAAATCCTCCTGGAAGTCATTATACTAAACATCTACCTACTTCTGATCTCAAATAAAGAGCATATTTCACTGATTTACAGCCCCCACATCTGACTAACCACTGATGGAACCCAAAACTCTTCCTAAGCTTCAATTAGACTGAAATATGTCTTAAGATCTTTCAACTGGTGATATTTCTCTAGATCGAAGTATCTCCCTTCATACTTACCAAATATTCCCCATTGAAAGGAACACAATGACCTTTTTCATGACTCATTCTCCTATGCTAGGTCGATCCTCTAAAGATTAACCAAGTCATCCTACTGAACCTTTACTGGTTGATCTGCACATAGACAATGACCAGGATCCATTCCAAAAAATGATAGGAGAGACCCTAATCCTAGTATCATAAAATTTTATCATGTTTCATTTAATCAATTTCATTTACTTTCCGAAAATCATGCAATTCAGACATAAATACAAACAATCATGATGTGTGTACCTTTCCTAGGTCTCTACCCTAAAAATGGGTCCACCTAACTTGGTCATTTGGTAGACTTAGGGTCCATGTATCAGATCATGAGGGGGCCTAAAATCTCATGTATTATCTATTCACTCAGGCTTATGTCATAAACCAAGATCAACTAGCACCATTTACTTGCAAACCCATGTAATCCTCATAGTGTCTAACTCCAAACCCCACCCTATCTCTCAATAAAAAGCCTATGATGCCACTCTATCATGACCCCATCCCTCCAAAGGTACCCCTATTGGTTCGTTAATAGAGGTATAAAGATAATCACTCGTGATTCATTCCTTTAGTAGGACTTGGGTTAGTAAGTAACACCGAGGGTATAAAAATATCACATATAGAATATATTACCATCAAAAATACAATTAGGATCAGGAAATAGGATAATTCAAACACTAAGAAACTATACATTATAATATAAAAATGAAAATAAAACAAACCCACAATGCATGAAAAATGTCAACAGATATAAATAAAGTCACCAAATAAACACCAAAATAAAAGTACTACGGTAGTGACTCTACAACTCCAAGATCTAAGATATAAATATCTAGATCAATCCATGAAATCCTCTAGGGA
The DNA here is from genome assembly GCA_963277665.1 of Viscum album. NCBI lineage: Eukaryota > Viridiplantae > Streptophyta > Magnoliopsida > Santalales > Viscaceae > Viscum > Viscum album. The sequence continues at coordinate 901,065,904 of OY728135.1, forward strand.
ATTTGAAAACGTATTTATATAAATGTAGGGTAATAATAACATGTATACTTAGTAGGATCATACCCAAGGCCCCCTGTGCACATGTTAATACAGCATACTAATGAACCGGTGAAAAAACAACAGAACCATCATGAACCTAAACAAGTTAACTAACCAAACCTAACCTCATCATGGAATTATCACTAAATAATGAATTGAATTTAGAAACATAACATCAAAAGTGTATAAATAAAAGTCACCCCGCAACCTCTTCTTCACTAATTTCCCGTCCTCGTGACCCAAAATCAAACTTCTTAGTATCTCATTCCTTCCATACATATCGTATCCCATATCCATCTATCTATAATGTGGGTTAGGATGCATCCCTACCTACCCCAACCTCGCAAGGTCTAGCATCTGGTGCTAGCATCATTCACCATCATATCTCAACCTCATACATATAATTAGGGTAGTGGGGTAATAAGAACATGAAGGGGGTTAACCTTGTGGCCTCCTCTTACCATGCATGACCTCCCACCAAATATCACCTCCTCATTATCTCTGGGTGATCTCCAACCCCAACTTATCATCTCGTAGGTAATCTATAACACTAAACCATATCACCACTTGGGTAGTATCCAAAACTATCTCTTCATCTCCTGGATAATCTCAAAAACTAACCCATATCACCACTGAGATAGTCTCTAACACCAATTTTTCATCGCTTAGGTAATATCCAACACCAACCCATATCATAATCGATACTGCTGAAGGAAGAGTTGGGAAGTGGGGGTAGCCATCCATCTAATTCACCACCAGACTAGATGTTGGGGGAAACACCCAAAATGATTGTGAATATGTAAAGCTATACTTGGGTGGGATGTGTATAAAATAACATACAATAAAAAATTGATAGATTTTACACTATAAAAAAAGTTGAGGTTAACATTAATTGTATTATCATACTCCACCATACCTCTACTACACCTCATGAGATCTTTCACAACCACCATAACCACTAAATGCATCACAACACATATAACCACACTGTTACACTTTCAATTAAATGTTCATCTATTACCCAAAATATACCAATTACAAGGCAACATTAGTTCATTAATATTCAATTCACTAATATAGTCATCATACATTAGGTTTTAGCCCAGACATCAATCCTTTACCAACCCACTACATTTATCATTCAATTAATTTTCACAACTAAAAAACTGGGATATTGACATAGTTTTAAACCATGGAAATAGGCTAAAAATTGTGTTCATAACTAATGGTCATTGTTAGGATAAGCCATGGGCCCTATTATTGTGGCAATAGGGTCTAGCTATGGCCATGGTTTAAACTATGGAAATATATGTCCTATTACCATGGTTTAAAACAAGGAAATATCTATATATATAGCCACTTATTAAACAAGGATATTAAATCCTATATCCATGTTTTAATGGTGAATATTAAATCTTATTTCCATGTTTTAAACCATGGAAGTAGGATATTTATTTCTATGATTTAAACCATGGTAATAGCTACATATAACCATGGTTTAACCATGAAAATTGAAAGATAATTCAATGGTTAAGACTATGGATATATCTTATCTATTCTATAAAGAAACTCTTACCCTTAGTCTCCAGCTGCCTAAAACTCCAACCACTCAAATCATGAAGCCTCCATTAAAAAAACATTTATCATTTAAATTATTTTCTTAACCATTAGAAATAACATTAATGAATCATCAAATAATGTTCAACTATTTTATGATAATTAAAATGGATGATCTTATAATTCCAAAACATCAAGATGTTTTGTTTGACTTGATCAACAAGGAAAATGATAAATGAGGTTACTTCTAATAATAATTAACTTATGGTGACTTGGTAAAATTTGATTAATGTTGGGAATAAAGTGAATATGTATAGAGGTGATTTTAAAAAAACTCAATTAGTTAATGCTAAATATTCTAAGGTTTTTGAGAATGTATTTTTTTTAAAAAGTAGAGAAGTGTATTATAATGTTAAAATACCAAACTACAATGGATTGAAATGTCATGGATTCACTAGATATTGATAAAAACCTAAAGTTAATGCAGTAAAAAAATTTCCATCAAGCATTATAAAACTAAAAATATATTTTTAGTAATTATTCTATTCTAAAATAATTTTTTGGGTAAAATAATAATGTTGAAATAAATGTAAAACACATGAATAAAAAAAGGAATTTGGTGATTACTAAGTAAAATTGTTCCCTCCATGAAAGTTCAAATTGAGACTTATTTGTATCAAAATAAACAATATATCTATTTTTATTTTTATTTATCACAAGGTGTAAAAGTGGTATGTAAAGGTTATTTTTGGTTTTTTGGAGAATCTAGACATAAAAAATATATATTTTGGTATAATATGTCTCCTAAAAAAAGATTTATATGTCTTGAAGAAAGTGTAAGTTAGTAAATGAAGCCTAAGAAACCTACTAGAGTCAATTATATAGATAACATTAGTATATATGTTTAAAAAATTATAGTTTTGAAGACATATAAAGAATTTAATTGGGATAATTATGATGTTGAACCATATAACCCTTTAGTTTCTAAAAAAGATAAATTTATTATTATTAAAGATAGAAGATTATACAAGCTGGTGAAGAGAAATGAACCAGATGACAAGTTTAATTTGGGAGAAGTGTTTGAAAATATATACGAGTCTACATTACCTAAAAATATTTTTTCACCTGAATAAATATTTCCATTAATAAATAAAATCAAATGAAATAGGAAACTAAATTCTTATAAAAGAGTTAGACACATAATGAGTTTTTGAAAAGAAGTTGAAATTGTTGGTGAATAAAGGAAGGTGGAAAAAATGAGGGTATTTTTTAAGATAGTAATAGACTGAATGAGTTAATAGAATACTCATTGATTAAGAGAGAAAATTAAAATTAAAATTTCAAGAGATGTTTAGTGGATCTATTGAACAAGTTGGTCATAGTACTAAAAATTGTCTTATTATGCATTATTTAAAAATGAAAATCCTGAATCACACTCAAAGTAAAATAAATGAAAGATAAATAATAGATGAAATTAATCTAAGAAATAAATAATGTAATACTAAATGGAAATAATATGGGAATAAATGCTATAATTTCAAATTAAAACAAATGTAACTCGAAAATGATAATCAATTATAATTTTAAAAAAGAATGAGTGTTTTTGGATGAGTATTCAAGTTCAACCATGCAACATTTAATGAAATTAACTTGAAGTAACTCACTTTATTTTCAAGATGACATTATTTATTCGAGAAATAGATTCAATTTCATGAAATTAATGTCAAATAATGATATGATAATGGAGTAAATATTTTAATAAAAGTATCTATAAATATTTTTTACTAGTGTTAAAATATAAATATAAAAAATAAATTTAAGATTATATAGTTAGAAGAGTACACAAAAACATGTGCCTTGAGTGGCCTCATTTTTTTGATGTCTTATAGACTACACTGGTGAAATGATATAATTTAACTAAAATAGTGAAAATATAGAGTTTTTTAAGTAAATAGATGAATATATTGCTAATTTTTAGAATGATTATATAGATAATATTCATCCATTAAAGAAATATATTTAAAGAAACATAATTTTTATCACATCCCGTTATAGAATTTAAGTAAGTTTAATAAGTACCACTTCGCTATAAATTGATTTTATGATTAATATTGTGTTTTTATGTTATGAAAGGTAGGATAAAGTAATGATGAATATATAAAGGGATTAATGTATCAAGGGGAGATGTATTTATATAAAATAGTTATATACATTTGATAGAATCTAATGAATAACACTATGTATTAGTTAGTTTCTATTATCTCCATCCATCCAACATTAAAAATTTTATTCATAAAAAGAGGAGGCCCCGAAGGACCATAAACGGGAAGGGAAACCCATATTATGGGGGCCTGAAATAATGCAGTCCAAGAGCATCACCCTCGATAAGATTCACCCCCTCTGGCTTAAGCTGAGACACATTAGTAAACCACAACATCTGAGAGCCAGGTACCGTGATTGAGGCCATATAGTCCGCCACTTTGTTCCCCTCATGCCACTTATGCGATATTCTAACATTTTCCTTGACGAGAGACTTGAATTGTCTAATCGTGTAGATGATAGACCATGGGATGGTGCCTTTATTCTGGAGAGCATCATGGATGGACATTGAGTCTGTTTCAATGTGGTCAATGGAAATGCCCCTGCTATTACTTAAGGAGAGTCTGGACAGGACCGCCATTGCTTCTGCTTGAATCAAGGAACCGCTGCCATAATGTGCTGTAAAGGCAAATACCAAGCTTCCTTTGGAGTCCCAAATGACTCCTCCTCCACGCATGTTACCCAACACACAGGATCCATCATAATTGAGTTTAAGGCCAGCTTGCGAGGGAGACCACTGAACCCACCTGCCTTGCACCTCTTCATTGTTCTGAATACCCCTCCTGTGGGTATCCTGCACCATCCCAAGGGAGAACGCCCCCTCCCAAAGCCCGTGGTGCAAATCAGGTCGATCAGCAAGCAACGAGTATTCTCCACCATGGATCGACTAGTGAAACTGCTCCCCTCGTATTTGGCCCGATTCCTAGCTTGCCAAAGGCACCAGCATGCTGTGTTGAAAATGGCAGCTCACACCTTCATCTCCTCCTCTGTCTCGCTATCCTCCTGAAACCAGTGTTCCATAACCCTCTCAGCATTGCCCTCTCGAGGAAGGAAACCTATAAAGGAGCCAAAGAACCTCCAAACATTCTGAGCCCATTCTCCCTCGAAAAAATATGGTTCATGCTCTCCTCGCTTCTATTCCCGCAGCACTGGAAACATGACGCCAGAATGATACCAATCTATTTTATGTGATCATCGGAGGGAATTGCTTTCTTCCGGATCCTCCAAGTGAGGAAGTTGAGTTTTGCAGGTATCTTTTTACACCAGGTCATACTATACCACCGTTCACATTTCCCCTGAGGTGTGCTCCTGCTGCAGAAATCTTTTGTGTTGAACCTCCCCGAAGTAGACGGGGTGTATACACATCTATCGTGCTCTGTATTCAAAACCACAGAGTCGAAAACTTATTTCTGTGGGCCATCAAGAACCGATCTAAATAATAGGGGGTACATACTTGCCTCCTTGAAAGAGATTTTCGGGGCCAGGCATCCTGCGTATCCCAGCACTTCGGCCGCCTAGTTGTATTGCCAGAAGTGGATGCTTCCTTCCCCGATAATCCATTGCGAGAGTGGTAAAAGAGACGGTATAATGTTAAACACTGAGGACCATAACACTGAGCCCCTTGCAGTTCCATGAACTTTATCGGCCTTATATCTCTGAGACATCTGCGTCCCCCACAAGGTTTGATCCTCAATGGTCTCCCATGCATGCTTCACATGCATGTAGTGGATCGTGTCCGCCATACTCTTAACATTGATTCCCCATTCACTCATGGGTCGGGCCATCTTGTCCCACGACACCCACTGCCTATTTCCCTCTCCTGCAGCATCCCAGATGAAGCGTGCAAGCATCCTATCAATGACCTTGATAACCCCCTTCGGCAGGCACGATGAGGCCAGAGAGTGCACCGGGATCGCAGATAGTACAGTATTCACCAGGGTGATCTGACCTCCGAAGGACAGAAAATGGTTTTTCCAATTCAAAATGCGATCTGAGATCCTGTTCACCACCCTGTCGAAGTCCCTGATCCTCAGCCGTACTACCGAGATAGGGGTACCGAGGTACTCCATGGGATAGGATCCTCTCCCCATTCCAAGCGCGCTGCCCATCCTGGCCCCCTGTTTGAGTTGCAAGAAGAAGGAATATAAAAGCTACTCTTCTCTCTGTTAATGATTTGTCTGCTCCAGAATCAATATTCCTCGATGATTATGTTCAGCTCTCGAAGGGAATTCCGCCCACCATTCATGAAGAAAATCGCGTCATCAGCAAACATCAAATGCGATACAGGGGCGAAGCAAAGCTTCCTACAATAAGGCAGAATGTCCCCTTCGCAGACTCCCTTATTGATCATCTTACTCAGTGTATCTTTCATGATTATGAATAAGCTCGGGGAAAGTGGGTCGCCTTGGCGGAGTCCACGGATGGTTTTGAAAAAGCCATAGGTTCTCCCCATAAATGACACAGACATCCACGGAGAACTCACGCACCTGAAGATGATGTCGCAGGCCCAACGAGAGACTTTCATCTTCTCAAGTACTCTTTTCATGAAACCCCATTCCATCCGATCGTAATATTTGTTTATGTCCAGCTTTATAACCATGTTAGAACCACGAGAAGGGGTTTTCAAGTCTCTCATCATCTCATGTGACATAGCCACAGCTCCCTGGATCGATCGGTCCTTGACAAAGCCATGTTGCTCCGGAGAAATCCACCGGGGAAGGAAGCTGGACATCCTCCTATTGATAATACTCGCCAGGACCTTATAGGGGAAATTGCACATGCTCACGGGTCGGTAGTGGGATAGGGAGGAAGGATCTTTTATCTTTGGTGGAATAACCATAGTGGTCACGGAAGCAATGCGAGGAAGGCCACCCCCTCGGAAGAAGTCCTGTATGGTAGCTATAAGATCACCTTTCACCACCTCCCAGGAGCCCCTATAGAAGGAGCCTGGAAATCCATATGGCCCTGCAACACTATCCGAGTTTAGGTTCCACATCGCTGCATGCACCTCCCCTTATTCTGGAATGCTTTCCAACAAGGCATTATCCTTTGCAGAGACCATATTCGGGATGCCCTCCCAAAGGTCAGCCATCCCTGACGGGTATCCTCCCTGCATGTTCTCACTTGTGCCCACAAGGAGGTCTTTAAAGAACTCGCACACCCTTCCCCCGACCACCTCCACATCGTCTAAAAAAGATCCATCCTCCATCGCAATATTGGGTTTCACAACCCGCCTCCTCTCCCTAATGCATGCGTGCAAAAATGTAGTGTTCTTATCCCCTTCCTTCAACCATTTGACCCTGGACTGATCCATCGCCTATCTCTCCTGAGCGAGCACCAACTCCTGCATGGAGCTCTTTAACTCTGCAAGTTCAGCATACAGCCCGTCATCCCAACTAACCTCAAGCCTAGCCTCTAGGCTTTGGATGTCCTGTTGCATATCTGCTAGCTCCTGGACTCGGGAGGGACGGGACCTTTCCCACGCTAGAAGTTCCTTATTTAAGTGCCTCAACTTTGTAGTTTATTTTGTAAATGGTTAAAATCCTTTAAATGTTATAGTATGGTTTTCATTTTTGAATTATTGGATATGATCTAGTTAGTTCATAATTGTAAACAACTGATATGTGGGTTTATAATTAGGAAATGAATCAATAAAATGAAATATAGTTCAGTAAACATGAATATAGTGTAAAGGTTTATAAAATAATGGGTAGTAAAATATGTACCACTAAGTAAAATATGTTTATTATAATTTTATAGACTAAGAAACATATTTATATGAATACCTTCACAGAATATCCATCCATGATGAATAGACTAAACACCATTATTCATATTATATGCATACCATCACCTTTTCTTAAAACATAATTATGGTCTTTGTAACATAATATGTGACTTCATATTATATGCATGAAGGTATGAATACCTTCATATTAAACTAGGGTATGATAAAATGAAGTCATATAATATGCATACAGGTTTTTCACTGTAAGTTGGAATATTAAACAAAGGTTTGATAAATTTAAGAATGAAAAATATATGTGAAATCATATTAAAACTAGGTATTTCTACCTTCAAGTTAGAGAAAGTTTAAATTTATATCAAAGATTCCATAATTTTAATATAATCTTGGTATTCATTGATCTGTGCATGTGAATTACAGTAAGGAACTGTAATGTCAAAACCCAAAATGGGGTTATTATTTCAAATAATAACCTGTGCATTATGGTTATAATCTTGGCATATTTCAACCATATAATAACTTGCTCATTACAGTAATAACCTTTTTTGTTTACACTCCGTTTTTTCAAGTGGAGTGAAAATATTATGGAGCATACCTTAATCATGTTCAATCACAAAAGAACCCTAAGTAGGATCAGAGGGACTTTCCCAAAGTTTTCCTCCACATGCATACCCTACTCATTAAAAGGACCTCATAGCTCCCCCTATGTGACATCAAAAGGTAGGACAGCCATGTGTGGGGCACATGAATCTAGAAATTGTGCATGGGACCTTCTTGGGGAGCCTCCTTTGACCAATGTCTATTGTTATTCTATAAATAGGAACCTTACGCTCCTCATTTTAACAATTAGAAAATCATAAGAATCCCCAAGCTTTGGTTGCACATCCCCTTTTCCCAAGTCTCCAAAAATTATCCAGGTAACCCTCCAAAACCTAATAGAAGAGGGAATTAAGGGGGATATGTGAGATCAAAATCCATTCAGGGTCTTAAACACAGGACACTTGTATGAGGATCCATTTTACCCTGGTGATAAAATACTAGTACGAGGTCCCTTTATTCAACAAGAAACCTATGAGAAACTCCTCCAAGGACACCAGAGGAGACTCATGGTGCTTAGGCTAAATCCTAACCCAAGTGTTGTTACCATGGTTGTCTATTTTCAACGGAATTTCTATCTCATAGAGGTATTTACCCTCTACTCAAAGCTCTTCTATTTAATCCCAAACCCTATGTGAGGCACCTCCACCCCCTTAAACCAACACCTACGCAACCCCCTCTTTGAGTACTCTTCCAAAAAAATGGAAAGACTCCTCTTAACTTGGTTCCCTTTCTTAAAAGGGACCAAGATGAAACCTCCACCAAGACCTTTGGAATTGAAAAACCATGGAAAGGGGTACCCCAATGTGTATCCTATTTGGATTTTTATTCCTTAAATTAGAGGTTTACCATGATATTCTTACCACACAATTAAGATCCTCAGGGTATGTGTGGATTTGTATCCCTTCGATCATGAGGAACCCGGCCGTAGGTATGGTGTTAGGGAGTTATCAGTTTCAAAAACTAGGGTTGTGACCATGTTCAACCCTTGTCATCTCTAAGACCCAGAGCCTCTAGTTCCTAGTAGGGAGGATGTGGATTACACTTTTGTTTCCATTCAAAATTGAATGGGACCCTCCTCCCTCATTGTATAACTAATTTAAAGTAATCCATCATGGAGTAATCCCCTATCGTTTCTTGTAGGAGGTTTCACTCTTGCTCCTCTCTGGCTTCTGGCCACTAGGTCAGAGAATGGATGGGCACAAGAATCCTCTCCTCTCCCTCCCACTCCCTAGCCTCCTCAGTCTCTATACCACAGACCCATTTTAGGGTAAAGTGAAGAGGGGTATGTTTTGTACCCTAGAAATCTTCCACCAGTGGAAGAGGATAAGTGTGTGGTTTGTTAGATTTTCTACTTCTTATTGTCTGTCACATTCAATCATGACTCATCCATGACATGTGGGCTTAGGGGATAACCATAATCACAAAATCCATGCTATCAGATGCATGTTTTGGTAGAGAATAATCCTTTGAATTTTCCTTTTCCTTCCTTCAAAGTGATCCCTTGGAGTGAATCCTCAAGGCCATGTATCCTAAATTAGGTCAAAGTGGATCATTTAGCTTCCCAGATCTTCCATTCCCTCTTGTTTCTCATACCAAGTGTGACTCACATGGTCTTATAGGTTGGTAGTGGTCATGGAATCCCCATGAAGCCAAACCTTTTGGGCATTCTCCTTAGGAGTAATCCCCAATTGAACATGTATAAGGAAACCTCTGGGTTTAATTCCAACACCAACTGAACTATGAGAACTCTGATTCCTACTATAAATAGGATACATAGGATGCTTACCTAAGTCCCAAACTCAATGGGCATTCTTCTTAGGAGTAAGCCCCATTCAAATCCCTTGAATCATCTAGGGTATCATTTCCAGGAATAAGCCCCAAATTAATCCTCTAAAAGGGTCATAATCCCTTGAGATACAAATCTAATAGGGCCTCCACAGGTGTAGGCCTTCATAACCAAACTACATGGGATTTGGTCCCATCTAAATGGGATGTGTAGGAAGCCTCCCTAAGCTCCAAACCCAATTATCAAAAATTAACCTTGTTCTCTCTAGGCCAGATTCCCAGTAGGGTCTAATTAAACTTGGAAATTCAAATCCCTTCTAGGTTACCTAGGCTATTTTAGTAAAATTCTCACACCAAACTTTGACTAGGATCCTTTACCATGGACTTCCTTTCTACATGACATTAAAATATTTGATTAGGTCCTTATCACATGACCTTAAAAGGTATGATGTTCCCCATTAAGTGGAATAGAACCACATGGGTTCTAATTCCTTCCACAAGGATATGTAGGAAGCCCATCCATGGGTCTAGTCCCAACACACACAAAACCTTGTGTATCCTTGGATGAAGATAAACTCCAGATCACTCCACTATGTGTCTAGAAAAATAGCATCATCATAATAAAAACTAGAGAATATCTAATCTGTACCTAACAGGATACCATTAATGAATAACTCTGGATACATATAGATATCTTCATTGATGAAGAACATTGGATACATATAGATGATTATAAGTTCTATACACACTAATAATTGATTTTTATTTAAATGATGACCTACATTATGCTTGGAAATTAATAAATCATTCACAAACTTATCTTAAATCTATAAGAGAGTCCCAAAGTAGGAAATAATTTCCCTAAAAAGGGTGTGATGAGCCTGACCTCCGAACCTCTAGACCAATGTGAGTTCTTAAGAATCATTGTCCAAATTTACCAATGATTTAATGCATTTGGAAAGTAGGTTCATGTGGATAAGGAACAGTTGGTTGTTTATAGTTCAATGAACAAACCCATTGGAAACCATTTGAAGATAGTAAACCCAACGCGAATAAGGCTCAAACCCCCAAAATTGATTAATAGGATGACATGAATACCTATAGAGAATAAAAAAAATAGTGAACCCAATGGGAATCAATCGCCAAGATGATAGTTCCACCCATCTTTTAGGCCCATTTCACTTGATAAAATAAGGTCCAATAAGATAATCAATTATGCATGTTTTTTAACCAAATGGGATTCTTCCTTGAGGGGTTATCTTGTTTTTGTTTTTCATATATATAGAAACTTACTCCAGAGGTCCCTTCAATCTAATGGAATCATTTCATCTTTCACCAATGAATGCACTGGCTACTACTCACGCCATATCTTCATCCATGCAGAGGATTCCATCACCAACCCAGCATCTTCAATACTAGGTCTCAAGCTCCTTGGTCCAGGAGTACCATCAGCATGGTACAATCCCAATCCTATAGGCCACCTAAAAATACCTATAGATCATGAATACCTTTCGATCTTCCATTCAGTGATGACCGGTGGTTCGAATGAAGACGGCACCAACTGTCGTCTTCAACCATTTTTGGAGCCTGTCCCCAGAATGAAACAAACAATCCCTCCCATATTTTAGGGATATGGATCAAGAGGCCACATATATCCTCATCTAAAATACAAAATATAACGACCCATACTTTATATACATTATTAATACTTCAAAATTGAAGTACACTTATTACAACATATAACAAAACCATGAAAGGACCGTATAGGTATAGTGTCTTTAGAAACTGGGAAACATAAACAACTGGTTCATAAATCATCTACGTTGTATCCCATTTATTTCATCATATCTAGAGTCTCTTTTTGGAATATCCTAATTAATAACCTTCTTCCTAACCTAGGGAAAGAAAACATAAAAAAGGGTGAGCTCAAATGCTCAGTAAGGGTAAACAAAAGAAATATCGGTCACATCATATTCATAAGAACATAACATTTTGGAAATCTTAACCTGTAAAAGAGATCATAATTTCATAACATGGGATAAATCATAGTAGTGAAATGTAATCCCAATAATCATAAATTAAAACATGAAACTTTGTGGAATACACACATAATCATAGAGAATCATTTCTTAGTTGTCAAGACTCATTGCCAAGACTATCTTAGCGGACAAAGTCCATTTCTGAACCGAGTTCACTCCTCGTTTCCGTCCAGTTTCACTAAACTGGATTAACTTGTCATTACAGCCATGTCTATATCATGAGATATAAATCATTACCCAATGCATTGGAGGGAGATATATTTCCCACCCATCTCATAATGAAACCATTCTTATGTGTGCTACAAAATCATAAATCATACATCATAGCATAACCAATGTAATAAAAATGGGATTCTTATGCCATCATAACACAATCCATATAAGATAAAAGGACATCATAAAAATAATTCCATCATAACATAATCAAAAAATGTAAAAATAGGTATAGAAACAGAAACCTATATTATATTATATGGAAAATAATTTTGATAAAACACTTGAACTCCATTCTTGAGTAAATATCCTTTCTACTTCAAAAACATTTTTCCTTTCTTAACATGTCATACAATTTTAAACTAAAAGAAGTTGATTAAAAATAAACTTGAAAACTTGTAAAGTAAGCTTCATGTAAATAATGTTCTAAAATCCATTCAGGTCGTATAAGTTAAAAAAGAACATTCCTCTCGTTCTTTGGTCGGAAAAGTCAAAAAGTACCTCGTACGAAAAACGACAAAAGATTCCTTTCATATCTTTTACTAAAAACACACCGAAGGGTAAAATTGTATTTAAATAATTGTAGGAGGATAGAAATAATATTACATATTAAAGAAACATGGATGTGGATGATAAATATGCCCCAATAAATACCGAAGAATAAACAATCTCAGATAAAAATTGAGATTGTGAGATTTTCCCTTACCTTAGGTCCGATTTTCTTCGTAAGTGTCCAAACCTCCTGTATAATGATTTAAATAATGTCATTGACTTATTCTAGAATCATACTAATTTATATGATATCATATATGGTCATATTCTTAGCTTCTTATTAGTAATATTTCATTGTTACTTGTTATTCGGGTGTTTATTGCTTTTTGTTCTTATGCGTGTTTTGTCGAATAAATTCTTATTCTTATTTTTAGGTTATAGATACCTCATTTCCAGAATGGTATTAATGTAATAAATATCATATTTATTCACTCAATTCATTTATGTAATCATTATTCAATGAAAATCATGTAGAACGAGTCGCATCACATCGTGGAGACGGTATTCCGTACTTACGCACGAGCGATGATATCGTTCCCATGATCGTGAAATTGTATTGGAGTATATGTATACTATTTCAGAATCAATATCACTTTAAAATAATCATATATAGTTATTATTTACACCATTATACCCATCCAAGTAAGGTGGTGGTGGAAAATAGATTACACCACCGCGTGGAGACGGTATTCCGTACGTACGTATGCGTGGTGATTTCGTTTTCCGTAGGATGGATAGATGGTGAATTAGGGTTGTTTCATAATTATAATAACATATAATTATATTAGTGATACTGATGTTATTACTTCATAATGAAACAACTAAATAAGAAGAAGTGGAAGAAGAAATAAAGTTTAAAGAATTGGTAACGGACATTACCTCTTCTTTGAAGTACCTCTTTTGAGACCTCCTTTTAGGGCACTAAAATTGGTCTTTGAAGAATACCAGGACCTCTAGGATGTTTCTAGGGAAGTGTAGAGGAGAAATTGGTAGGGTTTGGCCGAGCCTGAATGCTCAAAGTGGTGTGAGGAGGAGAGGAAGGAGGTTCCCTTTTATAAGGGAGGAGAGGGGCACCTTAGGAAAAACTAAAACAAATATTTTATTATAAAGTCATATTCGGTTTTTAATAGCTCCAAATTGATTTATTTCAAAGATAAGGTGGAGATGGGTCGAAATCATTTCATCCAATATAATTTAGATAAGTTTAGGTTTCTATTTTAACCTTATCATTTATATTTAACTTTAAGTTAAATAATTTATCTTTTACCGTGTCTTCTTGTTTTCTTACACTATAAGGTTAATAAACTTACTATAACAAGACAAACGAACCCCAAGTTGTTTATTATTAATATATATAACCTTATCTAAGTCATTTGGCCTAAAATTAGATTTTGAGGAATAAAATAACAATTAATAATATAATATTTTTTTTAAAAACTATTTTATGTCAATTTTGACACTATTTGGTAATTGATTTTTTGTGAAAATCCTAACAGAATGATTCGTTCAAAAAAAGTTAAATAAATCAATACTAACATGTAATATTAATCTAGAAAATTAGTGGAATTCATAAAAAGTATCAAATTACATTTATTTGGTTATTTATAACATCAATTATGTCAATATTTCATTAATAAGATAATCACTGCATCATCATTGTGTCATAAATAAATTAAATTATTTAATGTCTAAAAATTACAAATAAAATACCATTATGTAGGAAATATTTTTATATTTCTAATGAATATTTATAGTAGAATTTATCGTATTTATTACCCTATATTAAAAATTATTTAGTTATTAAAATTTGATTTTAACTATATTAACCCTTCTTTAAATAAATTAATAATAAATGTCCTAATCTAATCCAAGTGGGCCTAAATGGTCATATTTTATTCCTAAGGTTGTTTTTGGTCGAATTACACTTATGCAATATATTTAAGACATGTTTTAGGGTAATAATAATATCATTTTTACCCTTAATTACCCTATTTACTTTTAACCGTGGTAAAAAAAAGTAAAAAGTTACTATTCACCAAAAAATTATTTTCATCTCATTGAACCACATTTTAGTCCTTGATATTAACCGTGTCTCTCGGATTTTCGAAATTCCACTCACAGAAGCGGTAAAATTATGTTTTATGTGAATTTGTAAATTCTCCTAGGAGGTGGGTAAAAGACGGTGAAAAGTTCGATAAAATTTTTATATATCTAAAATTATTATAAAATGACTCCAATGAATTGCATTGAACTTATATAGGTATTATGTATCAATTTTGACCAAAAATAAATTTAAATAAAATAAATAATTATTTAAATAAAAAGTCGGTTTTTTAAATAGTAGCCCAGTGTTTTCACTATTCATCTTAAATTGAAAGTTTTCAGAAAAATACCAAAATTTCACCCTAGGCTAATTTCGATATTCCGAATCCAAAAATGAAGTCCATTTTGAAAAATAAAATTTACAAATTTTCAAAAAGTGGGCATTACTATTCATAACGACTAGTTTTAATAATATTTTAATAGCATATCGTTGTTTAGTGAAACTCGGTATTACATACGACGCAAGCTATCGAGGAAGGTCTCGATTGCGTGTAAAGAAAGCCAAGCTAGTGTTTTGTGTAGTGAAAGATTCCTATGATGATTTATATAACATAAAAACAAAATATTTCTCATAAAAGTCTCGGGTGTTACATTCTACCCCCCTTAAAATGAATTTCGCCCTCGAAATTCGTCACTTTGTAACAAACAGATGAGGATACCTCTCCCTCATCATATCCTCAAGCTCCCATGTAGCTTCTTCTAATTGGTGGTTCCTCCATAAAACTTTCACCAAGTGAGTGGTCTTGTTCCGTAGGACTTTTTCACTACGATCCAGAATCTCTATCGGTTTTTCTTCATAAGAAAGATCTTGCTCCAGCGGTACAACTTCTGAGCTGAGTACATGTGAAGGATCAGGTATGTACTTTCTCATGAGAGATACATGGAACAAATCATGAACTTGGGAGAGATTAGGTGGAAGCTCCAATCGGTAAGCTACCTTCCCAACACGATCCAGTATTTCGAAAGGACCGATATATCTATGTCTCAGCTTTCCCTTCTTTCCAAATCTCATTACTCTTTTCCAAGGAGATATTCGTAAGAACACTTTATCACCCACTTCAAACTCTAGGTCTTTTCTTCGGTTGTTGGCATAACTTTTTTGTCGACTCTGAGCTACTCTTATGTGTTGTTGAATAGATCGGATCTTTTCTGACATCTCATCAACAAGATCAGGTTCTAATATCTTTATTTCCCCAACTTCATCCCAGCAAGTTGGAGTCCTGCATTTCTTTCCATAGAGTGCTTCATAAGGATCCATCTGAATACTAGAGTGAAAGCTATTATTATAAGAAAATTCCACTAAAGGTAGGTGTTGATCCCAACCACCTTTGAAATCCATAGATAAAGCTCTCAACATATCTTCTAGAGTTTGAATTTTCCTCTCAGACTGACCGTCTGTCTAAGGATGATAAGTAGTGCTGAAAATCAACTTTGTATCCAGAGTATGCTGAAGACTTCGCCAGAACTTTGAGGTAAACCTCAGATCCTGATCATATATAATAGAAAGTGGTACTCCATGCAATCTTACCACTTTCTTCACATATATCCTGGCAAGCTGATCCAGAGAGAAATCCTCTCTAATAGCGATGAAGTGTTCTGACTTTGTAAGACGATAAACTATGACCGAGATAGCATTATTTTCTTTGGATGTTTTAGGAAGTCCAGTGACAAAGTCCATAGTGATGTTTTCCCATTTCCATTCTAGTATGGGTAATAGTTTTAACATCCCCTTAGACTTCTGTCTCTCAGCTTTAACTTGCTGACAAACCATGCATCGAGAGACATATTCAGCAACATCTCTTTTCATGCCATCCCACCAGAAGTACTCTTTCAGGTCCCTATACATCTTCGTGATTCCAGGATGAATAGAGAATGAAGAACTATGAACCTCATCCAGCAACTCCTTCTTTAATTCTGGGATGGGTGGAACACAAACCTGATTCCTAAACTTTATTATCCCATCACAATCAAGGTTGAATTCAGGAACATTTCTCACCTTCTTTTGTAACTCTACATCTTCTTTCTGTGCCTCTTTAATCTTTACATGTATAGATGGTTGAACATTAATTTGAGAAAGATATGATTTTTCCCCTTCCATTATAATTCCAAGATCCATCCTTTGTAAATCCATAAATATTGGATCTTTTGTGATCCTCATCATGGATAAGCTAGCATGGTCTTGTCGACTTAATGCATCTGCCACCTTGTTTTCTTTCCCAGGGTGGTAATGAATTCAGCAGTCGTAATCCTTAATCAGCTCCAACCATCTTCTTTGGTGCATATTCAGCTTCTTTTGTGTGAAAATATACTTTAAACTTTTATGATCAGTATAAATGTCACACCTTTCTCCATAAAGATAATGCCTCCAAATCTTTAATGCAAAGATTACCGCAGCTAACTCCAAATCATGAGTTGGGTAATTTTGCTCATGGATTTTCAACTGTCGTGAGGCATAAGCTATCACCATATCATTTTGCATAAGAACACACCCCAGCCCTTTCTTGGATGCATCACTATAGATCACAAACCTTTCTCCACTACAAGGAAGTGTGAGTACAGGTGCACTGGATAACCTTCTTTTCAACTCCTTCAAATTCTCTTCACATTCCTCCATCCACACGAACTTAACTCCTTTTCGAGTCAACCTGGTGAGGGGATTAGATAATCGTGAAAAATATTTCACAAAATTTTGATAATATCCAGCCAAACCAAGAAAAATTCGGATCTCGGTTACTGTTGTTGGTCTCGACCATCTTTCGATAACCTTTGTTTTTACTGGATCCACAGATATCCCCACTTTGGAGATTATGTGACCCAAAAA
This sequence comes from Viscum album, assembly GCA_963277665.1. Classification (NCBI taxonomy): domain Eukaryota; kingdom Viridiplantae; phylum Streptophyta; class Magnoliopsida; order Santalales; family Viscaceae; genus Viscum; species Viscum album. The sequence goes on from OY728135.1 coordinate 901,083,458, forward strand.
TGCAACTTTTTGAAGCCAAAATTCACACTTGGTAAATTTGGCATAAAGCTTCTCCTTTCTCAGGGTATTCAATAAAATTCTCAAGTGATCTTCATGTTCTTCCATGCTCTTTGAATAGACAAGAATATAATCTATAAAGACTACCACAAACTGATCAAGACAGTCTCTAAAGACTCTATTCATCAGATCCATGAAGATAGCAGGGGCATTAGTAAGACCAAATGGAATCACTATAAATTTGTAGTGTCCATAACGTGTACGGAAATCCATATTTGGTATATCCTCCCTTTTGACCCTTAATTGATGATACCCTGAACAAAGATCAATCTTGGAAAAGTATTGATCTCCACGTAGTTGGTCAAATAAGTCATCAATGCGTGGGAGAGGATATTTGTTCTTGATAGTGATCTTGTTAAGTTCTCGATAATCAATGTAGAGTCTCATTGATCCATATTTCTTCTTAACACACAGAAATGGTGCTCCACAAGGTGACGTACTTGGGCATATGAATCCCTTATCAAGATTATATTGGAGTTGCTTCTTCAATTCCTATAACTCAATTGGGTCCATTCTATAAGGTGTATTTGAAATAGGCAAAGCACCTGGTACGAGTTCTATTGAGAACTCTACTTCACGATTTGGGGGAAGACCCGGAAATTCCTCTGGAAAGACATTGTCAAACTACCATACAATGGGCATATTCTTAATCGTGAGTTTCTCACCAACCATTTGAGATAAATAACCTTCATTTAGAGGAATCAAGACCCATAAGATTGAAGAAATTTCCACTGGAAGGTTATGTTCATCCTTGCATCGATAGAAGATCATAGATTGATCTGGAATATGAAATGTGACTTCACTTCTTAGGAAATTGATATGAGATCCATATAAAGAAAGCCATTCCATGCCAAGAATCACATCAAATTTCACTATAGGAAGGATCACAAGATTTTCAGGAAGCACTTTCCCACAAACTTCAATCGGAGAAGAATTATAAACTTTTGATGCGACTTTTGTTCCATTAGGGGTTGTCATAGCTAACTAAACATCTAATTGTTGAGGTAATACGGAGATACCCTTAGAAAATTCTTCAGAAATAAAAGAGTGGGTGGATCCAGAATCAAATAAAACATTTTCTACTTTAGAGTGGATGGTAAGTGTACCTTTCACCACTTCGTTATCGTACTGCACATTGTTGATAAAAATTGTATGTGACTTTCCTTTCCCTTTAGCCTTAAGATTTTGCTGACGTCGATCATCATCAACAACCCTTGGATTAGGTCATTGATTATCATAATGCCCCATTTCCTTGAACTTGTAACATTGAAGTGTAGGAGGTGCACTCTGTGTAGCCTTTTCTTTGTTCGCATCACTAGAAATCTTCTTCCCATCATTGCGGTATTCAAATTCCTGATGACCTTCCTTTCCACATTTGAAACATTTACTTGTCCCTTTAAGACAACTCCCTATATTTTTCTTTCCACACTTTGAGCATAATGGAAAACTCATCTTCTTTTCAGTGTGATCTTTATATTTTCCTTTGAATTCCATTTTCCTCTTCTTATCAAACTCATATGACTGATGGGTTACTCCAATCTCCATCTCAACCTTGAGATCACATCAAACAATTTCCTCGTATCTATTGAAGTCCCTTATGTATAATTCCCTTTGAAGACTTGGTTTTAAGCCACTAAAGAACCGACCGATCTTACTCTCAGGTTGGATAATAATACTAGAAGTGTACCTTGCAAGTCTTGTAAAATTTGATTCATAGGTACCAACAGATTCATCATCCTTTTGCTTCAGTTCAAGAAACTCCTTCTCCAACTTTGTTTGAAGAATACGAGGGAAGTACTTATTAAAAAATAAGTTCATTAACTCATCCCATTCCATGGACTCAATTTCATCTCTTGGCCTCGTATTCCTAATAAGATTCCACCATTGATCAGCTTCACCTTCCAAACGATATACTGCTAAGATGAATTTATCATGTTCAAAACATTGAAGAACTGAAAATATCTTTTCAGTGGTACTGATCCATTGTTCAGCAACAAGTGGATCAGAAGACCCACTGAAAGAAGGTGGAAATTGCCTCATGAAGGACTCAGTAGAATATTGTTCCTTTCTCTGCTCATTTGGAAGTCCAGAATGATTCATAGCTTCTGTAAGTATAGAAATAAGATTTTTCACTCCATCTCCCATAACATTTGTTTGTTCAGGAGGACAATCATTGCATTGTCCATTACATTGATCAACACGGTTCCTTCGGGTTCCATCCATCGTCTAAAAACCAAAAATAATAGTGTGAGAGGCAAAAATCATTCTAGGGAAAACAACATAATAAAGGGAGAGTACCTTCAATATCTAACATCTTAGGTTTAATTCTAAGATCGTTACCATAATTATAGGACTATAACCTATACTTATACTTAACCTTAGGGACATCCCTAGACATACCTTAGAAATATCTCTAGGGATCTCACTAAAGTTCTCGCATCCTAGTTTCCAAAGGTTGACTAAACCTTTCCTCTGATACCAACTGTAGAGACCCAAAGCTTGACGTACATGGACATTACATTACTTTTTCGGAATACTAAGTACATAACAAAAACAGACACACAAGGATTGTAATAGTTTAGTGTATTTGGAAACTCGGAATATAGTCTTCTAATCGTGGTGAAAGATCTTCAACATCTCCCATAAAGATCTCCCCCTTTTTTTTCTTACCAAAAACCATTCTTTATATCCTGGGGAAAATAAAACATAAAAGGGGTGAGCTCAAATGCTCAGTAAGGGTAAACAAAATAAATATCAATCACATTATATTCATAAGAACATAACATTTTGGAAATCTTAACCTGCAAAAGAGATCATAATTTCATAACATGGGATAAATCATAGGAGTGAAATGTAATCCCAATAATCATAACATAAAACATGAAACCTTGTGGAATATACACATAATCATGGAGAATCATTTCTTAGTAGTCAAGACTCATTCCCAAGACTATCTTAGCAGACAAAGTCCATTTCTGAACCAAGTTCACTCCTCGTTTCAGTCCTATTTCACTGAACCAGATTAACCTGCCGTTTCAGCCATGTCTATCTCATGAGATATAAATCATTACCCAATGCATTGGAGGGAGATATAGGTCCCACCCATCTCATAATGAAACCATTCTTATGTGTGCCACAAAATCATAAATCATACATCATAGCATAACCCATGTAATAAAAATGGGATTCTTATGCCATCATAACACAATCCATATAAGATAAAAGGACATCATAAAAATAACTCCATCATAACATAATCAAAAAAATGTAAAAATAGGGATAGAAACAGAACCCTATATTATATTAGATGGAAAATAATTTTGATAAAACACTTGAACTCCATTCTTTTGGAAAATATCCTTTCTACTTCAAAAACATTTTTTCCTTTCTTAACATGTCATACAATTTTAAACTAAAAGAAGTTGATTAAAAATAAACTTGAAAACTTGTAAAGTAAGCTTCATGGAAATAATGTTCTAAAATCCATTAAGTTCATATAAGTTAAAAAAGAACATTCTTCTCATACTTTGGCCGGAAAAGTCAAAAAGTACCTCGTATGAAAAACGACAAAAGATTCCTTTCATATCTTTTACTAAAAACACACCGAAGGGTAAAATTGGATTTAAATAATTTTAGGAGGATATAAATAATATTACATATTGAAGAAACATGGATGTGGATGATAAATATTCCCCAGTAAATACCAAAGAATAAACAATCTCGGATAAAAATTAAGATTGTGAGATTTTCCCTTACCTTAGGTCTGATTTGCTTCGTAAGTGTCTGAACCTCCTATATAATGATTTAAATAATGTCATTGACTTATTATATAATCATACGTATTTTTATGATATCATATATGGTCATATTCTTAGCTTCTTATTAGTAATATTTCATTGTTACTTGTTATTCGGGTGTTTATTGCTTTTTGTTCTTATGCGTGTTTTGTTGAATAAATTCTTATTCTTATTTTTAGGTTATATATACCTCATTTACATAATGGTATTAGTGTAATATATATCATATTTATTCACTCAATTCATTTATTTAATCATTATGCAATGAAAATCTTGTAGAACGAGTCGCATCATATCGTGGAGACGGTATTCCGTACGTACGCACGAGCGATGATATCGTTCCCATGATCATGGAATAGTATTGGAGTGTATGTATACTATTTCAGAATCAATATCACTTTAAAATAATCATATATAGTTATTATTTACACCATTATACCCATCCAAGTAAGGTGGTGGTGGAAAATAGATTACACCACGGCGTGGAGACGGTATTCTGTACGTACGCACGCGTGGTGATTTAGTTTTCCATAGGATGGATAGATGGTTAAATAGGGTTGTTTCATAATTATAATAAAATATCAGTATATGAGTGATACTAATGTTATTACTTCATAATGAAACAACTAAAGAAGAATAAGTGGAAGAAGAAATAAAGTTGAAAGAATCGGTAACGGACATTACCTCTTCTTTGAAGCGCCTCTTTGAGACCTCCTTTTAGGGCACTAAAATTGGTCTTTGAAGAAGAACAGGACCTCTAGGATGTTTCTAGGGAAGTTTAGAGGAGAACTTGGCAGGGTTTGGCCAATCTCGAAGGCTCAAAGTGGTGTGAGGAGGAGAGGAAGGAGGTTCCCTTTTATAAGGGAGGAGAGGGGCACCTTAGGAAAAACTAAAAATATTATTTTATTATAAAGTCATATTCAGTTTTTAATAGCTCCAAATTGATTTATTTCAAAGCTAAGGTGGGTATGGTTCGAAATACTCTCATCCAATCGAATTTAGGCAAGTTTAGGTTTCTATTTTAGCCTTATCATTTAGATTTATCTTTAAGTTAAATAATTTTTCTTTTACCGTGTCTTCTTGTTTTCTTACACTATAAGGTTAATAAACTTACTATAACAAGTCAAACAAACCCCAAGTTGTTTATTATTAATATATATAACCTTATCTAATTTATTTGACCTAACCTTAGATTTTTATAAATAAAATAACAATTAATAATATAATATTTTTTTTAAAAACTATTTTATGTCAATTTTGACACTATTTGGTAATTGATTTTTTGTGAAAATCTTAACATAATGATTAGTTCGAAAAAAAGTTAACTAAATAAATAATAACATGTCATATTAACCTATATAATTAGTTAAATTCATAAAAAGTCTCAAATTAAATTTATTTGGGTATTTATAACATCAATTATGTCAATATTTCATTAATAAGATAATTACTACATCATCATTGTGTCATAAATAAATTAAATTATTTAATGTTTAAAAATTATAAATAAAATACCATTATGTAGGAAATATTTTTATATTTATAATGAATATTTATATTCTAATTTATCTTATGTATAAACCTATATTAAAAATTATTTAGTTATTAAACTTTGATTTTAACTATTTTAACCCTTCTTTAAATAAATTAATAATAAATGTCCTAATCTAATCCAAGTGGGCCTAAATGGTCATATTTTATTCCTAAGGTTGTTTTGGTAGAATTACACTTATCCAATAGAATTAGGACATGTGTTAGGGTAATAATAATATCATTTTTACCCTTAATTACCCAATTTACTTTTAACCGTTGTAAAAAAAAGTAAAAAGTTACTATTCACCAAAAATTATTTTCCTCTCATTGAACCACATTTTAGTCCTTGATATTAACCGTATCTCTCGGATTTTCTAAATTCCACTCACAGAAGTGGTAAAATTAAGTTTTATGTGAATTTGCAAATTCTCCTAGGAGGCGGGTAAAAGAAGGTGAAATGTTCGATAAATTTTTTATATATCTAAAATTATTATAAAATGACTCCAATTAATTGCATTGAACTTATATAGGTATTATGTATCAATTTTGACCTAAAATAAATTTAAATAAAATAAATAATTATTTAAATAAAAAGCCAGTTTTTTAAATAGTAACCCAGTGTTTTCACTATTCATCAAAAATTGAAAGTTTTCAGAAAAATACCAAACTTTCACCCTAGGATAATTTCGATATTCTGAATCCAAAAATGAAGTCCATTTTGAAAAATAAAATTTACAAAAATTTCAAAAAGTGGGTATTACTATTCATAACGACTAGTTTTAAAAATATTTTAATAGCATATCATTGTTTAGTGAAACTCGGTATTGCGTACGACGCAAGCTATCGAGGAAGGTCATGATTGCGTGTAAAGCAAGCCAATATAGTGTTGTGTATAGTGAAATATTCCTTTGATGATGTATATAACATAAAAACAAAATATTTCTCATAAAAGTCTCGGGTGTTACACATAAGGTTCTATCTCAAGGGAACCTACTAGAAATCACTGCCTCTAACATCGCATGGTAGTGAGACCTCAATGTGATGAGGGTGATATCCTTGGTTTCTCGGCCCAAGTCCTTCAGACTCATTCATGCATGACGTCCTGCTAGGGGTAGAAACTAGTCACTAGGGAGAACTTACACATCCCTGACCCCTTTAAATATTCTCACTAACCCAATTTGGTTAAAAATTGTGACCAGACACATAAAACCATCAGTATTCGTTCAGAAAGCCAACAAACTTTCCTAGTGGCATCCAAGGAAGCATGTCATTTGAATCTTACAGCATACCACAAGCAAGAATATACACCTACCTACACCCACCAATCCTACCATTAGACTCATCTAGTATCACTAAAATAATCCCTACAAATAGATACAATGGAAACCCACAAATAGGTGCACACAACTTCTGGTATTAACCAATACTGCTAGCAGTTTCATCTGGAAGCACTTAGAGAAGTCAGTTGGAAATCCCCAATGATGATTAGGGGAAGACTCAACTCATTACCCCCAAACATGAGTATTTTCAGTAGCCACTAGTAGAAAAGGGAGTACAATAGTAGTAATATACACCTGCTCTAGATATATAATGGTCATATATCATTGTTCTGGCTGCTAAAGTTATCAAGAATATCCTAGAAATAGGGAAATGTAAGACACAAATCCCTACCCACATCCTATAAAATTTCTATGAAACCATAATGGAAATGAAATTAGTGCATGGTGGATAGACACACAACTCTATCCCCATAAATGGGGTGGCTCATCATCATGTCACCTTGGAGAAGAAACAAACCTCTTCTCCCATCCAGGAGGATCTTGGGGAAAACTCCCCAATACTATACAGACAACCAGATCAGGAACATACACTCCCTCCAACTGGTGTTAATCATCCTATCCTAATGGCCACTCCATGTAGGCACTAATACCTACCTATGAATACCACTTCCCTTAGAAAGTGGCCCTAGTTTCTCATAAAATGTCATCCAAGAAAAATTCCCATCAAACATGATTGGAAAATCAAAAGAAGAACTATAATACAACTTCACTTAATGATAGAGTTATTAAATCCCTCAGATACTTATCTATGTTAGATCAAGATCCAAATCTCCAGTTACCAAATTATGGGGGAAGTAGAATTAATTTCGAAGGTCCTCCATGGACACTTCACCATTAAGGATGGATTCATGGCCAAAATTCAATCGATCTCCAGATCTCATCTCCTAATGAGATCCACGACAACCCTCAATACTAGAAAATTCTCCTATACCCACAATACATAGAACGATGGGAGCTTAAGCCATTAGTATAGATTTGATCAATAATTATAGTTTTAAAAATCTATTACCATGGTTATAAACTGTGGAAATAGGTGAGTCTACCATGTCAATAACCATATATCCACAGTCCTGAAACTGTGGCTATAGTATTTAAAAAAATGCCTATCATCATATTTGAACCTTGGACCGCCATTACAGAATCCAAGAACCTAACCACTACACCACATATGATTATCAGTATGAAAATATATATTTACTTATATATATTATTTTAAAACATGGATATAGGTTGAGAATGTGGCAATAGGTATTCTTGTGGGAATTTTATTTTTCCTCATGCTTATGCGGGAAAATATATAGCCACAGTTTACAAAAATTGTGGCTATAGGGATGACATATACCCATGTTTCTGGGAAACCATGGGTATAGTTATGACCTATACCTACAGTTTTTTAAATAACTGTGGGTATAGTACTTGAACAAAACCCTACACCAATGGTTTTTAAAAAACCATGGGTATAGGGGTGACCTATACCCCCCCCCCCCAATTATAGAAAAACCTACGGGTATAGGTCACGAACCAAACCCTATAACCATAGTTTTTACAAAACTGTGGGTATAGAGGTGACCTATACCCATGGTTTTTTGCAAAACCAGGGGTATCGACTTATTTTCTAGTAGTGCCTCCATGTGTCTAAAAGATCAAGGAGTAAGTGGGTATTCCCCTTATTGTAATCCCCCATGGTGGTCCTCGCCATGATGGTGTTCACTACAAAAGTTATATCTATAGTAGTGTTTCACATTGTTAAGAGAATTATACAATTGGAAATGTAGTGATGAGAAATCCCTCATTCAATGAGGAACTTGAGAATACAAGTTCAATCATGTCGGATGCCTTGTTATTGAAGTTCAAATCCTTTCTCAACCGGAAGATATCCTAAGGTGACGATCATCCACAAAACTACCCTTGGGCCACATACCTTCTAGTGAAATAGATTAAATCCCTACAATCTCATTTCGTATGATAAAACAATAGGAAAATGCCCACTCTGGTCAAACCATGTAGAGGAGACTCTAGTGAAAGATGATGAATTCATACTAAACATGAAGAAACATGTAGCTAAAGATGACATACCATCCATGTTCTAACCTATGTCCACACCTCAATACGGAATTCAAAAGACACTTTCAGAAGATTTTGTGAATGAAATACACCTCGATATATGGAAAAATCATTATCAGTTGAAATAAATGGAATTAACCTATGAATAATATCAATGTAATGTAGAGGAAATATAAGGTTTGTAACTCCATATTGGCTTTTTATCTCTCCTAACTTCATGACATCGAAATATCAAGAGATATCAAGGAACCCTTGAACACACAAGCCTCAATGAATTAATGATTTTGAGACATTTGATCACAAATTCCCCATATGGTGTTTATATCAGAGGATGGGGTGTAAAAGAGGAATTGTATTTCACTGTGTGTCCTAACCAGAAAAGTCCACTAAATGTTGTAATGTGAAATGTTATAGCCTCAGTCTGACTTAAATAAACATAATCTTTTCACAACCAAATACATGCTCAATAATAGGCCCCAACTGACACTCACCAATGTTGGGCTAGAACAATGAAGGATATTGAGTTACTTTTTCCTTAGGCATCTAAGAATATTGAGAAAGCCTCTTATTTAGAATAAATACATTATCATATAACAAAAATGTCGAAATAGTGGAATGTTATTATTCACGCCAAAATTTTTAATCAAGAAAAGGCCCAAAGATGGCCCCATGGACTACCCCGTGAAGCCCCTTTACGAAGTCCCCAAGCACCGTGGCCGCCGTGAAGCAAAGGAGGTGGGAGGATCCATGAATGGATTTGACGTTCGCGAACCCGCCGCAAAGCCTAGGAGGCAGGATGCTCAGTGATCCCATTTGACGTTCGCGATCTCACCGCGAAGCGAAGAATTCGGGAGGCTCTGTGAATGGATTTGATGTTCACGAACCCGCCATGAAGCCTAGGAGGTGGGATGCTCTACGACCCCAGTTGATGTTCGCGAGCCCACCGCAAAGCTCCATCACCCCTCTTCACGCTGCGTGAGCTCCACTCCACGGTGCCTCTTGCCTATAAATATCGGGCTCCCCCTGAGCTCTCCAGAAAGAAAATACGACCTTTCAGATTCTCATCTCCTGAATCGCGAAGAACTCTTCCACTCGGTGAACCATGAGCTGTGCGAGGTACTTCTACTTCACGAAGTGCCTACCCATTGTCTCGTTTTGATCCCCTCTTCTGAGAGGGATGCCTTTTGCGAAGCCTAAGGGCTTTGGCGAAGGAAGGAGATCCCCAAGGGGACCTGTGTCATCACGGAGGGTTTATGTTTCAGGAAACACCCTTCATGTACACATGATCCACATTCCAAGGCAGGGTCACTGTACTTTGTGAAGCACATTTCTTCCTGACACCTTACTTCACGAGGCACCTTTTCTCCATGATTTTGTTCTCTGCGAATGCCCTTCCACTTCATAAAGCACCTCCCATTTGCACGTCTGCCCCAAGCTAAGGCTAAGGCACCCCACTTCACGAAGCACACCCCTTTGCAAGTCCCCTCCGCCATGCAGAGCAATAGAGCTCCTCAAGGCCCCTACCTATGGACCCCTCTGCTTGGAAAATCTTTTTCCCGTGCAAACCTCCAGGTTTGAACGATGTGATTTCAAAGTCCCATGGATGATACCGTCCGTAGAGTTGTTGCGCCTAATGCTTCTTCGCATAGGCATAATAATGGCTATTACTTCTTCGCATAGACACGCTAATGTGGACCCCTCGACAGTTCGCTCCATGACACCCCCTCAATACGGCCTTGCCAATGCCTTCCCTCCCACAAGGAGTAGAGGGTACTAGTTATGTAAGTCTTAGGGGTGCAGAGCAAACCCACCTCATCCGAGCTGTAGGACGTTAAACTAACAAGCACCTCATCCTCAACACATGACATTAAACTGTGACCTGGCCTCATGCCTCGCACATAGGTACCCCCACACCTTGAGAATTCTCCATGCCCCCTGGTCTCCCCAGGGGATGATATCCTCATTCTTGGAGTAGCATTTTCCTGCGGGGACGGGCAACCACCTTGGTGTAATCCCCTATCTTTTCTCGCAGGAGGCATCACCCCTGCTCCTCCTCACTTCCTCGGTGCCAAGGCTAGCGGAGGGTGTGATATGGAATGGGGATCCTCCCTTCTTCAATCCCAAGTCCCCCTCCCGCTGCGCTTTGTCTCCCTCGGGCCTCTATCTCAGAGTAAGTCCCAGTCTCTCTCTCCCTAGGCCGCCGTAGAGCATAAGCCCCGCTCCTCTTCACTTTCCACGAACGCACCTTTCGTGACGTGGTTGTCAGGCCTTTGCTGCCTCTTGTTTCTCACACCGAGAACGACTCATGTGGGCTTAGAGTAAGCATCGACCATGACACCATCCCAGTCCCACATGACGTTAAACTGTATTCCAATCCAGTGGTAAGCCATTGTGACACCACCTGAACTATGGGGACTTTGATCCATCTCAAGGCATGGTATGTAGGAAGCCTCCATGAGGTTCAATCCCACCACCCAGTCATTTTGACCTCCTTCATGTCAGTTCACCCCCATCCCGCGTGATGTTAAACTACAGTCCAATCCAGTGGTAAGCCGTTGTGACACCACCCGAACTACGGGGACTTTGATCCATGTCAAGGCATGGTACGTAGGAAGCCTCCACGAGGTTCAATCCCACCACCTAGTCGTTCCGACCACCTTCACATCGGTTCACCCCCGTCCCACATGACGTTAAACTGCATTCCAATCCAGCGGTAAGATGTTGTGAGACCACCCAAACTATGGGGACTTTGATCCATGTCAAGTCATGGTACGTAGGAAGCCTCCACGAGCTTCTAGCCCACCACCCGGTCGTTCTGACCTCCTTCACGTTGGTTCACCCCCATCTCGCATGATGTTAAACTGCATTCCAATCCAGCGGTAAGCCATTGTGACACCACCCAAACTATGGGGACTTTGATCCATGTCAAGGCATGGTATGTAGGAAGCCTGCATGAGGTTCAAGCCCACCACCCAGTCGTTCCGACCTCCTTCACGTCAGTTCACCCCCGTCCCGCATGACGTTAAACTGCATTCCAATCCAGTGGTAAGCCATTGTGACACCACCCGAACTACGAGGACTTTGATCCATGTCAAGGAATGTTACGTAGGAAGCCTCCACAAGGTTCAAGCCCACCGCCCGGTCATTCCGACCTCCTTCACGTCGGTTCACCCCTGTCCTGCATGACGTTAAACTGCGTTCCAATCCAGCGGTAAGCCGTTGTGACACCACCCACACTACGGGGACTTTGATCCATGTCAAGGAATGGTACGTAGGAAGCCTCCACGAGGTTCAAGCCCACCACCTGGTCATTCTGACCTCCTTCACGTCGGTTCACCCCCGTCCCACATGACGTTAAACTGCATTCCAGTCCAGCGACAAGCCGTTGTGACCCCATCCCGAACTACGGGGACTTTGATCCATGTCAAGGCATGGTACATAGGAAGCCTCCCTGAGGTTCAATCCCACCACCACTTGGCTGTTCCGACCCCCTTTACGTCGGTTTTCCTCTGTCCCGCATGACGTTAAACTATACACCTGGACCAAGGTCCTCATTCACGTCGGTTCTCCAACACACCCCATCCCGAAGTACGAGGACGTTGATCCATGTCAAGGCATGGTACATAGGAAGCATCTCTAAGGTTAAATCCCAACACCCATCGGACCCCCATCCCATTTTCACATCGGTTCGCCGACACACACTATTCTGAACTATGTGGTCTTTGATCCATGTCAAGGCATGGTACATAGGAAGCCTCCCAGAGGTTCAATCCCAACACCCATCGGACCCCTGGTCCATCTTCACATCGGTTTTCCGACACACACCCCATATATAACTATGATGACATTGATCCATGTCAAGGCATGGTATGTAGGAAGCCTCTCTGAGGTTCAAGCCTAACACCCATCGAACCCATGGTCCATCTACACATCGGTTTGCCGACACACCCCATCCCGAACTACGAGGACTTTGATCCATGTCAAGGCATGGTATGTAGGAAGCCTCCATGAGGTTCAAGCCCACCACTCGTTGGTTGCTCTGACCCCCTTCATGCTGATTTTCCAACACCTTGGGCAGCCTAGGGTGTAGGCCCCACACTATCCTGAACTACGCGGACTTTGATTCCCTGCCACAAGGATACGTAGGAAGTATCTTCAAGGATCAAGCCCAAAACCAACGTCCATCCTGATTCTTACTTGGGCTGCCACATCCCAGTGAGATCATGCCACCTCATCCCTCCCACGACACTCGGGAATCTGCCCACGTGCTGGCCCCACTATCTGTGTTCCCTCAAGGGGGTTCCCCGATCTGATCCACTCTAATCAGTGTTCTGATCAGTCCGACCCATCTTCTCTGGATGTTAAATGTGCGTCATACCCCATGTTAAACACAAGAAGCTTAGGAAAACCTCAGATACATGCCTATATCATATGATTCCCCGCATTTGATGTGGGATTCCTTGGGCTTCTGCGCCCTCGAGAAGCCCTATGATAAGGGACAGAAGATGGACAAGCCAATACCCAGCATCAAGACATGCCAGTGATGCCCCAACGTGACTACTCTCCTAACTAAAGGTTGCTGCCCTGACCGAACCCCTTGGAATGTCCTGACAGAAGAATAATAATTAAATGGTGTCCATGAAAATATGGCACCGGGAAGAGTTTCACGAACAACATATTAAATTTATGAGGGAGACCTGGATTAGGTGACAAGTTCTGAGGAGGAATCCATGGAAGGAAGAACTGACATCCCATCATCCCATTTCAATCAAAGAGCAAACATCCCTGAATAAGGAGCGAATTCCACCCGCCTTTGGAAAGCAGGAATGCGGGGTAACAAAAATCCGCGGCCGTCTCACCCAAGCAGACAGATGCCCGTGCCCCAGAAAAAGTGTCAGAAAAAGAAATAGTGAACCAGGAATGAAGATCTTCTTCTAAATATGGAGATTAGTAATGCTTGGGGTATCCATGGATTGACGTGTCATTGGATCCAGCTATCCGGCCCTAGGTCCCGCCAATCAAATAGCGGGCCTGGTGTGAAACTCACCAAAAGTTGGGGTAGTAAAATGTTGGACATTCCATTCTGCGACATTGTCAGCATGGATCCCTCTTACCGATCATGGGAGACGGGATGGTGTTGGGGCATTGGTCGTCGATTCCTTTTCTTTCAGCACTGATGAGCTCATCTCTCTGCATCTCAGGAATCAGGTTGCGGCCACAAGAACGCGATCACCGCCCGCCCGCCTACGCATGGGCAGGGGAAACGCCAGCACCGCCGCTCCGTGTGGCTCTACTACTGCCACAAAGGCATCTGCGTCCATGACTATGGGGCACCCCCACCCCATCTCCCTATCGTAAGTCATCCAACGAAGGGTGATTAATGACCTCGTACGTTGTTATAAGGAGGAGGGCATAATCCCAACCCGAGATATGGCCCGCCTGGACCTGGAGGAGTCCAGGACCCACCGTCAACGCTGCCCCTGAGGGCCACGCAGGGATCCGCTGCTCCCCACCCCAACATTCAATTATTTCAGGAGCCTGTCCCCAGAGCGCTTTGATGACTTCCTGCCTCACGCTGATGAGGTGGGTGACGTCTAGCCCAGCCCGATAAGATTCCCAATCCAAGGGCTCCCAGCAAGGGCTCCAACCCAGCCACGTCATCACCGCTCTCCGGCTTTTCCATAGGAGTAGGTAAGCCTTGCACCTGCACTACCAGCCCCGGCTCGCCTGACCTGACGCCAGCGTCGGGCACAAGCTGAGGAGAACGCCCACCAATGGGCGTCAACATCGATGACTAATGTGGCCTGAGCCACCACCGACGCATATCATCAAGTACCTGTACACACTGAGAAGGGGCACTCATATGCCCAACTGGGATCGAGGCCCCAACCACCCCACGGGCAGGCTGGGTCGACTCTTCGGGTCGCAGGCACAGGCAGTGGTCGCCGCGAACTAACCCGCGATGATGCCACTCCGTACGGAGGTCCTCCTCGTACCACAAACACCGAGAGCATGGGTTTACCCCACTCCGAGTCTCGGCATGGAGGTTTTCCCCGTGCTACCCCCAACCCAAATGAAGGTCTACCATGCGGTAGTGATGCTCGGCACGGAAGCCTCTCCCCTGCCCATCACATCGGGTATGGAGCCTTTTCTCCTGCCCTCGACCATCGATGTGGAGACTTTACCCATCCGGTCTCTCTCCAATGTGGGGATCCTCCCTACGTCCTCTCTGTAGTGGCCAAAGGTCCTCCTCGCCCCAGAAACCGGAAGGGTGAAGGCAGGCCTCACTTCACTTGCACCAAGAATGGAGGTCCTCCCCATGCTCCCATCAGTTCTAGTGGAGGTTTCTCATGCTCTAGTGTTTTACATGGAGGTCCTCTCCATGTCCCCATCGACATTTGTCTCGGTGCTCCTCGCACCTCGGCTGTTTCAGGTGGAGACCCTCTCTGCCCCATCACTAGTGTGGCCGAAGTACTACATATAGGAAATCAACCCTATCCCGAGGAGCCAACCAGGGGTAGGAGGTTGGGTCGTCGCTGCCATAAGAAGAATCCTGGGAAGGCCCGGACGGAGATCAAACCAGTTCGCTTCTAAGACTCTGAAGCGGAGTGTGACTCAGCTCAAAAACCCTCCCCTCATTCATCCGAGTCAAGGGTTGGGGAAAGGACGAGGCATATCAGCCTGGTACTCTAAGAATGCAAGGTCCACAGGATTCCTACCTCCCTCTGTATGTTTATCCAGGAGGATGAAACCCTGGTGACCCTATTGGTTATGGTTGTGCAGTCACCACCATCATCGCCGGAAGCACTTTATACCTCCACGAGAGATCACGGAGAGCTATTATGGGGATAAATGGCAGGAAAGCAGCAGTACGACCCACCACCAGCAGCCCTAGCCCCTGAGCTAGGAACGACGGCCGTCATTCCCTCCTACTGCGACATAGCAGCCAGGTCACTCCACTCTACGGAGGATAGCCCAAGAGTGGGTGGCCAGTCTACTCGTTCGCTGTATTCTCTTCCGGACAACCTTCCATCCCAACATTCTGCCTCAGTACCGCTACCAGTTCCTCAACCACCCCCAGTTGGTGAGTGGGGAAATCAAGGGCCAGACCATGAATTTGAGTCGAGGAACTTTTGGAGCATTCTTCCAGTGGACCACTTCCCCGAGGAGTTCTGGACCATGGTAGCGCAGGATTTCTGCATACCTGAGTCTCTCACCCCAGAGGAATTTGAGTGCTTCTGCTACACCCTCTGGGCGATGCATTTCAGTCTCCATCATCAGCGCGTTGTATATCCAAGGAGCTAAGCGCATTCCAAAGACATCAGCGGGCAGTGTTGTCTAGTCGATCTGGTTGCACTCCCTGCGGCCTAGTGCCCTGAGTCACCAGGTCGACGTGAGGCTCTCCAGCAGCAATGCATTCAGAGTATTATGGTACTTCTCAGAATTATCATGGAGAACACCCCCCACATGAAATTCTATGGCTGGGGACAGTATGCCACCCTACTCTTCAGTCCTATCTGACGTTAGCCTGGCTTGCTATGCGATATTGAGGACATTCCCCTGGGAAGGTTCACTGTCCACATGGCCGATGTCGTGGAAAAAGAGGATGATCTGGAGTTTCTCGATGGAGACTTACCCCCTGAGGGTGTGGCACCATTGTTGGACCCATCGAGGTGGATTACTCGTTAGCGGAGGAACCTCCTAGGTCTCCCTGCGCCCACCGAGTCATTGGTACTCAGCCAGAATGATGGTATGGGAAAAGAGCATGTCAGAGCTTTCAAGAACTCCGACTCATCCACCTCAGTGCATAAGATGGAGGAGGACCCCTAGAAGGCCGCGTTGTGTTAGCATCTTGTAGAGAAAAAGAGGTTGGTCGACAAACTCCTGGCTGAACATGCTATAGAGTGACGACCCGACTATGGTGATCCTAGGTCGGGGCTGTAGGGGTAGGAACAACTTCACCCTAGTGAGATGACTCTGGGAAACCCTGATCATACCACTCCCACTGACAGGACCGAATTTGGAACTCATGGTAAGAGGGCATGGTACATCTCACTGAATCCTCTCGAACGGCGCGATAATCCAAGGAATCATGTTCGGGGTCCCCCAACTGCCCCACAGGCCATCCCACCAGTCGCTCCATGAGCCATTGAACCCGTCTATCGTGTCAAAGAGTCGGGCAATGCACTCATGGTTAGGGATCCCCATCAAGACAGGGACCCCCACCCGGATGATCATATGGCGGTGCTCATCGCCCGCCTCGAGGCTTTGGAGACACGACAGGTGGCTATCCCACCTGATGGCAAGCCATACCCGGTGTGGGCGGATGATATGTCAGCACCTCCGGGTTTTGGGAATCCCACCTTCTCCCACTTTACAAGGATGGGGGACCCGCCACATCATCTGGCCCACTACAACTCAAGGTGTGGGCCCATGTTGGGTACTCCAGCACAGCAGGAGGCCGCTAAGCTCTACTGTTTTGTTCAGACGCTAGATGAGCCAACATTCGTCTGGTACAGCCAACTCCCTATCGAATCCATGACCAGTTGGGAGGTCCTTCGCAGGAAGTTCCTATACCAGTTCAACTCTACCACCCATAATACCAACATCGAAGACCTCTTCAAGTGCAAGCAAAGGCCTGACGAGCGAGTCGTGGACTTTATCTCCTGGTGGAAGGGGCTCACATACTCCCTTGACATGCCACTGACTCAGGAGAAATTACTGATGATGTGCATGGTAAATGTAAAGACAGAACTGGTTCCCTCTCTGGTTACTCAGAACTATCCCAGAGGGTTCCGAGACTTCTCATATAAGGGCTAGTGCCTCGAAGAAGCTCTGTAATAGGCTAGTCAGGAACGCCTGCTGCCCCCTGCAATTCCGGCAAGGAGGGCTTCTAGAGCTGAGCCCACCATGGTGGACCAGATAGAGGCCCCCAGGCTTCTAGAGTTGCTACTAGTAGCACCAGCCCCGCCACCTTGCTGAGGCCCTCCACCTTAGGCACAGCCTCCGGCTTCGCAGCGTCCTCAGAATCGGAAAGTGCCTCCGCGTAATGCACCACCGCCTCCCAGGTGGGACAATCAGGGTCCACCTTCTTGACAGGCCCCTCCGGATCCTCATCAATTCAAGGATCCAAGGGCTCCCTATCTGGAAATAAGACACCAAACTTACTCGTTCAGCAAGAATCAGGTCCCTGGTTACATCTGTAGTGCCCTAGAGCAGGGGATTGTACGCTTTCCTGAGTGTAGAAGGCCGGTAGAGTTGAATCTCATCGATGGCCCCAACTACTGCCCCTATCATCAGATTCTGGGGAACACCCTCAAGTAGTGCTATGTGTTTAAGGACTGTCTCCAAGACCAGGTTGATAACAACATAGTCAGGCTGGGCCTGGCCCCGGCACAAGTGGCGGGTGTCTTTTTGAGGTCAAAAATCAGTAGCGATAGCGAAGGTGAGTGGCAGTAGGTTCCTGACCGCGGGTCCTAGAAGTATAATGACTGGATGGCATGCAAGATGGTCACCCATGCCCACAACATCATTCGGGAATGCCTAAATTAGTCGTAGCCTTCCAAATCTGTGGCCAGCACTTCTGCGTCATCATCTCAGTCGGCCTCTTCCGAAAAGAGAAAGCATCGGCGGCGCAAGAAGAAGCAACGCGCTCCACCAATGTTGTCGTCGTCCCGCACTCTCGGTGTCTTTATGCACCCTGAGATGGGGATCCCTCCTAGAATCCACCCAGTGGTGGATGATTCTTTGAGTGACAGTCAAGGATACACTTCGGTTAACACTGTCGAGTTGGTAAACCCCTACATGATTCCCGATGAGGGGGAACGTCAGGCAAATCTCCCCGATGTCCCTAGCTGACGCCAACTTCAGCAGAGCCACGACTATATGGGTTATCGAGGCGCATCAGTTGGCACCTCCAGCCAGGATGCGCATGCCACTGAGAGCAGACAGCAGGCCCAGCGCAGAGCTCAGCACGCGCAGCCTCTTCATCCAGCGTCGTCAAGATCGCCTCCACCGCCATTTGTGCTACTTGATCAGGCAGAACCACTTCATCCGTACCACGACCAGCTTCTCCCTGATACAGGACGACCCCATTCATCCAGACCATGTCCGATAGATACTCTTTAGGCTTCGACTAGTGAACAGCGGAACGTGCCCAGCACCAGCCAGCCGCTGGTCTAGCCAACATGGCCCGCCATGCCTCCAATCGTTGAGCAGCCTCCTATAAGTAGAATTTCGTGCCTGGAGCAGAAGTATGATGTCCTCAAGCAACTTGTCGGAATCCCCATGTGGCTTCCCATCCTTGAAGCCCTCCGCCTATCATCAGATATGCACAAGGCCCTCGCTGAGGCTTTAAGAAGCCCCCTCCAGTTCGAGACAGAGGTAGCAGCTGCAGAATCCTTCCATGCTGAAGTAGTTTAGAATGTTTAATTTCAGGACATCATTTCTTTCTCTAGATAGGATGAAGGATCTCCCATATAGGGGAATAGCTGCTCGTTGTACATCACCAGCCAATTCAACAGTGTGGAGGTTCGCCGCTGTCTCGTTGACACCAGCTCTGGGATCAACCTTATCCCGACGCGGACACTACGGAAGCTAGGGTTATCTGAAGAAGACCTGAATCCCTCCGATTTAAGGATCCAGGTATATCGCATCCCGCCTTTTTATCACATAAACTTTCATTACATTTTACAAAACCGAGGATCTTTAAGGTTTAGTGTCTTGGAAACCAGGAACATAATAAATGAAACAAAAAAAGCATTCTTCTTAAACACTTGAAAGGCTTCTCCTCAAGTTCATCCTAGGTTCATTACTGCATCTCATAACCTGGGGACATACATCAAAAGAAAGGGTGAGCAGAAGGCCCAGTAAGAGAAACCAGAGAAACATTTTACATGTGAACTTGAGATACTTCAATAAGGTCATGAAAATAACATTAAGGCATGAGAATGAAATCATGAGATACATCATAATAAAAATAACATTTTTTTATAACTTGAAGATGTGGCTACAACATTTAATATTGACAATCGTTTCGTTTCACCAAGGTCCATCCCCAAGGTGTCGTTCAAATTACCAAGGTTATTCACTAAGGCGTCGTTAAAATGGTCATCTCTAGAGATTAAGTCTTTACCCAATGCATTGGAGCGCTATCAGGGCGCACCCTTAAATTTGCCTTTATTATCATGTGAGCCACATATATCATCATCAAACATTTCATAAATAACTCATATAGCATAAAATAAATGGGTTTCATTTCATAATCATAACATTTTAAAAACTGCTTTAAAGACATGATCTTTACGTCACTTTAAACCCACAGAAAGGGAAAGAGGGTTTCATTTATGAAATTCCCAGAATTTAAAATAGAACATTTTGATATATATTTGAATACCCCTGTAGAAATAAGAGCTTTGATTATTCACTTTATAACAT
Source organism: Viscum album (assembly GCA_963277665.1). NCBI lineage: Eukaryota > Viridiplantae > Streptophyta > Magnoliopsida > Santalales > Viscaceae > Viscum > Viscum album. The sequence continues at coordinate 901,103,685 of OY728135.1, forward strand.
AAAATAATTTTTAGAAAAGAGAGAGAGGCATTTTGAGACGAAAATTCTGCAGCATAACGGCTATGTTACAAGGTTTTAGAAAACATTGAGAAGAGAGGGGACATGGGTCAAACATTCATAAATGACCCATAAAACCGTAGAGGGACAAAATATAAGGGATTTAAGAACATGGTAATGAAATTTGAAAATATACCAAATGAAATGAAGAACATGAAAGGAAGAAAAAAAAAGATTTCTCTTGTGAGAATTCGGCTGCCTAACGGCGTCACTTAAACTTCAACAAAATTGAATTGAAAAGGTCAAATAGGGTCTCTCATCATATGAACATAAGAGTACAGTATGATAGATATGGAGGTCATACCCCAACATAAGAGAAAGGAACTTGAAAGAATTGACATGAGAGTAGAACTTCAAAACGAGAATGGTGAAGAACCACTTAAAAATTCGGCAGCCTAACGGCACCACTTAAACTTCAACAAAATACTAAATTGAAGAGATCAAATGGGGTCTCTCATAATATGAACATAAGAGTCCAGTATTATAGATATAGAGATAATACCCCAACATAACAAAAAGGAACTTGAAAGAATTGACATGAAAGTAGAACTTCAAAACGAGAAGGGTGAAGAACCACTTAAAAATTCGACAGCCTAACGGCGCCACTTAAAACTTCAAAATACTGAATTGAAGCGATCAAATGGGGTCTCTCATCATATGATCATAAAAGATCAGTATGATAAATTTAGAGATCATACCCCAACATAATAAAAAAAAGAACATGAAATACTTTACATGGAAATAGATCTTGAAAAAAATGAGAAGGGAGAAAGAATCCGTTACAAAAATTTTGGCAGCCTAACGGCGCCACTTAAAACTTCATAAAACGAAATTATGAGAGTAAGAGGGGATATCTCATTATATGAACATGAAAAGGGCATTAAGAGGAGTATAAAAGAACATACTCCAACATAAGAACTTGGATCATAAAAGGAATGACATAAAATAAATTACTTGAAAAGAAAGAGAGAGGTCGGATCCCTTACCTTAAAATGTAACTCTTAAACCTCAATGGTTGGGACCTTGAGGGCTTGGGGGCACCTTGGGAGGACTCCTTGGGAGGTAATGAGACCAGAAATTCATTGGGAAATAGTGGGGAGTCGAATTGATGAGAGGAGGGCTTGGTATTTATAGGGAAAGTGAGGGGACAAGGCATTAATGGCCAAGGGACACCTCACATGTGCTTTTCTCAAACCCATGTGCTCTCCCTTGGCATTTACCATGGAGTTAGGCCACATGGGGCCCCCACAACAATAATTCATCACCCTTGGCCGGCCAACCCTTAAAATATCTCATGACATCATCATGACACAGCTATGATGTCATTAAACATACCGAAACCCTAAAACTGCATTTTTACTATTCACTGAAAAATTCATCTTTCTCAGAAAAATCCCAAAATTTCACCTTAACTAAATATCAATGCTCTGATTTTAAAAATGAACTCCATTTTATAAAAATAATTTTCTAATTATTTTTAAATTTATTTTTAAATAAAAACACTATTCACCAAAAATTCATTTTTTCAGAAAAAACCCCAAAAATTACCATAACATAATATCGATGCTCTGAGTTCAAAAATAAAGTCCTTTTTATAAAAATAATTTTCTAATTATTTTTAATTAAATTTTTAATTAAAAAACACTATTCACCTGAAAAAAACTAATACTTGAATAATAATTTATGAAACCATTATTTAACCATTTTATTGAATCACATTACTTAATCAAGGTGCCTAGATTATTTTAAAACTTTCTTTAAGTGAGATTAATAATCCATTTGGTCATATTACTAATCCTAATAATAAAATCACTATTCATAATTTACTATTCATCAAAAATCAAGTTGATCTTATTAGACTCTAAATTTCATACTGGACATAATTGTAGAAGACCATTTTTTGAGAATCATTACACATTTTAAATTATTTAAGGTTTACACAAACATTTTTTTTTAATATCCTTTTGAAAATTCATCAAAAATATGCATACTATTTTTATCCAGTCATTTGAAAATTCATAAACATCATCATAATAATAAATCCCAATTTTTATTTAAAACAAGGATTACACAAGGCAGTTATGGTCTCATTACATAGCCCCTTATAATACCAGCATAGGACCTAAGAGTAAGGTGTGCTAGGGTGATAGAATCTTGGGGCGGCTCAGTCAACATTGCCCGAGTAGTAATTTCTATCAGTTTTAACTTCTCGCGAAGACAATTCTGTTCTAGCTTCACATGATGAAGTTCAGCTTGGATTTGGTCCAGAGCAAAGCCCAATGGTGCTACCTCCTTCCCAAGCTCTGTTAGATGTGCTTCGATCGGTCCAAGACTACTAGGTGAGGCCATCAAATCTTCTTTCTATAATAATTAACCAAGATTACTTGTATTTAGAGACAATAATCAAAACATTTTGTTCACAGTGGTCATATTGACCGATGGTCATATAACAGTCAAAACCCACTGGTCTCATTTTAATTATAATCATGTTTATCAAATAAAACATTTTTGTTGAGTATAAAAATAAAATAAAACAACACATGAAATTAGGGAACAAGATTTATTCAAAATTTCGGGCCGTTACAATCTTCCCCCCTTAAGAAATTGCGTCCTCGCAATTTTTAAAATTGGGTTTTGAAATTTCATTTAAAGTCCCACATCGGAAAAGAGTCAGTAACACCATTACTTTAAAAGAAAGAAAAGGAAGTAAAAAGGCCACCCGAGTTTACTCATACTAGGATTCCATGTAGGAAATATGGACATGGAGGAGAAAACAAAGGGTAACGTTCTTAAAGGAGAGTGATAGAAAACATGATTAGGGGGAAGTTAACCACCAGAAAATCCCAAAATTATGATGTGTGTAAGCGGTCTTTGATTACCTAGTAGGAAACGTAAAACAACGTTTTTGTTTTACGTTCCTTTTAATAACTTTGAGGAATTCATTTACAACATAGAACAAAAACATAAGGAAATATATCTACCTTCATGTAGAGTTTCATCCTTTAATAAGTTTCTACCCAAAACTAATCTTTTCTCTAAACTATGAGCATTCAAAACTACTTGGTCTCATAAAAACACAAGAATCATCTTCTAGAGAATCACATAACCCAAAAAAGATTAACTATCTATTTCTTTTATCTTTAAACATTATCCCAAAAACCGAAAGGGTAAGGTAAGATAACTCTTAAAAAAGAAAGAATCCCATAGGAATGGAAACTACTTTTAAATATTCAAAGTTCCATGGTACTACCCAAAGTTTATCATAGTCCATTCCATAAATAACGGTCCTTAAAATTCCTCAAAATAAACCAAACTAAGATTGAAACCCAAATACAAGATGGATTTGATAACATAGTCTTCCAAAATAACTTCATTGTTCATCTCCAAACAACATCAACCACACCTAACATCTTATAACAAAATTAGCTAACCTAAACATATTTTACCCAAGATAGGTTAATCATTCCCATAAGTAACCTAAATTACTATAAGTCCACCTTCAATTCATTGATTCTTCAAAATATAAGTCAACCTTACTCCTCAATGAAAATACCATAGTAATCTATTTACCTCGATCATATAGGGTCCTCAAAATAGTGAACGTCTTCCAAAATAATAAACATATTTTAATCCCCTAATCATCTCTGTTGTATTAATACGGAAATCGTAGAATTTCCTATCACATTGGTTGTTGGGACATGTTCTTCCATTTCCCTCCATTAACTAAGAAAAGAAACTATAAATATGGGCTTAAATACTTATCCAATAGTCATGAAAAGAAACTTAAAGCATATAAGGATAACTTGTAGAAGTAAAGTATACCTTAACTTGTGATCCCCTAGGTTCCCTTCTAGGTTATCCATGATCATATATTCTTATGTGAATCTTTATTTTATTTTATCTTTGTTCCTTTAACAATGGTTCATACTAAGCTTATGAATTTACCAAAGAATATCCCCTGGGAGTGTCGTAACCAAGAGTGCAGCAAGGCACGTTGTCGTGTATCAGTTCCCGTTTGAGTCTAGCTCAAAGCGGTGTTTTCGGGTTTTACCCCTATGTACATCTGTGCCAGAGCCACCTCTACCTGCTCGTATCCAGACGGGGATGTATTTGCTTGGAAACCCTTTACTCAATACTCACCAAAATACTAGGAAGATTTCCTATATTTAAATTTTTTTATAGGGTTCTTCCTAAAGTTTTCATATCCTAATTTCCACAAATAACTAAACCATCCTTTGATACCAACTATCGCATCCCGCCTTTTTATCACATAAACTTTCATTACATTTTACAAAACCAAGGATCTTTAAGGTTTAGTGTCTTGGAAACCAGGAACATAATAAATGAAACAAAAAAAAGCATTCTTCTTAAACACTTGAAAGGCTTCTCCTCAAGTTCATCCTAGGTTCATTACTGCATCTCATAACCTGGGGACATACATCAAAAGAAAGGGTGAGCAGAAGGCCCAGTAAGAGAAACCAGAGAAACATTTTACATGTGAACTTGAGATACTTCAATAAGGTCATGAAAATAACATTAAGGCATGAGAATGAAATCATGAGATACATCATAATAAAAATAACATTTTTTTTATAACTTGAAGATGTGGCTACAACATTTAATATTGACAATCGTTTCATTTCACCAAGGTCCATCCCCAAGGTGTCGTTAAAATTACCAAGGTTATTCACTAAGGCGTCGTTAAAATGGTCATCTCTAGAGATTAAGTCTTTACCCAATGCATTGGAGCGCTATCAGGGCGCACCCTTAAATTTGCCTTTATTATCATGTGAGCCACATATATCATCATCAAACATTTCATAAATAACTCATATAGCATAAAATAAATGGGTTTCATTTCATAATCATAACATTTTAAAAACTGCTTTAAAGACATGATCTTTACGTCACTTTAAACCCACAGAAAGGGAAAGAGGGTTTCATTTATGAAATTCCCAGAATTTAAAATAGAACATTTTGATATATATTTGAATACCCCTGTAGAAATAAGATCTTTTAGTATTCACTTTATAACATAAAATAATTTTTAGAAAAGAGAGAGAGGCATTTTGAGACGAAAATTCTACAGCATAACGGCTATGTTACAAGGTTTTAGAAAACATTGAGAAGAGAGGGGACATGGGTCAAACATTCATAAATGACCCATAAAACCGTAGAGGGACAAAATATAAGTGATTTAAGAACATGGTAATGAAATTTGAAAATATACCATATGAAATGAAGAACATGAAAGGAAGAAAAAAAAAGATTTCTCTTGTGAGAATTCGGCAGCCTAACAGCGTCACTTAAACTTCAACAAAATTGAATTGAAAAGGTCAAATAGGGTATCTCATCATATGAAAATAAGAGTCCAGTATGATAGATATGGAGGTCATACCCCAACATAAGAGAAATGAACTTGAAAGAATTGACATGAGAGTAGAACTTCAAAACGAGAATGGTGAAGAACCACTTAAAAATTCGGCAGCCTAACGGCGCCACTTAAACTTCAACAAAATACTGAATTGAAGAGATCAAATGGGGTCTCTCATAATATGAACATAAGAGTCCAGTATTATAGATATAGAGATCATACCCCAACATAACAAAACGGAACTTGAAAGAATTGACATGAAAGTAGAACTTCAAAACGAGAAGGGTGAAGAACCACTTAAAAATTCGGCAGCTTAACGGCGCCACTTAAAACTTCAAAATACTGAATTGAAGCGATCAAATGGGGTCTCTCATCATATGATCATAAAAGATCAGTATTATAAATTTAGAGATCATACCCAAACATAATAAAAAAAAGAACATGAAATACTTTACATGGAAATAGATCTTGAAAAAAATGAGAAGGGAGAAAGAATCCGTTACAAAAATTTCGGCAGCCTAACGGCGCCACTTAAAACTTCATAAAACGAAATTATGAGAGTAAGAGGGGATCTCTCATTATATGAACATGAAAAGGGCAGTAAGAGTAGTATAAAAGAACATACTCCAACATAAGAACTTGAATCATAAAAGGAATGACATAAAAGAAATTACTTGAAAAGAAAGAGAGAGGTCGGATCCCTTACCTTAAAATGTAACTCTTAAACCTCAATGGTTGGGACCTTGTGGGCTTGGGGGAACCTTGGGAGGACTCCTTGGGAGGTAATGAGACCAGAAATTCGTTGGGAAAGAGTGGGGAGTCGAATTGATGAGAGGAGGGCTTGGTATTTATAGGGAAAGTGAGGGGACAAGGCATTAATGGCCAAGGGACACCTCACATGTGCTTTTCTCAAACCCATGTGCTCTCCCTTGGCATTTACCATGGAGTTAGGCCACATGGGGCCCCCACAACAATAATTCATCACCCTTGTCCGGCCAACCCTTAAAATATCTCATGAAATCATCATGACACAGCTATGATGTCATTAAACATACCGAAACCCTAAAACTGCATTTTTACTATTCACTGAAAAAATCATCTTTCTCAGAAAAATCCCAAAATTTCACCTTAACTAAATATTAATGCTCTGATTTCAAAAATGAACTCCATTTTATAAAAATAATTTTCTAAGTATTTTTAAATTTATTTTTAAATAAAAACACTATTCACCAAAAATTCATTTTTTCAGAAAAAACCCCAAAAATTACCATAACATAATATCGATGCTCTGAGTTCAAAAATAAAGTCCTTTTTATAAAAATAATTTTCTAATTATTTTTAATTAAATTTTTAATTAAAAAACACTATTCACCTGAAAAAAACTAATACTTGAATAATAATTTATGAAACCGTTATTTAACCATTTTATTGAATCACATTACTTAATCAAGGTGCCTAGATTATTTTAAAACTTTCTTTAAGTGAGATTACTAATCCATTTGGTCATATTACTAATCCTAATCATAAAATCACTATTCATAATTTACTATTCATCAAAAATCACGTTGATCTTATTAGAATCTAAATTTCGTACTGGACATAATTGTAGAAGACCGTTTTTTGAGAATCATTACACATTTTAAATTATTTAAGGTTTACACAAACATTTTTTTTAAAATATCCTTTTGAAAATTCATCAAAAATATGCATACTATTTTTATCCAGTCATTTGAAAATTCATAAACATCATCATAATAAGAAATCCCAATTTTTATTTAAAACAAAGATTACACAAGGCAGTTATGGTCTCATTACATAGCCCCTTATAATACCAGCATAGGACCTAAGAGTAAGGTGTGCTACGGTGATAGAATCTTGGGGCGGCTCAGTCAACATTGCCCGAGTAGTAATTTCTATCAGTTTGAACTTCTCGCGAAGAAGATTCTGTTCTAGCTTCACATGATGAAGTTCAGCTTGGATTTGGTCCAGAGCAAAGCCCAATGGTGCTACCTCCTTCCCAAGCTCTGTTAGATGGGCTTCGATTGGTCCAAGACTACTAGGTGAGGCCATCAAATCTTCTTTCTATAATAATTAACCAAGATTACTTGTATTTAGAGACAATAATCAAAACATTTTGTTCACAGTGGTCATATTGACCGATGGTCATATAACACTCAAAACCCACTGGTCTCATTTTAATTATAATCATGTTTATCAAATAAAACATTTTTGTTGAGTATAAAAATAAAATAAAACAACACATGAAATTAGGGAACAAGATTTATTCAAAATTTCGGGCCGTTACAAGGTATATGACAGGATAGAACAGACCCTGGTCGGCAAGATCCATTTGAAGAACCAGTTTGGTGGCCTGGTTTCCACCACTGAATTTATGGTTGTCTCCTAGGACACCGCGTACAATGCATTGATGGGTAGACCATGGCTCCATCTGCACGCGACGATCCCCTCATCGTATCACCAATGCCTCAAGTACTCCCTTAATGGTCGAGTAGGCATACTCCAAGGTGATGCATCTCATTTTGACTCTTGTAAATCCCATTATCTGGATGATGACTATTACAAGAGCAAGGATAAGCAGATTTTGTCAAGTGAGGTTGAACCCACCCCGGTCGCAAGTGATCCCTGGGAAGGTCTGGATGACGCCTATGTTTTCCCAATCCATCTATTGGAGGCCATGACCCCCAACATGGGGGATTTCTTTGTTGTTTTGGGTACAGAGGAAGTCATATTCCCAAGTCCAAGCGACGACGAAAGATCACTCTGTACTCCTACACAAACCAGGCGTAGGTGATCCTAGAACCTCCTACCCCCGTACGGTACCGAGATGTTTACCCCATGGAGACGGCAGTACGTCATACATTTTTATTCCTCCATTCTGGAAGTAACTGGATCAAGTCAACATGCCACTACTGCTTTGATATCATCAAGTGTGGCCCCTTGGGCCAAAGGCCAGATGGGATTGGATTGACTACCTTCATCGCTATGGTCTCAGCGGTGCGTGAATCTCATGACGTGTTGTCCATCGTTGCCCAAGCTGGTACAAGCCTCCCTTAAGGTTCCTCAGACTAAGGGGAAGCCTCACCCACTGGGAATACCTCCTCCTCAAGTGAAGAAGAGGATCTGGAGGATGCTCCCCCCAACTTTGAAGAAGGCATCTCTGCCACGGTTGATGAACTGGTACAGGTGAACCTTAGTAGCGAGGAAGATCTGAGACCCACATTGATTAGTGCCACCATGTCCCTCTAGGAGTAGCGGTGGTATGTGGGCTTTCTTAAACAGTATCATGACGTGTTTTCCTAGAGTTACAATGAGATTCCAGGACTAGATCCTCAGGTAGCCATCCACCACCTAGGTCTCCCGAAAAACCATCGCGGGTTCAAGCAGCCTCCCAGAAAGATGCATCCTTCTCACGGTGCCATGGTTGAGGCCGAAGTTGACAAGATCATCAGAGCCAACTTCATCAAGGAGGTCCAGTACCCCAAGTGGGTAGCCAATATTGTGCCAGTTAAAAAGAAGAACAGACATATCAGAGTCTGTATCGACTTTCGAGATCTCAACTATCACTGTCCAAAGGATGATTTTCCCCTTCCGGTGACAAAATTGTTGAGCGACGCTACGTCCAGGTTCCAAGCCCTCTCCTTCATGGATGGTTACTCTGGATATAATCAGAAGCGTATGGCCCCCAAGGATGAAGATTCCATGACTTTCAGGTCACCCCAAGGTACTTTATGTTACCAGGTTATGCCCTTCGGCCTGAAGAATGTAGGTTCCACCTATTAGCGGGCCATGCATTGCATATTCCATCCAATCCTCGGGACATTGGTGGAGTGATATGTGGATAATCTGGTGGTCAAATATCTCCAGCGTCAAGACCAGCTCAAGGACCTTGATAAAGTGTTTTTCATCCTTCGTTCCCACCACTTGAAGATGAACCCATTGAAGTGTGCCTTCGGGGTCACTTCTGGGAAGTTCCTTGACTTCGTCGTCAGGTACCGGGGCATCGAGATCGACCTAGAGAAGATCAAGGTAATCAGATAGATGCCTCCCCTGAGTAATATTCAGGAGCTTCGAGGTCTCCAATTCCACTTAGCCTATATACGCCGATTCATTTTGAATCTAGAAGGCAAGTGTAATCCCTTTTCTCATCTAATGAAGAAAGGCTCTGTCTACGAATGGGACGAAGAGTGCCAGATCGCCTTTGAGGAAATCAAGTAGTATCTGCTCTAGCCTCCGGTCTTGATGCCACCCATCTCCGAAAAGCCACTGATTCTCTATGTCACTGCCCTGGATCAATCTCTCGGCGCCCTTCTTTCCCAGAATAACAATGAGGGGACAAAGAATAGCCTCTAATACCTTAGTTGCATGCTCCTCGATACGAATACCAGATACTCCCCCATCGAGAAGAGTTGTCTTGTGCTCGTATTTTTTGTGAATAAGTTGTGACATTACCTAGACCACCACGAGCTACAGCTGGTCTCTCAGGTAGATCCACTGAAGTACATTCTTGAACCGCTCCATGTTGACTGGCTGACTAGCACGGTGGGTGGTAATCCTCCAGCAGTTCGACATCAGGTTCATGCCTTAGAAGGATATCAAGGGGAAGGCATTGGTAAACTTTCTAGCAGCCCATCCAACCTCTGCGGACCAGTCCCTGGACCTGGACTTTCCCGATGAGGCAATCCTCTCGGTAGACCATGTCGTCCCATGTTGGCAAATGCACTTCGATGGTGCCTCACATAGTCCCACCAGTAGGAGGCTCAATGATACTAGGCTCAACAGAGTGGGCCTGGGTATTGTCTTCATTACCCTAGCGCAAGTCATTCTGCCATACTCATTCCTCTTGTCAGAAGGCTGCACCAACAATGAGGTAGAGTATGAATCCCTCATCACTGGCCTCAAGTTGGTCCTTGAGATCGATGTGCCCCATTTACATGTGAAAGGGGATTTCGAGCTAGTCATCAACCAAGTCAATGAAGAATATGTTGTCAGAAAGCTAGAGGTTGTACCATTGTTGGAATGCAACCTCCATCTAATGGCTCAGTTCCCTTCTCGACCGAAGGTTACCCATGTTCCTCGGTCACAGAATGGTCGAGCGGACACTTTGGCCGACTTAGCTGCATCACTTGCCAAGCCCGAGTAGGATGATCTGATTATCCACGTGGTGCACCGGAGATTCATTACGCCCATCACCCCAAAGGATGATGATGACCGGTGAGTAATCCGTCTTACCTCCGGATCCTCCCCAATAGGATCCCTAGGTTCTTTAGGTGCAGTGGTTGAAATGACTCCTGACTAGAGAGCCCCTTTTGTCGAGTATCTTTAAAATGGTTGCCTCCCAGCTGATCGGTTTGAGCGCGAGCACGAGCGAATCTGACATTGCGCGCTATATTTTACCCTCCATAGTGGTCCCAGTCTTGAGAAGATCCTATATAAGCGTAGTTTAGATGGTGTTCTCTTCCATTGTATCCAAGGAGTAGAGATTTCTTCATGCTGGTTCATGCGGTGCCCACCAAGCTAGGCCAAAGCTGTCCCATCAATTCTGGAAACTGGGGTACTTTTGGCCCTCTATGATCCATGATTGTATTGAGTTTTCCAAGAGATTTCATGTGTTCCATGTTCATGATAACTTCTGGCATCAGCTTCTAGAACCTCTCCACTCCACCAAGAACTCTTGGCCTTTTGCAGTGTGGGGACTCGATGTCGTGGGACCATACCCATCGGCGATAGCTCGCCAGTGCAGGTTCATCCTAACTGCCATGGATTTCATTTCCAAGTGGGTAGAGGCAGTTCCACTCAGGGAGGTCAGGGCCCATTCCATCGTTTACTTTGTGAGCTCCAATATCATCCACCGGTTTAGAGTCCCCCATTATGTCCTCGCCGATAACAGCACCAACTTCCAAGCAGCCGATCTGAAGAAATTGTACGCCAAGTACAATATCCATTCGAACCATACCTCCCGCTATCATGTGAAAGAAAATGGACAGATCGAGGCGTTCAATAAAACCCTCTCTAAAATTCTGAAAAATTTGTTGTCTAGAACAAGAAGAGTTGGCCGGACAAGCTCCCCAACGCCCTCTAGGATTATCAGACGACGACTCATAATTCCACCCAGGTGACCCCATAATCCCTGGTGTATGGAACTGAGGTTGTCCTATCCATTAAGATTCAGTTTCCCTCTTTGCGCACAGCATTCTATGACCAGAAAGCGCCAGATAAGGCGGCCAAAATCTGTCTAACTGAATTGGAAGCATTGGACGAGAATAGGCTTCGTGCCCTGCACAACCTAGAAAGGCGTCATAGCAGGATGGCTCTAGCCTTCAACAAGAAGGTTCACCTCCGCTCTTTTCTTCAAGGCGACCTGGTATTGGCCCTCCGGTCACCAATGATCTCCAGTAGGAAACCACCTAAGTTGGAGCCCAAATGGGAAGGACCTTTCATTATTCATAAGGTTTATCCCAATGGAGCATACTCCCTGGTGACCATGGATGGTGAGCGTATAACTTCTCCCACCAATTCCAAGTTCCTCAAGCAATACTTTGTCTAATCCCCATGGTCCTACACGACCTTAAACTACTTGGTTCCGCATGACCCTAAACTGCAGGATGGTCCCGCATGACCTTAAACTATCCAGTCCTACATGACTTGAAACTATGCATCATCCTTCATGACATTAAAATACATCTTGATAACTACGTAGGGTTTGATTACCATCCTTATGGGATACGTAGGAATGCTCAGACGCTTCTTTTTGAGCCCAGCCCCAAACTCTTCTCTTCGACGATCCCCCCTGGGTATAGTTCTCTCAGAGGATCCTTGCAAGAATGGGCTTCCTCAACCCCACTCATACAAAGGTCATAATGGTCGCACCATGTGCCCAGTCCCATTATTCTATCATCCTACGTCCTCACCGTAAGATGTTAAAACCGCATGGCCTTCAAGAACTACGTATGGCTTGATTCACATCTTCATGGGATATGTAGGAACGCTCGGACATTTCATCTGTTGCCCCAACCCAAATGCCAGAATCTTCCCCCTGGGTCAAGATATATGGCGGGGTGCAAACTTTTTTCCCAATTCACGTCGATCTATCCTCAATCCGGCCGTACTTCCCGATCCCTGGAGACGTTCGCCTCTTTCACAGATCGGTACAGCTATGTTTCACCCACTCCTTGACTAGGATTCCATCACCTTCCCCGTCCGGAAGGGCCCCTGAATGGTATGGATACCACGCCTAAGGGCTCTCATACCACTTTGGGCCAATTCCCTCGAGGATGTCGAGCAACAAGCCGATACAAGTCCCAAGTTTCAAATATGGTCAGCGGTCGATGCTCGTTTGTTACTCCCATTTCAGGTCACTATAGATACACTGTGTTTTGAACATGGTCAACAGTTGTCCTGGATCATTAGGACCACCCCAAGATGTCACACCCATGACTTATTTTGAAGGTAAATTCCATTTAATTTCCATTCATACTTTTTTTGGGGGGGTTCCCAATCTTTTATGGAGGAATGAGAGAGTTTTCATGAATTGGGCCAAACCGTGAGCACAATTCCAGATTTAAAAACCAATTTTCTTTCTTTTATAACTTTTTCATTTTTTAATATTTTTCACCCATTAAACTTCCCAAATGACCTCCCCTGACCTATTAACACCACCATTGAAATTTGGAGCTTTTATAGATCCATAACCAGGGTTTATTTGGGTTTTTATCTAAGGGGTTGGGCCAGCCCGAAAGCCCAATTCCTGTTTTAAAAAATAAAATTTTATTATGTTATAACTTATTAAATATTTGGTATTTTTCGGTGATTCCAAGTGGAGTCCAAGCCCACTGAACCCAATCGCGCGACCATTCTCTCTCCCCCCCTTTTGGAGCTCTGGTTATTCGTGATTTGGTGCCGAACTTCATAGTCTTCCTCAAATCGTTCAGATTTGAAGAGGTAAGTTCATTCCTTAATAACTCTCTCAATTTTTACTCTTTTCCCCCATTAAAATTCCTAAATTATCTCCTTATCCTTCTTTGAACCTCCCTTGAAGGTTTGAGAATTTTTAAAATTAGATACTGGTATTTTTGGGGGCGATTGGTACAATATATTTTAAGTAAGTTGTTCTCCTTCTTTCTTCTTTCAATTTGTTTAGGGTTATATCCAATGTACTTAGGGTTTCTTCCATTATAATTGAGGTTACTAATGTCCAGGAAGTAGGTTTCAAAAATTAGGGTTTTATCTTGTGTTTCATGGTCTGAAATTCTTGTTTTAGGTCTTGTTTACCTTCCTTGAGGTGTGGCGGTGGTGCATTTGAGTTTTCGCACAAAGGGTTCAAGGGTTTCCTTGGTTTTGGTAGGTGATTCCATTTTGCGTGCAATTTTTGTGAATTAGCTTGCTGTGTTCATGTTACCTTAATGTTTATTTAACTTGAATGTTTCTGTAAAAATTGGTTTTAGTTGCATTTATAATAAAAATGAATTTTAAGTTCCAATTTTTGGTGAAATTGGGGGTTTTTCATTCAAATCTTTTATTGGTTCATATTGGGCTGACCTATAATTACTTAGTTTATTTTATTGAACTGTATTATGACTTCAAATAATGTTTTTAATGTTTATTATTTTTTTTTTGTTGCTGTGAAAGTTTGTTTAAATGGTGTTTGGGAAGAAAATGGGCTTTAAGTGCCATGTTTGTGTGAAAATGGTGGTTTTTAAAAGAAATAACTTCTTGGTTCACATTGGGCTGCCCCATAACTGAATTGTTGGTTTCATTAAAGGTTATTGAACTGAAATTTTGTTTTAATGACTTACAAGTGTTCACATAGTGTTCAAAGTGGATATCTTAAAGATCTTTGGGTGCAAAACAATGTGAGGTTTTGAGAGGTTGTTTTATTGAAAATAAAATTATTTTATTGTGTGTTTTAAATGGTATAAAATGTGTGTAGCTACTTTACTATTTGTTTGTGACCAGTAGTGATATTTTATATTCAAAAGTATGTGTGTTGTTTGCTGAAATTGTTTGAGCCCAAAAGGGGAAGCCCGGGTACCTAGGTGGGGCGGATTTGTACTACTACGGCTAGTGGATCGGATGGGTTTTGTCCATGTTCCACTTAGAATTTGGATAACGACAACTCTAACTAAAATATTTGGATGATTATTGGGGACCAATAGGTTATTGGTATGTTCCCTACAAGTGGATCATGCACGAGAACAAATTTTTCTATGGTTACTCTACACTGAGGTACGAGGTACATAGGGCCCGAGACAACCTAGTGCTTAGGGGTGTTCCCGATTTTGATGCTCATTGGATTTGTGGTATTTACCCTTGTTATGGGGTGTTTTGGCAGTACTTTACAGTATCTCACATTTCTATTTAATGTGTTAACATACTGTAATTCTTGGATTGAAAACTGTTTTCATTTGAAAGTTGCATTTCTTTGAATTTTAACACTGTTTCACCTTGTGTATTAAAATTGCTTGTTTTGTTCACATTGTATTGCATGCTCTTTGGAATCATCTAGTGGTATACTATTGGGCTTAGGCTCACACCCTACTTACACCCCTTGGGTGTAAGTAGACCTGCTTATGGTTGAATCAGGTAAAGGGAAGGCTAAGGGTGATGGTGGTTCAGGGTGTTAGTCCCCATCGTTGGGGCGGAGTTGCGGAGAAGGCTTGCGGGTGATGACCCCCTTGTCATGTGGAGTCCATGGGGATGTCTTTATGTTGTCATTATTTGTTTTTAGACCACTTTTAGTGTCTTTAAACATATGTATTCAGCTTTGGTTTTTGTGTAAACATAGTTTGGTTTACATTTTTCAGATTTAGTTTATTGATTGTTTTTAATGTTTTATGCCTTCATATTCGAGTAAATCGTTCCCAAACAAAAATAAATGATACCCGGGAACTTGTGCCAGCCCGTGGGGATAGGGAATGCCATTAGGGTCATGTCATGGGATAGGTTTGGTGCTAGTTTTGGCAGCGACCAGATTCGGTTCGTGACAAAATGGTATCAGAGGAGGTTCGCTCCTTGGGTCATGTTATTTGGGGAAGAGTTAGGATAGTCTGGAGCTAGAAATGTCGGGACTTGAAATTTCAGTCATGGGTAGTGTGGCTGACCAGCACACCTCATGACGGGATTCAAGTCACCATGGGAAGTGTGGATCTATCTGAGTCCTTTGGTTTTCTTGGTTTAATGATGACTATGGGAAATGAAAAAAGAGTTGGGAGAATAATCTCAGTGAGCTCGCAGGGCCTGGAAAGCCATGTGGAGCCGTGGATATTTCCCTAGAATACTCTCTGTGATGGTGAAGTTATTGGAATATGGCTGGCAACCATATGTCCAAGTCACCCACCAAAACTAGTTTCCTCTCACATTGTCTTGTGTCTCTTTGTTTTGGAATCTTGGAAACTTGGTTTTTTTAAGCAAAAAAAATGACTTCACTTTAATGAGTGTGAATTTTTGTGATGTTATTTTCTAGTAAAGTGAAAATGGTTTTTTTTAAGTCTATAAATGAAATTTCAGAATTATTTCAAAAGGTTAAATTATGTGTTTACACCTCTTTTGAAAGTATGAACTATGTTAACTGGGGTTTTGAAAATATGTTTCTAGTGGAATTTTTTTTAACCGTGGAAAAGTGTTTTAGATTGAATTAAGTGTTCTAGAATTTTTGAGTGGGGGTTGAAGATGGATTTTGGGTTTGGTGACTACTGAACATTTGAAAAAAAAATTATGAACTTTTAGAACCTTGTTTTGAAATGAGAAGAGTTGAGTTCTTAATTAAATGGAGATTTATGAAATGGTGTTTTTCATGAAATTAGAAGTGTTTTGAAATGGGTTGAAATTTTTTGAAACAATTGTGAAAGGCATGAATATGTGCTTTTATTGAATTATGAATTCCTTTCAAAATTGGTTTGTGAGATGAAAAATTGGGTTTTTATATAATGGTTAGTGTTTTTGAGAAAGGAAAATTGTGGTTAAAAGTTTGATTTTAAAAAGAGGAAAGGTTTGATTTTTGGTATTTGGTATTCTTAAGGGTGACAATATGCATAGGTTTATTTGGGAATATGGATGGATATGAGGTGGGTTCCCAGTGTGGCATGTAAACATGCATGTGTGAGGCTCATGAGATACCATTAGTAAATGCGCAATCGACCAACACTGTTTTTTTAATAATGTTTTTGATGGAAAGTGTTGTGTTTTGATAATGTATGGTTGGGAGGTATGGATTATGTGTTTTTTGGATTATTATTGTGGGATTTTTCGACTTAAATAACCCCTCTTGTTTGAACTATGTTTTGGATTTGTATTTCATTGATAAGTTGGAATGAAGTGTTGGTCAGTGGTCTCTTTTGAGGAAAAGTTTGGGAGGCCAATGTGGTGGCTCCCCTCATGTGTTCGGTTCAGGATTGTGGTCTGTTGTGACCAAATGACCATATTCGTTGGGTCCTTGGGTTTTCTTGTAGACTAGGGTATACCCCAATAAAGTGTTAATGTATGATTCATGTTTGGCCTATGGTGATTCATCGTTGGATGATCCTCTAGTTGATCAACATAAGGACTTTATTCTTGAGGTTTGGATATTGTGTTTACCCCTCTTCTTTTTCAATTATGTGGATTCCCCTATAGTGGGAGAGTGTTTATGGGAGGTTGAAATAGACCTTAGTTTCTTATGTTTCCTAAGTTTTCGAAGGTCAATGAAGTTCAGGGTTGTCAATGTAGAATGATGTCTTAAAGGGCCTCTGGGCCTTTCATCAGTCTCATTGAAGAAAGAGTTCATGTTAGGCCACCAGTGTGAAAGATCTAGCCAAGAGTGGCTATTATGGACACTTACTGGAATCATGTGTTGTTTGGGACTCAGTACAAGGTCCCTCTCCTTGTGTTTTCTTTTATCCACAATGGTTATGTTCGGTGACACCAGTCAATATCATGTATACATTTGACTATAAGGGTGAAGATTGTGCAATCTTATGAAAGTCACTGTTGACGCTCCTTTTTCGTCACAGAGTCCAAAGGAATGTAAAGGGAAATGACTTGGCACAATTTGATCCATCCTTTGAAGAAAATATCAAAAAACGACAAAGGGATGAACAAGGAGAAGATTGCCCATAAGTCGCGCAAATTTCCTCAAAGTCACGCAAGTGCACTTGCGCGACGCATTATGGTCGCGCAAGTGACTTGCGCGACCTAAGTGATAACCGCCCGGGGTCTTCTCCCTGCCTATAAATAGACCCTGTGGGCCCCCCATTCGAGGAGGAATTTTTCCAGAAACTCATATTTGAGCTCCCGGCGCCCTAGTCTCTTCTCAAAGCTTCTGGAACACTTCTAAGGTAATTTCTTACCTAGAACAGAAGATCTAAAGAGGGGGAGGAAGGCCTAAGTGTTTAAACTCATCAACACTTGTGCACCTAGGTGACCAACCCTTAAGGTAAATGGCCACACTTGCGCGCCGCCTTACTCCTTCAATAGAACCTGCACGCCCCTCTGCTGGAATAAACTCAAGAGGATTCTAAAGGCCTTAAACAAAGGTCACTCAAGTATTACCCTGCTGGTTGAACACCGCGCAAGTACCAAACGTGTCGCGCAGGCATATACCTGTGCGACCAGGACTTGCGCGCCCACGCAGTACCTGCGTACCTACCAGGACTTGTGCATCCCTGCCTTTGTGGATGCCTTTCTTGCCCATTTCACCCCTCTTAAGCCATTACACATTTCCTATTCAAGATTCAGTCTTCAAGACACTCTTCAAAGCCATTTATGGCATGATTTCTTGATTTTACTTCCTTATCTGAAAGGAATTATGTGGAATATCTCTCAAAACCTAGTGATTTACACATCTTTATGTCACTAAAGATTGATATTTCATTCATTTAACCTCATCCTTTAAGATGAGATAATCCTTAACCTGGGTCTCCTTTTCAGGAATAATCCCCAGTCATAAGTCCTCTAAATTTTGGGCATCCTCTTAGGAGTAAGCCCCAGATCCCCTAACCTAGGCTTCCTTTTCATGAGTAATCCCCAGTCTCAAGTTTGGGCATCCTTCTTAGGAGTAATCCCCAGTCATAATTCTTAACTTGGGAATCTTCCTTAACAGTAAGCACCAATTCTTAAAGTTCCCAAATCTGGGCATCCTCCTCAGGAGTAAGCCCCAGTCCCCTAATCTGGGCATCCTCCTTAGGAGTAAGCCCCAGTCCCCTAATCTGGGCATCATCCTTAGGAGTAAGCCCCAGTCCCCTAATCTGGGCATCCTCCTCAAGAGTAAGCCCCAAACCTTCATCCTTGACCAGGGAATCCTCTTTAGGAGTAAGCCCCAGTCTTAATTTCTCTTAACCAGTCTTAATTTACCTTTGATCTGGGATTCCTTTTCAGGAGTAAAACCCAATCATAAGTCCTCTCCTAATTTGGGCCTTCTTTTCCGGAGTAAGCCCCAAATTAGAGTATTCAAATCTCCATGAAGAAAATATACCTTTATGGACCCTGTTCCTGGATTTATTCCCTAAATTAAATCCTAACCTTCATTTATCTGGGCAGTCATACATACATAAGCCCCACATTATTTCTTATGATTGCATCTTTCATGGCACAATTGTCTAATTTTTACCAATACCTCTTGTTTCTCACACCGAGCATGACTCACATGAGCTTAGAGTGTAAAAGTAATTGTGACATCCTTCTTTGAGCCATCAATTATAAACATCATACTCCCTTACTCAAACTACGTGGGTTCAGATTCCTTTTCTAAACAAAGGATACGTAGGTAACCCGTCTATGGGTTCGATCCCAACTCTAAAATAATCCATGTCCTTCTGAATGACAATAAACTTCAAGTGCCCCACTGAGGGGCTTTAAAACCAGCATGGTCATCATAATGACCAAGAGACTTCTATATAAATGTGTCGAAGGGTACCATTGACCAAGAATCTCTAATAAATACAGATGATTCTCTATCGATGAAGAACCTCGAATACATATAAAAGATTCTCTAAATTTCCTACATATTTGATCATTGATTGTTAGATGTGAAGGAAAGCTCATTTTATACTTGGTAATGTAATAAGGACTCACGAACATAACTTAAATCTATAAAGAGAGTCCCAGAGTAGACAATAATTCCCCTCAAAAAGGTGTGATGAGTCTGACCTCCCATCCTCTTGACCAATGCAAATTCCTAAGCCTCATCAGTCCACAAACTAATGAGCACCTACCTTTGGAAAGTAGGTCTGAATAGATGTGGAATCATTGGATGTTTCTGGTTCTATGAACAAACCCATTAGAAACCAATCGGAACGTTTGAACCTCCCATCAAGGCGGTCATCCCAAAATTCCGAGGGGAAACAAAAATGGTGAACCCGACGTGAAACCTTAAACCAAGTTAAAATGATGTTTTACCTATTTGTTAGGCCCCTATTTAAAACTCAATGAGAGGGCCAATAAAAAAAATCATTGACATATGTTCTCATCCAAAAGATGTAGTAGATGAATTTATCTTGATTACATCTGTTATATCAAACAGGCACTCTTTTCCGAAGATCTTCTTCATTTCTAGAATGGCTGCTCTCAAGGTCACACCTGTGAATACTACTGCTGCAAATGCCATTGCTGCTACTCCTGCTGGATCGTCGTCCGCTCTTAGGACGATATCACCTACTCAGCATCTTCAACGCTGGGTATCAAATGCACTGGTTAAGGAGTACCGTCAACACGGTACCATCCCAACTCTAGAGGCTGCCCGACAAGCCCTCCAAGTAAACAACTCACATCGTTCGTCCGGACAACGACGACCAATGATTAAGAAGCAGGAGGTTCTGACTACCGTCTCCAACCGTTTCGGGTCGTTATCCCCAGAACGCAATCACCATTCGCTCCCTTATTCTGGGGAGGTGAATGAGCAAGTCCCTCAGGTTCTTAATTCAAACAGACAGGAGTCCTTCCTGAGGGCTCCCACCAACAATCGCCGCCAGACTTGTGCGGTAATGCTCCCTCAACATGATGAGGGTACCGACTCCAGGCGTTCGTCTCAGGTTCCTCGAACCCGAGCAAGCAAGACGAACCACCAGAGGCAGAATCTGGTCAACAATGAGCAGGTTCTCATCTCTGCCATCTCCGGAGAAGTCCACCAACCTAACATGGTGGCAAGAAACGATCAGGCACATACACCTGCCCGTTTTAATTCTGTTGTCCAGCAGACTCATCTGGTAGCATCACACCTATCCTGCCAGGCAATTCCGGCGGAGTACTATAGGCAGGAACATACACCTGTTTATACATCATCAGCTAGTCAGCAGGCTCGTCTGACTACATATGATGGATCTCGTCAACCACGTTTGGCGAAGTGAAATCAGCAGGCACATACACCTGCTGGTATTAATCAAGCCTACCAACAGTCTCGCTTGGTAGCATTCGGAGAAGTTAGTCAGAAAGCCCCGACAACAAATAGGAGGCAGACTCAACTCTCTGCCCCCACACTTGAGTACTGTCAGGATTCACTGACAGGAAAAGGAGGACAGGAGCAGGCACATACACCTGCTCCAATCCCGGAATGGATGTATATTCTCGTTCCGGAAGCTGAAGTCACCAAGCATATTCTATCAATGGTGAAAGAGCAGAATAAAATCCCTGCTCATATTCTGGATGCCTGCCAGGATATTATAACAACTTCAGCGGCATCTCAGGGAAAGACACATAAATATATCCCTACCAGTGGAGTGATACATCAACAATTCACTCTGGAACAGACACACACATCTGTTCCAGCCCAAGAGGGTTATGGGGAATACTCCCCCATATCATAAGGACGACCAAGTTAGGCACATACACCTGATTTGAGAGGAGATCGTCAGCTTAACCTGGACATCTTTTCTGATCAGGCACATACACCTGCTCAGAGCAGCCACTTTTGTCAACAAGTGGTTTCCAAGGCGAGTAAGAAGGCGTCTAAGAAAAAGACCCACCCAGTACAGTCAGGAGATCAAGATCCAATCAGTAACAAGGCCTTGCTCGATGATAGAGTTCTTGAAGCCCTCAGAAAATTATCTGTTGGAATTCAAGATTCTAATCCCTCAGTTCCCAATAGTGAGAACATTAATTCTGAAGGTCTTCAACAGACACTTCCTCATGAAGGCTTGCTTCATGACAATTTGGTCAATCTCTAAGTTTCATCTTCAGATGAGTGCCATAGGAACCCTCTGTGTGGTCAGAAGACCAAGGAGCAAGAGATCTCATCTTTTTCTGTAACCCATTATGGTGGTCCTCCCCATGATGATGAATTTCGCTGTGAAAGTCCTCTCCGCAGTAGTGATGCACATTGCCCGGAAAATTCTCAAGTGGAAAATGTAGTGCCGAGAAAGCCCTCTTATCTTGAGGCACTTTCAAATGCAAAACCATTCATGTCTAAAGCTTCATCGCTAGCAGGTGAAATACTTTCTCAATCAGAAGATAGCCGAGGGTGTAGGTCATTCTACGAACCACCCCTAAGTCATGCATCTTTTAGTTTGATCAATGATTTCTCTACCAATCCTGTTGAATCCAATGAAGCAACAAGGAAACACCAACTCTGGTCAAATCAGGTAGAAGAATCTTCATCAAATAATAAAGAGGAAATTCTGAATATGAGAAAAAAACTGGCAAAAGGTGAAGTGCCAGTCATGTTTTGGCCTCTGGCTGACTCTCAGTATAATATTTCAGAAATGTTGACGGAAGATGAAATTCATGATATTCGTCTCAACATATGGAAAACTCTTTGTCAGTTAAAAAATAAAGTATTATCTTATGATGAATATGAAAATCATCTTAAGATAATAGAAGGGTGACAATGTCAGATTGATTTGGCGTCTCTATCAGTCTCTCGATATCCGAAGGCTGAAAAGCAGCAGAGAGCCCTTCAACGTTCATGCTTTGGCGCACTAAGAAGATTGCGTCAGTTAATTTCCAATGCCCCGTCTGGTATTCGTGTCAGAGGATGGGGTGTTCATGGAGCACTGCATTTCACGGTGCTCTCCAGTCAGCAAAGCCCACCGAAAATGGTCTCATGAAATGTTATTGCCCATGGTCGGCCACAGTCAATGGGCTTTGTTTGTAATCAAAAGCTTTCCCAAGAATAGGCTTCAACTAGTTCCTCTCAAAATCAAGAATACAGAGAACAAGTTGTCGAATTACTCTTGCATCAAGCAAATGAGAATATTGAACATGCCTCTCGTTTGGAGCAAGCACATCACCAAGTGACAGAAGTGTCGGAAATCATCCAATGGTCTTTTGAACCGGGTGATAAAAGCAGATACAGGTTAATGCATCTAGATAATTTCCGGACTAAGGTTCGCAAGATCAGGAGGACTTTCAAGAAAGTCTCAGACATAGCATGTCAAGAACCACCGCAGCTCTCCAGACTGGGGACTCGTTTAAACCAACCCTCAGAATCAACAAAAAGGATTCGGGGAGTTGAGCGAGAACATCAGGAACAACCCCAGTCCACTAGACTGGGGACTTTTTCAAATCATCAATCCTCTCCTTAGAGAAAGTCGGTCTTTTCTCGATTGGGGAAGAAACCTCAAGAGGAACGAAGAGCCAAATTATTAGGAGATTCCCTCCAAATTATGGTTCATCAAGAAGTTCCTGAGGGATAGAATCAACAAAAGTAAATGTCTCATCAAAGACATGGAAGAAGACAATATCACAGAAATGCTGATAGAAGGGATGCGATGAATTATGCATTGATTAATGTCATTAATGTCGTTGTTGCTGATCCACCAGATGAGGCTCACTCAGGGGACTCAGATGAAGAGGTTCCTGCTCTAGAAGATGTACGCACCGACACAAATGAAGAAGGTATGCATACACAAAGTCAAAGGATTACTCAGAACTTAAGTAATCCTTCGAGTAACCCACTTCCCCCTCTCCGAAAAGGATCCAACAAAGGGAAGGGAAAGAACCAGGTTAAATATCCTTCCTCTGGAGAAGGTCAATCGCTCTCACTAGAGAAGAGGTTTGCACAACATGAGGAAGAAATGAAGGAATTAAAAAGGTTGAATGCAGAACTACTTCAGAATAGTCTTCCTCTTAAGCATGCTGGAGTCAGTCAGCCAAAGCAATTTGTTGCAGCTACTGAGATGGATCAAGAATATCCTCCTCTATCAGTACACCCTAACAGGTCTAATCCTATTGGTCAAGTGCAACAATGATTAGCAGTGCTACCATCAGTTGCATCACCAATCGCCACATCTGTCCAAGCTCCAATCATTGCACCTACCCAAGTCCAAGTTCAACCGGATGTTTCTCAAAAGTTAATAACTACTATTGAGTCATTAACAGCTCGGTTAGAAACTATGGAAGGGAAGCGTGCACAAGTTCAACCAGAAAAGAAAGTTTACCCTGAATGGGTAGATTCAATTTATCCTCCATCCAGTTTTGGGAAACCTTTATTCCCTATTTTCAATGGATCAGGCGATCCTGAACAACATTTGATGCATTACATGTCTTGTTGCGATCCTATGATGGGAACTCCGGAGCAACAAGAAGTAGTGAAACTCAGATGCTTTGTGCGAACCTTGCAAGGACCAGCTTTTGTTTGGTATACAAGCTTGCAATCCCGGTCAGTTACTGGATGGGAGGATCTTCGCCAAAAATTCCTCCTTCAGTTCAGTTCAACTTTGCCAAAGACAATAGTTTTTGATCTTACAAACTGTAAGCAAAGGTAGAATGAAAGAGTCTCTGATTTCATTTCTCGCTGGAAGGGATTAACATATTCCTTTATTTTAGCACTCCATCAAGAAGAATTGTTGCCAATCTGTGTGGAAAATCTGTGTGACGAATTACGCACGCTGTTAATCCCTGTGAAATACATAGGAGGGTTTAGAGACCTTACTTCAATCGCTCAGCAAATTGAAGATTCCCTTATATAGGCTAAGGCTAAATCTTGTGTAATTCCATCAGCTTCAGGAAGGATAATGGGTAAAGTACAAACTGCTACAGTTATGCTCAAACAAGCACCTGTACCTATTTCTACCTCAAAACCTTCATCTTCTCGAAGTGCTCCACCTTCTGAGTGCTAACAACAGACATTTTCATCTAGATGATCAAAAAGATCAAAGACGAAAACAATTTGAGGATATGAAGATAAAAAAATACTCTTTTTGAAATGAACAAGTTCCTGGTTATTTCATTTCGGCTCTGGAAAACAATTTGGTTCAATTGCCAATACCCAAGAGGCCAAACAATAAAGGAGATGAAGACCGTCATAATTATTTCCATTTTCATCAAATGTTGGGGCATCCCATCCAGAAGTGTTTTGTCTTCAAATACTTCCTGAAAAAGATGTTCGACTCAGGATAGGTCACATTGAAAGGCTCCTCGTCCCAGGTAGCACGTGTCACCGCTACAGTTCCAGAGGAGGAAGATGAATGGCAGGAAGTTAAAAGCAAAAATGCACAAAAGTATGATGATTGGATGGTCATAAATACAATCAATCGAACTGATTCTATTTTGCGAACACAATTAAGGAAACCAATTGTGTCTTCTACCATGAATGTTGCGGCAAAACCCTCTTCGTCAGAGGGAAAGTCCTCAAAGAAACGGCATGATTCAAAGAAAGAAAAAGAATCAGAAGAGGATGAGTATGTGTCAAAGCCTAAGTCGTCTTTGACTTTGGCGGACTTCATTCCATCTACTTCAAAGCCACAGGCACCTCCCCACCAAACAGCACAGCCTGAACAGGCTAATCAGGCAGAGTCTTCATCAGACGAAGAGTTAATATTTGGTTCTGTTAATATGATTCAATTAACAGATCCATATTCCAGTCGGAGTTTCGATTTTAATGAGCCTGAATTCCCTGTATCAAACAGAGGAATCAGAGGAAGTTCCGGGGGCTCAGGATACAGGGGAAGACATGGATCTTTCAGAATCCACTATTCCAATTCCACCCCTGCTAGAACTGTGTACGCAGCAGAAACTCATGGTAGAGCCCTTCAGCGAGCTCAGCAAGAACAAGAAAATTCTTCTACCAATAGCAAATTCAGTCCTGGCACAGTTATTTTGGAAGACCGGTTGAAGGTTTCATCTTCTTCCTCTCAGCAAGTAAATGGATCTAATCGGTCTAGTCTTCCAAAACCAGGAATATTTCCAACTCCTATCCCAATACAAGTTGCGTCAACTTCCAAAGCATCTGCTTCCAAAGTACCTTCTAAACCACATATTCTTGTTGGGAAATGCAGACCTCTGGATCAAAAGTATGATATATTGAAACACTTGGCCCAAATAACATCCAATTTATCAATTCTGGATTCTCTGAATCTGTCAAAAGATCTTTGGGAAGCACTCATTGAGGCTTTGTCGAATCCTCAGGAGTTTGAAACTAAAATTGCTGCAGCTGAAGTCTATCACATAGAGAATAATCCTGTAGAATTCCATGCAATAATATCTTTTACTGATGAAGATGAAGATGATGTTGTGCATGGACATATTAGACCATTGTACTTATCTGGCAAGGTCAATGGCGTGGATGTTCAAAGAGTTTTCATTGACAATGGTTCAGGAGTCAACCTCATGCCCATTCGTACACTTCGTCGATTGGGTCTCACGGAATTTGATTTATCTCCCTCTACCATGATGCTACATGGATATGATAAAAATGAACAAGAACCACTAGGTGAAGTTACACTCAGAACTCAGTTTGGAGATCTTGTATCCAATTCATATTTCATGGTTGTTGATCAAGACTCATCCTTCAACATTTTTCTTGGAAGACCCTGGTTACATCAACATGCGGCTATCCCTTCTTCATACCATCAATGTCTCAAATATTGTTTCGATGGTCAAGTTGGGACATTGTATGGTGATAAGGCCCCATTCAAGACATGTGAGTCTCAATACATTGAGGCTGAATTCTATCACATAAAGCAAAGGGAGAAATCCATAACAAAGGAGATTACCAAAGTTAATGCTCCATATGGTTTGGAAAAAATTCCAGTAAATCCATTTACACATGTGAGTACAGATTATGTGTTACCTATCAGTCAAATTGACAAGGTATACCCAAATCAAAATACTCTTATGGAAAGATCCATAATGTCAATTACAGAAATCGATCCAGACAACATGGGAGAAATTGGTAATCTACCAAGTAGTGATGAAAGCACAAATGGTGACGTCTTCATTTCATCTACTGAAATCCAACAAGTCTATACTTCACTAATTAGGCCATAAGAAGTTATAGAAACATCAGAGGTGAACAATGATGTCGATTATCAATCCATCATCTCCACTTTATTACCTGAAGAAGACCCTTCATCATCAATCGGGTCGGAAATGGAAGCTTCTTCTTCAAGATATGCAAATTTTGACATCTCTTCTGATCATGAAAATTCTGCTTTGTCATCTACTATGCAATTAGACATGGAAGAAATAACACATGATGAAGAAGAAGAGGAAGATCTCAGAGATGCTCCTCCAACATTTGAAGAGGGTATCTCTACCACTGTGGATGAACTCAGAGAAATAAATCTGGGTACAAAGGAATATTCACGCCCCACTTTAATCAGTGCGGCCATGACCCTTGAAGAGAAAGAGATTTATATTTCTTTTCTAAAGTGAAATAGAGATATTTTTTCTTGTAACTATACATAAATTCCCAGGCTTGATCCTGATGTTTCTACTCATCATTTGGGTTTACCAAAAGAACATCGAGGATTTAAGCAAGCCGCGAGAAAAACACACCCAACTTATGCTTCCAAAATTGAAGCTGAAGTGGATAAGCTTATCAAAGATAACTTCATCAGAGTAGTTCAATATCCCAAATGGTTGGCTAATATTGTCCCTATAAAGAAAAAGAAAAGACAAATTAGAGTTTGCATCTATTTCAGAGATCTTAATCGGCATTGTCCAAACGATTATTTCCCAGTTCCGATTACAGAAATTCTAATTGATGCAACAGCTAGATATGAAGTACTTTCCATTATGGATGGAAATTCTGGATATAATCAGATCTGAATGGCCCCAGAAGATGAGGAATCAACAGCCTTCAGAGCCCCTCAGGGTGTGTTTTGTTACCGGGTAATTCCCTTTGGCTTAAAGAATGCAGGTGCAACTTATCAGCGTGCCATGCATCGAATCTTCAAACCCTTCTTAGGGAAGTTTTTTGAATGCTATATAGACGATTTGGTAGTTAAATAAAAACAATGTTCTAATCACTTGGCTGATTTGGAAGTCATATTCTGCAAGCTTCGACAACATAATTTGAAGATGAACCCCTTAAAATGTGCTTTTGGGGTAACCTCAGGAAAATTTCTCGGCTTTGTTGTACGCCATCGTGGTATTGAAGTCGATCCTAATAAGACCAAGTCAATCCTTGGTATGTCACCTCCTCAAAATTTGAAAGAATTAAGAGGACTTCAAGGACACTTAGCCTATATTCGGCGTTTCATCGCCAATTTAGCAGGCAAAAGTTTACCCTTCACCAAATTGATGAAGAAGGGGGTCACTTACCAGTGGACTGAAGAATGTCAAGAAGCATTCGATATTCTTAAGAAATACCTCTTGAGTCCAATGGTACTCATGCCACCTATTGAAGGAAGACCACTTATCCTCTATGTGATAGCTCTAGAGCGATCATTGGGTGCCTTTCTTGCTCAAAATAATGATGCTGGGAATGAAAACAGTCTCTACTATCTCAGTCGAACCATGCTTGAAGCAGAAACCCGGTATTCAAGTATTGTGAAGTGTTGCCTGGCATTAATCTTTGCAGTTCAGAAGTTGAGACACTACCTGCAACATCACGAGGTCCAATTGGTATCTCACAATAACCCGCTCAAATTCAACCTTAGTCGTCCAATGCTTACAGGACGTATAGCAAGGTGGGTAGTTATTTTGCAGCAATTCGACATTCAGTATGTGTCTCAAAAGGTGATAAAGGGCCAAGCTCTGGCTGATTTCCTGGCTGAACACCCTTCAGTAGAAGACACGTCTTCAGATATTGAACTCCCTGATGAGGAAGTCTTCTCTATTCAAGAAAGTCCTCAGACATGGGAAATGTATTTTGATGGTGCTTCTAGAAGTCCAACAGGGAGGAAAATGGAAAATCCTAAATTCAAAAAAGTTGGCTTAGGAATTGTGATCATTTCTCCAGAAAAGGCAGTGTTACCTTATTCCTTCTTATTGTGGGAAGGTGGTACCAATAATGAAGCCGAATACCAAGCTCTTATCGCAGGCTTTGAATTAGCGCTTCAAGCACAAGTGAATCACTTAAATGTGAAGGGTGATTCAGACCTGGTAATCAAACAAGTCAATGGGGATTATGCCATCAAAAAAGAAGAACTAATCCCTTTGTATGATTCCTTCAGAGAGTTAATGGCGTAATTCCCTTTGGAACCGACATTTTCTTATATCCCAAGATCACAAAATGCTCAAGGTGATGCGCTGGCTAATATAGCCATAGCTCTGGCAGATCCAAATCAAGACGAGATGGCCATCAGTATTGCCCACTGTCGTGAAATTTCACCTTATGTTCGAATCAGAACAGAGGAAATTAATTAAATTTGTCCCATTCCTGAACCGTATGGTCATACTACAGTATGGATGTCACCTATCAGGAAATACCTTAAAAATGGAACACTTCCACCTGATAGAGTTGAGAAAGAACAAATCTGGAGACGTGTGGTTAATTTTACTCTTTATGATAGCCAGGATCACCTAGAGAAAATTCTCTACAAACGTGGTTTTGATGGAGTTCTCTTCAGATGCATTGATGGTGAAGAGACAATGGCTGTCATGAAAGAAGTGCATGCAGGAGTCTGTGGTGCCCACCAGTCTGGACATAGACTGTCTGATCAAATTTGAAGGCTTGGATACTTTTGGACTTCAATGATACGAGATTGTGTTGATTTCACAAATAAGTGTCATTCATGCCATTTACATGCCAATTTCATTCATCAACCTCCAGAGTTGCCTCATACAGTTAAATACTCATGGCCATTTTCCACATGGGGGATGGATGTGGTGGGGCCTTACCCTTCGGCTACGGCCAAGCAGTTTAAGTATATTCTTACTGCTACTGACTTCTTTTCCAAATGGGCAGAGGCAATACCTCTCAAGGAAGTCAGTTCAAAATGCATTGTTGGATTCATCAAGTCTAACATCATTACCTGATTTGGTGTCCCTCATACCATATTGACGGACAATGGCACCAATTTCTGTTCATCCGAGATGAAGAAGTTGTATCAAGAATACAACATCATATCCAACCATTCATCTCGGTATCATGCAGCGGCCAACGGCCAGATAGAAGCCTTTAACAAGACTCTTTCAAATATACTGCAAAAGATGGTGGATAAAGATAAGAGGTCATGGCCTGATAAACTCTTTCATGCTTTATGGGATTATCGGACTACCACCCGCACTGCAACTCGGTCAACTCCATATTCATTGGTATATGGAACAGAAGTCGTCTTTCCCATTGAAGTTCAACTACCCTCGCTCAGAGTAGACATTTGCGATCAGTCATCTACAGATGAGCAATCTCAAAAGCGATTGAATGAATTGGAACGGTTATATGAGAAAAGATTGTGCACTTTGCACCACTTGGAAGTCTATCAGAATCGAATAGCACGAGCTTTTAACAAAAAAATTCGTCTCCGTTCATTCACTCAGGGAGAATTGGTATTAGTTCTCAGAACTCCTATGATACCAGGAAAGAAACCTCCCAAGCTTGAGCCAAAATGGGAAGGACCTTATTCAATACATAGGGTCTACTCCAATGGAGCTTATTCATTAATCTCGATGGATGGAGAACTCATCGCTACTCAAACCAATGCCAGATTTTTGAAGAAGTATTTTGTATAAACTGCAAAGTACCTTACAAATGTCCCTGCAACATGACACTAAACTATGCAGCACCAGTTCGTCCTTGCTATATGACGTTAAACTATACAGCAACGGTCCATACATATGAACTTAAACTATTTGTACTTTCATCCCACACGATGCTAAACTGTGAAAAAGTTCCCCAAATGGTCATGTATGACCTTAAACTGCATCATCAATGGTCCATGCATATGAACTTAAACTATTTGTAAGTCCCTTATGTCCAGAAAGACGTTAAACTGTGATGTCCTAACTACATGACGCTAAACTTTATAAAAGTCCCTTACATCCGGAAAGACGTTAAACTACATAATCATCAAAGGTCCTGTATGACCTTAAACTACACCACCGTCCAGCATGACATTAAACTGCACCATCCACGGTCCTTACATATGACCTTAAACTATTCGCACTTTTGTCCAACATGACGCTAAAATGTATCGTCCCTTTTTTTCCAACATGACGTTAAACTGTGAAAAAAATCCTCAATGCGTTCAACATGATGTTAAATGGTGTACTCTTTTGTCCTCACTGCATGACATTAAACTGCACAGTCCCTCTTTCGTCCAACATGACATTAAACTCTATTTTCCCCATCGTCCTAACTACATGACGCTAAACTGTACAGAAAGTCTGTGATACATCCTACATGACATTAAACTGTACTTTTATCCCGGCTACATGACACTAAACTATGCAGCCCCAATAGTCCTAACTGCAAGACTTTAAACTGCATAGTCCCTTCATACGTCCTACATGACGTTAAACTATTTATTGTTAAGGTTGTTGCTACCTCTTGTTTCTCACTCTGAGTATAACTCATGTGATCTTAGAGCAAACCTCAACCATAACACTCTCTCTGGGCTACTAACCACGTGTAAGTCCCAACATCATTTTTTAAGTCGTTGTCCCCAAGAACAACTTGATCATTAATTCATTCTTCAATTGAACTACACGGACTTTGATCCTTGCCTTCTAGGCTGGGTATGTAGGAAACCTCCCAAGGTTCAATCCCAAAACCAATCTCTTCACATCGGTTCACCTCCATCTCATATGATGTTGATTCGTGAAACCACCCCTAGAATCCATATCTTTACATTGGTTCACATTCATCCTTGTTATACGACGTTAAACTATACAACACTTTTTTCCAGTATGAAAATAAACTAAAAATTTCTTTGATACCCTCACCTGAGAGGGAACCATTATTTTCATTGATTTTTCAATCATGTTTCATTTCAAAGACTACGTGCATACATGGAAATGCCCGAACCTTTTATCTTGGGTTAAACCATCATTGCACTAAATTCCCCTTTCACCCTTCACATGTACGAACCAAATTTGTACAGAGGGTATTTCTAGAACTACGTGGGATTTATTCCCATCCTTATGGGATGCGTAGGAATGTTCGAGTGTCCCTTGAATCCAGCCCCAAGTCTTTGGGCCTAACCCCAAATTCCATTTTCAGTCCCTTGGCTGAAAAGTCCCCATGAAAACACACACTGTGTATTTCTTACAATGGTCCAAGCTTTATGACCCAAAACTAAGATCTCTAATCCTTTTGTCCCACACGACGTTAAACTGTAGTTTAAGAACTACGTATGGCTTGATTCTCATCCTTATGAGATACGTAGTGAAGTCCAACATTTCAATTCAGGACCCAGCCCCAACATGATTATGGTTAGCATTGATCTATGTATCTCTGTATACATTGAACAATACCCATATTTATGTGTCATAATCCTAACCTTAAATATTTTCAGATCCTCATAACCCTTTTTCATGACTTCTAGTCACAAAAATGTCAAACTTCTGAGAGTTCTTTTGCCTGACTATGCAGCACGTGCCCATAGGCGGCCTTGCATAAACAGTCTACATAACAGACTTGTTAGCCAAAAGATACTATTATTTGACTATGCAGCCAATGCCCATAGGTGGCCCTGCATAATTCAACCCCCTAACGGGTTTGTCGGATAGTGGTAACTTCATTCTTGGGAAGAATGCCTCTTTTGTCCTTATTTGTCTTAAATGACAGTATGTAGGGATCCGAAAAAAAATATAGCCATCCTTAACATATTTGTCCCATATCCTTTTTCATGATCTGAAAGTGTTCAAGTCTATGGCTTATATTCTCCTTCCCTACATTTGGGTCAGACCTTTGTAGGAGTGATATTCATCCAGTTCTTTAATAATCTTGTTTGGAAATATCTTCTCCATATTCAAGTACCTCTTTCCATATAGAAAACTCTATACTTTGGAAGATTTGAATCTCCATAAATTTTCACTGGCTTTTAGCACTAGGAAAGTAAATTTCTGAGAGTTCTTTTGCCTGACTATGCAGCACATGCCCATAGGTGGCCTTGCATAAACAGTCTACATAACAGACTTGTTAGCCAAAAGATATTATTTTATTTAACTATGCAGCCAATGCCCTTAGGTGGCCCTGCATAATTCAACCCCCTAACGGGTTTGTTAAATAATGGTAACTTTATTCTTGGAAACTAATTCTTCTAATGACTTTTAGCTCTCTTTTTCATATCATTCCTCAGATTAAAATATTCTTAAGTCATAGATTACATATTTTCCCTCATACTTGAGTATGGTAATATGTTTTCAGATGAATTTTCAAGGAATTAAGTTAATTCTAATCCATTTCAGTCAAAGCTATTTCGACCTTAAACATTAGCCTTTTTATGTCCGACGTGCATGACTTTAAACTGCCCACAAAAGACAAAGGAACTCTGAATAAAAGTCTAGTTCCAGCTCACTAAACATACATTTAGTATGATTTAGGTAACATTGAGCAATTAAAAGGTTTGAAGTTTGTAGGGTTATTTACATTAATCCTAGTAAAAATCAAACTATGCTTACTAGGCCCATTGGATTAGGTAAAATCTAAAGCATGTAGAAAAAGAGAATACAAGTACAAATGATTGAAGATGAAAGTGTTTTTCATTGATGCACAAGAGTTAGAAGGACATCCACAGACTGGATTCTCTTCTCTTTTTCAAGAATTACAAGTGGCTTTCAACATAAGTCTTCAATTGATGAACCACATCCCGAGCTGCATCAGCAGCTACTTGAAGCTCATGCACTCGACCAACTTCACTCTTTTCAGCCTGATGGAGTGCTTTATTGGCATCCTCAATGGTCTTCATACCATTCGTTTGAACTCCCTCCAGTGAATTATTAAGTTGTTCAAGTTCCCCAGTAACAGCATCCAACTGTTGCTGAAGGTGAATCTACTGGACGACTTTTTCTTTGATTTTATGCTTCAGCTCCTTCATCTTGGCAGCATAATCAGCCTCAGCTTGGGATACCGCAGCCTCAAATTCGCCGATATTAACTGACAATTTCACCCTGGTCAGATCTTCACGGCACTTTTTCTCTTGCTCCCTCTTAAAAATGATCTGTTTCACCGCGGTATGGATCTTTTCATATCCAAAACCGCCAAGTCCTAGTACGACAAACTGGGAGGACAATCGAGGAATTTTCGATGATAGCTCTTCTAAAGGAACCTCAGATATGATTTTCCATATATTGTTCCATGCCTTGCATCGTGAAAAGATGAACGCTTTAAGCATCTCTGGGTCTGATTCAACATCATCATCACAGGGGGGGCAGGTAATCTTGGATTAATGCACTTAAGGAAGTGCCCTGTTCTACTCTTTTCCCCCTGGCTTGTGCTTCTTCGCTTTCAATTCCCATGGGGACAGAGGCTGAGGCCTCACCTTTAGACCTAGCCACTGCAGTTGACAGATCTGCATGATTAATTGAAAATGTTGGTTAGCTTCAAAGTGTAACAAAAGAATTGATTGTCTTGAAAATTAATTACAATCACAAATATTGTTATCCCTTACCCGACGGTGGGTCAGCAACCTGAGAAGACTCCTCCCCATCTTTCCTAGTTTCAACAGGATCTTCAAGATGGGTCTCAGGAGGGTTTACTGGGTTTAGCTCTACTTGAGCTAATGTTTCTGCAATGGTAGGGTTGACATCAATGTCCACACCCTCTTCGGGCATTGGCAGTTCAGTAGCTTCTACAGATGAAACTGCATATTATTTTCAGTCATGATTAGAAGTGTAAATTATAAGAAAATTTACTGGGTGAAGGATAACACTCATGCCCAAGGTCTTCTAAATCACAGGACAACTTAGAATGATCATAAAATTCTTCAAAAGACATGCCATGATTCATCATTTCATCCAATGATATTTCAGAATCCTGGTTAGTCTCACTAGTGGGAGCGTTCGGTGTGTCTTCTTAACGACTTACATCCTACAGCCCTTGACCCTGGACAGTATCTTCGGGTAAAATCACAGTATCAGTTGCATCAGTTGCAACAGTCGCCAGAAGCTCTAATGCAGGAGTTGAACCTGGAGTATCGCAGAATGGAAATCATTCGGTGTTTCATTCAACATTTATATGAAGCATTGTTGACTTACCAGAAATAGGTTCTTCTCTTCTTGTAACAGCAGCAGGAGGGATACTGGGAATAGATACTAGCTCTTCTCCAGAAGCATCCAAGTCAGCTTGGATCTTTGATTGCTCCACAACACCCTCTATGGTCTTTGAAGGAGGATCATTCCTTTCCCTCAGGGGGGAAATTGAAGAATCCCCTTCAATCCCCAGAAATATGAATAACCATGTGGTCCTGAGTATAAACTCATGATTACTTGAAGGATTTACCGCTGCTAATAAAAAATTTAGTTGTGGACTTCCTCCATCGTTGCCTTTGCTTCTTTGGTTTTTTGGGAGTATCGGTAGTCTCCCTTATTGGCACTTGGATTGGCGAATGGAAGGCCATGTCCAGCGCCTCATTCATGGCCTACCGGCCTGGAGATATCTCTCCTGGTTCATGAGGAGAATCAGCAGCAGCCCCGATGGCAGTACCACCAGGGCTATATTGTGGCGAAGGAACCACAGTTCCTTTCTTTTCAAGATGCAATATGAAGAAAATAGCTTCCTTAAGTAACAAAGCTTCGACTGAAATCAAGTTACACAGCAAATAAGGAAAGAAAACTTACATCTTTAGGAGCCACATACTCATGCCACTCCTCATCTTCAGAACCACCAGCCCCCACAGTGGCGCCACGATCAATCATTTCCTTCACCCGCCTGGTGATAGGAACAGACTCATCAGTTGCATATATGAGCATTTCTAGCTCTCTGATGTAAGCCTGCACTTCATTGGGGTTATCCTCGTATTGAAGATTTGTAGAAGCTATAAGATTACCTATTCCAGGGAGTTGTAGTCCCTCACACAAATCCAGCCAGGCGGTCTCAGTACCACAATATAAACTCTTCCATAGCTGGACAGCCTCTGGTCTTAGATATGAAGGCTGTGAGGAAGGTCCTACAATTTTTGACTTCAATTTCTTCCCAGCTCCTGCAACTATAGATAAAGAATAAGAAAGTAAGAGTTATTTCTTTATAAAGTAATAGTGATTAAATTACTACAATGAAGTAACTCGCCAGGAGTTGATGGAGTGGGTCTTTTAATTCTGGCCGGAGGATTATATCGGGCACGAAACCTCTTTTCCGCTGGTTGTGCCTCATCATCCCCATCATGGGAATCCGGTGAATCAGTTCTAGAGGAGGATTCTGTCGAATCAACTTCAGGTGGGGAAGCATCACCTTCATGAGGAAGGGTTTCTTTCTCTACAGTCCTCTTCCTTTTCCCCACCTAATAAACTGGGTGATTCAATATCCCTTTAGGGTATGATGCTATCCAGTGTTCGGCATAATATGTAGTCAAATTATGTGCTGCTTTTTCAACTGGTAGATCAAATACTGCCCCAGTCTTCTCCCTTGACGTCAGTAGCCATAGTTTCCAAGCAACCATTGGATGTTGCTCTAACCTAACATGTACTGGAGGAGATACAACAATCTGTTGCAGACATTTGAATTGACGTGCAAATCTATATGGAGTATAGGCCTCGCATATGATTTCTCCTTCAATCCTGGCAACTAGAACACCATCCCTGCAAGCTAGCATGTATGCCCTCAAATCCAAATGGTTTGTTCCATCATCAGCAAACTGCCCGGTTGGCGGACTTCCATAGGGAAAGAAGTTTAATTCCTTAAACATGCTCAGCCTCACTTTCATGTCATAAGAATTAACATCTAATGGAGCAACTCCAGAGAATTCTTTCACTGACGGCCTGAAAGAACTTCCAGGAATATGTAATCCATTCTGTACATTATAAGTCCTAAAGTGAGTGGCGATCCATCCCCATAAAACTTGTAATGGTCCCACTATTCTTAAAGGATATTTACCCATGAATACATGAAGTAAACTCTTGTGAATCTTTGCTAAAATGGGGGTAGCCAACCCAACCATTTTTCCCTCAGCCATCTTTGCCGCAATGACGAAGGTCCCTATCCTGATGCCTCCCTTCGAATCCCTGACTGGAAAGAGATAAACACTACGCCACATTTCCAAGAAGCCCGCCAGATGAGTCTTCTTTGGGATTCTTTGATTCACTTCATATCCCCACTTCTTGAACTCTCCTGCTTCTAGAGTTGGCCAGAATGTTCCAGGAGCACCCCTTTTCTTAGGTTTTGGGTAGGTGGTAGGACATTTGGGCCTCTTATCCTTGGATTTATTTTTCTTGGATCCTTTTTATTTCGGCTCCTTCTCCTTTGGCTCCCTATCTTTCTTCTCAATAATAAATATATTCATCCATTCCTCTGGATGAATATCTTTCTAGAATGAGTTAATGAGGTCTCTGAACTCTTGAGCCTGTGAAAGATCTTAAATAATTCCCGAGCTAAAGTAGGAGTGTTCTCTGAATCATTCCAAGTAACCATGGGAAGAATGAATTCATCATACATATCGCCCAAAATTGGAGCCCCTGTGATCTTGTGGACATCCCACGGACTGATGCCTACTTCTCCATGAGTCAGATGGAAAGAATTAGTTGCTGGGCTCCAGTGGCTGAGTATCTCCGGCACGAAGCTATCATGTCTGTAAACATATGTTTGCCCAACCCAGACAGCTTCGTATATTGCAGATCCCTTCAGATCCTCAAAAAACTCTACACAAGTTTGTCTCACCCAGTATGGCCACATCCAAGTTGGCTTCACGCCTCCCCCAGGATGGAAGTCCCAACTTTTCTTCCAGCCTTTGGATTGATCCATCTGATCATTTCGGAATATTGAAGGATGAAAATGTGGTTGCAGCTCAGGTGTATGATTTTTCAGATCTGGTGTGCAAGGGCTATGATGCATCACGTAGGCCTTCTCCACTGTTCCAGAACTTAGAAATACTCCTCCACCAGAGATATTTTCTGAAGCAAAGTTGGTGTAATTCTGGAACCACAAAAATGGAAGATAGTTCTTTGATTCTGGAATGATGACTTCTCGTAGATGACCATAGCCATACAAAGGCAGATAAGTGCTCTGTGGGAAGTCACGATGATATTTCTTCAGATACTTAGCCAAATCTGGAAGAGTACTATCTTTGATAGTATAATAATCATGGACAATGATGTTCATCATATCATCTATCCGCTTGCTAGCTAGTTCATCAACTATTCCGGGTCTAAGAGCCATTGATTCTGCACAAAAGTTGATTAAATTAAATTCTTAAATGGATTTATTTTTCATAAACTTTGTGAAGAAATCCGAAAAAATGTCAAAGGCACTAAGGCGCACAAGTCTAAACTTGGCGTGCAAGTGTTCTCTTTGTCGTGCTAGTTTTTACCACGCAAGTCTAAACCGCGCAAGTATAGATACCTAGACAGCAGCGCGGCGGCAAGGAAATAGCGGAAAGAAGAGACTGGCGCGGTGAAGATAACTTGTGCGGCGATAGCTCGAGAATTCGGAAGCAGATGATATGCGCGGCCAAGGATCCTATATTTATAGGCCAGGCGGCCTATCTGCGCGCCGTACCCATTGCGCCCAGGCCCTACGTGATGCACACTTGCGCGCCGCCCTTTGCGCCATCAAGTCTTGCGCGCCACCTTTCCTTTGGATGTCTTCGATTTCCTCAGAGTCAAATCCTCGTTTCTTTCGGATTCAACTCTGAGGGGGGACTTTTGTTGACACTCCTTTTTCGTCCCAGAGTCCAAAGGAATGTAAAGGGAAATGACTTGGAACAAATTGATCCATCCTTTGAAAAAAATATCAAAAATCGACAAAGGGATGAACAAGGAGAAGATTGCCCATAAGTCGCACAAATTTCCTCATAGTCGCACAAGTGCACTTGCACAACGCATTATGGTCACGCAAGTGACTTGCGCGACCTAAGTGATAACCGCCCTGGGTCTTCTCTCTGCCTATAAATAGACCCTGTGGGCCCCCCATTCGAGGAGGAATTTTTCCAGAAACTCAAATTTGAGCTCCCGGTGCCCTAGTCTCTTCTCAAAGCTTCCGGAACACTTCTAATGTAATTTCTTACCTATAACGGAAGATCTAAAGAGGGGGAGGAAGTCCTAAGTGTTTAAACTCATCAACACTTGCGCGCCTAGGTGTCCAACCCTTAAGGGAAATGGCCACACTTGCGTGCCACCTTACTCCTTCAATAGAACTTGTGCGCCTCTCTGCTGGAATAACCTCAAGAGGATTCTAAAGGCCTTAAACAACGGTCGCTCAAGTATTACCCTACTGGTTGAACATCGCGCAAGTACCAAACGTGTCGTGCAGGCGTATACCTGCGCGACCAGGACTTGCGCGCCCACGCAGTACCTGCGCGCCTGCCAGGACTTGAGTGCCCCTGCCTTTTTGGATGCCTTTCTTGCCCATTTCACCCCTCTTAAGCCATTACACATTTCCTATTCAAGATTCAGTCTTCAAGACACTATTCAAATCCATTTATGGCATGATTTCTTGATTTTACTTCCTTATCTGAAAGGAATTCTGTGGAATATCTCTCAAAACCTAGTGATTTACACATCTTTATGTCACTAAAGATTGATATTTCATTCATTTAACCTCATCCTTTAAGATGAGAGAATCCTTAACCTGGGTCTCCTTTTCAGGAATAATCCCCAGTCATAAGTCCTCTAAATTTTGGGCATCCTCTTAGGAGTAAGCCCCGGATCCCCTAACTTGGGCTTCCTTTTCATGAGAAATCCCTAGTCTCAAGTTTGGGCATCCTCCTTAGGAGTAATCCCCAGTCATAATTCTTAACTTGGGAATCTTCCTTAAGAGTAAGCCCCAATTATTAATGTTCCCAAATCTGGGCATCCTCCTCAGGAGTAAGCCCCAGTCCCCTAATCTGGGCATCCTCCTTAGGATTAAACCCTAGTCCCCTAATCTAGGCATCCTCCTTAAGAGTAAGCCCCAGTCCCCTAATCTGGGCATCTTCCTCAGGAGTAAGCCCCAAACCTTAATCCTTGACCTGGGCATCCTCTTCAGGAGTAAGCCCCAGTCTTAATTTCTCTTAACTAGTCTTAATTTACCTTTGATCTGGGATTCCTTTTCAGTAGTAAAACCCAATCATAAGTTCTCTCCTAATTTGGGCCTCCTTTTCAGGAGTAAGCCCCAAATTAGAGTATTCAAATCTCCATGAAGCACATATACCTTTATGGACCCTGTTCCTGGATTTCTTCCCTGAAGTAAATCCTAACCTTCATTTATCTGGGCAGTCATACATACATAAGTCCCACAGTATTTCTTATGATTGCATCTTTCATGGCACAATTGTCTAATTTTTACCAATACCCCTTGTTTCTCACACCGAGCATGACTCACGTGATCTTAGAGTGTAAAAGTAATTGTGACATCCTTCTTTGAGCCATAAATTATAATCATCATACTCCCTTACTCAAACTATGTGGGTTCTGATTCCTTTTCTAAACAAAGGATACGTAGGTAGCCCGTCTACGAGTTCGATCCCAACTCTAAAATAATCCATGTCCTTCTGAATGACAATAAACTTCAAGTGCCCCACTGAGTGGCCTTAAAACCATCTTGGTCATCATAATGACCAAGAGACTTCTATATAAATGTGTCGAAGGGTACCATTGACCAAGAATATCTAATAAATACAGATGATTCTCTATTGATGAAGAACCTAGAATACATATAAAAGATTCTCTAAATTTCCTACATATTTGATCATTGATTGTCAGATCTGAAGGAAATCTCATTTTATACTTGGTAATGTAATAAGGACTCACGAACATAACTTAAATCTATAAAGAGATTCCCGGAGTAGACAATAATTCCCCTCAAAAAGGTGTGATGAGTCCGACCTCCCATCCTCTCGACCAATGCAAATTCCTAAGCCTCATCAGTCCACAAACTAATGTACACCTACCTTTGGAAAGTAGGTCTGAATGGATGTGGAATCATTGGATGTTTTCGGTTCTACGAACAAACCCGTTAGAAACCGATCGGAACGTTTGAACCTCCCACCAAGGTGGTCATCCCGAAATTCCGAGGGGAAACAGTCACTATTTTTTTTGTTGGATGTGTGTCTCCCTATAGGAAATTCTAAATCCTATGTTCTAGAGGAATGTGTTTCTATATGTATTTTCATTCCTCTATTTAGAATCTGAAGAAAAAAAAGGGTGATGTGTGTGGATCCTCTAAGTTCTTGTTTTGGTAAAATGATGGGTTGGGGAAAAAGCGGGTTTGAAGTGTGTCATGTCTCAATGAGACCATCTGAGATTATAGTATTTTTTTTTTGAACTGGAAGAAGATGTTCAGTTTAGGGGTTTCCAAATACTAACTATGAGGACGAAGATGCTTCAATCCATTGAGCTCCAACCATAGGCCCCGGAGAGAAGCTGGTGCGTAGTTAGGGGAAATCCTAGAGTCGTTCACACTTTTGGTCAAGGTCATATCCTCAATATGAAAGATAAGAATAGTTTAAACCTCTGGTGTCGTCGTCTTGTTCCAATTTCTCAAATTTGGTGGAAAGAGGTGTGAGTACCTTCTTCCCATGTCATACCCTGAGTTGATTTTCTCCCCTTTGGGTTCCCTTGTGTTTTTTGGAGAAAAGTTTAAAATTTGGGTTAAGCAGGTTGAAGTGCCTAGTTTGTGCACGGTTATCAGTAACCGTGTGCCAACCTAGGGGATCGTGTGATAAGAGACAGTAGCTACCACATGGTCTTCACATGTCCATGATCATTGTACAAGGAAACTGTGTGATGTTTCCTCTTTGGATAGAATGATCTGCATAGTTAACTCACGGTTTCCCAAACCGTGTGAACCAACCATGCGGCCATGCCAACTCCTTAAAATTCTATTGTTTTTTTATTTTTATCTCATAATAGTTAGTTAATATGGTTTGGTTTTGTTTTGGGTATACCCACAATGGGTCTCAGGTATGTTTCATTTGATGAATTCTGATATTAATCTACCCCTAATGCGGGGAAGTCTGTTCGATGCCCCCTGTTAGTGTCTTGATTTTTTCTTAAGGAAAGTTGTGTTCGTTATTATGGTGGGGAGACCCATAATGGGTATCATGTATGTTCTCTTGGAAAAGGAATAGTGTTATTTTAACCCTTATGATGGGGATATCATTCGTTCCTTCCCCAATTCTTATCCTTATTCTGTCTTAGAAATTGAGTTGTCCCTAGTGGTGGGATGTCCAGATTGGGTCACCCCGTACTAGTGACCCAGTTTTCTCCTTGGTGTATTCTAGGTAGGAGGTAGTATTGTTCAAGTATATCTATACACAAATTTGTTACTTGGGTAAATTTGGGGTTGGAGAACACCCAATGGTTTTTTTACGTAATGTTGTGGTAGCGTTATTCGAGTTCGTTGTTCGTTTCAAGTGGATTGCTTGAGCGTCGTCTTGTAGTGTTTGAGGTGTTTTTTTGGGATGTGTTTTGAATGTGTTTCATAATTTTAAGTAAGTGGGGTTATTTTTGGTTGGTGAGAGTATTATCTTCCTTTGTTTGATCAACTGGAGATGTTCGTCCTTTTTGAAGCGGGTGAAAACGTGGCGAGGAAGTCTGTCTTGGTCTATCGTTTGGGCTTTGCTTTTGCATCTGGAGTTGTTGTGGCATTCCGAGGGCGGAATTCTTTATGGTGGGGAGAATTGTCAAACCCATGACTTATTTTGAACGTAAATTCCATTTAATTTTCATTCATACTTTGTTTTGGGGGGGTTCCCAATCTTTTATGGAGGAATGAGAGAGTTTTCATGAATTGGGTCAAACCGTGAGCCCAATTCCAGATTTAAAAACCAATTTTGTTTCTTTTATAACTTTTTTATTTTTTAATATTTTGCACCCATTAAACTTCCCAAATGACCTCC
Organism: Viscum album; assembly: GCA_963277665.1. Lineage (NCBI taxonomy): Eukaryota > Viridiplantae > Streptophyta > Magnoliopsida > Santalales > Viscaceae > Viscum > Viscum album. The sequence continues at coordinate 901,146,177 of OY728135.1, forward strand.
CCTGACCTATTAACACCACCATTGCAATTTGGAGCTTTTATAAATCCATAACCAGGGTTCATTTGGGTTTTTATCTAAGGGGTTGGGCCATCCCGAAATCCCAATTCCTGTTTTAAAAAATAAAATTTGATTATGTTATAACTTATTCAATTTTTTGTATTTTTTGGTGATTCTAAGTGGAGCCCAAGCCTACTGAAACCAATCACGTGACCATTCTCTATCCCCCCTCTTTGGAGCTCTGGTTATTTGAGATTTGGTGCCGAACTTCATAGGCTTCCTCAAATCATCCAGATTTGAAGAGGTAAGTTCATTCCTTCATAACTCTCTCAATTTTTACTCTTTTCCCCCATTCAAATTCCTAAATGATCTCCTTATCCTTGTTATAACCTCCCTTTAAGGTTTGAGAATTTTTAAAATCAGATACTGGTATTTTTGGGGGCGATTTCTACAAGATATTTTAAGTAAGTTGTTCTCCTTCTTTCTTCTTTCAATTTGTTTAGGGTTACATCCAATGTACTTAGGGTTTCTTCCATTATCATTGAGGTTACTAATTTCCAGGAAGTAGGGTTCAAAAATTAGGGTTTTATCTTGTGTTTCATGGTCTGAAATTCTTTTTTTAGGTCTGGTTTACCTTCCTTGAGGTGCGGCGGTGATGCGTTTGAGTTTTCGCACAAAGGGTTCAAGGGTTTCCTTGGTTTTGGTAGGTGATTCCATTTTGTGTGAAATTTTTGTGAATTAGCTTGTTGTGTTCATGGTACCTTAATTTTTATTTAACTTGAATGTTTCTGTAAAAATTGGTTTTAGTTTCATTTATAATAAAAATGAATTTTAAGTTCCAATTTTTGGTGAAATTGGGGGTTTTTCATTCAAATCTTTTATTGGTTCATATCGGGCTGACCTATAATTACTTAGTTTATTTTATTGAACTGTATTATGATTAAAAATCATGTTTTTAATGTTTATTATTTTTTTTGTTGCTGTGAAAGTTTGTTTAAATGGTGTTTGGGAAGCAAATGGGCTTTAAGTGCCATGTTTGTGTGAAAATGGTGGTTTTTAAAAGATATAACTTCTTGGTTCACATTGGGTTGCCCCATAACTAAACTGTTGGTTTCATTAATAGGTATTGAACTGAAATTTTTTTTAATGACTTACAAGTGTTCACATAGTGTTCAAATTGGATATCTTAAAGAGCTTTGGGTGCAAAACAATGTGAGGTTTTGAGAGGTTATTTTATTGAAAATAAAATTATTTTATTGTGTGTTTTAAATGGTATAAAATGTGTGTAGCTACTGTACTATTTGTTTGTGACCAGTAGTGATATTTTATATGCAAAAGGATTTGTGTTGTTTGCTGAAATTGTTTGAGCACAAAAGGGGAAGCCCGGGTACCTAGGTGGGGCGGATTTGTACTAGTACGGCTAGTGGATCGGATGGGTTTTGTCCATGTTCCACTTAGAATTTGGATAACGAAAACTCTAACTAAAATATGTGGATGATGATTGGGTATCACTAGGTTATGGGTATGTTCCCTACTAGTGGCTCATGCACGAGAACAGATTTTTCTATGGTTACTCTACACTGAGGTACGAGGTACATAGGGCCCGAGACAACCTAGTGCTTAGGGGTGTTCCCGATTTTGATGCTCATTAGATTTGTGGTATTTACCCTTGTTGTGGGGTGTTTTGGCAGTACTTTACAGTATATAACATCTCTATTTAATGTGTTAACATACTTGAATTCTCGGATTGAAAACTGTTTTCATTTGAAAGTAGCATTTCTTTGAATTTTAACACTGTTTCACCTTGTGTATTAAAATTGCTTGTTTTGTTCACATTGTATTGCATGATCTTTGGAATCATTTGGTGGTATCCTATTGGGCTTAGGATCACACCTTAATTACACCCCTTGGGTGTAATTAGACCTTTTTATGCTTGACTCAGGTAAAGGGAAGGCTAAGGGTGATGGCGGTTCAGGGTGTTAGTCCCCATCGTTGGGGCGGAGTTGCGGAGAAGGCTTGTGGGTGATGACCCCCTTGTCATGTGGAGTCCATGGGGATGTCTTTATGTTGTCATTATTTGTTTTTAGAACACTTTTAGTGTCTTTAAACATATGTATTCAGCTCTGGTTTTTGTGTAAACATAGTTTGGTTTACATTTTTCAGATTCAGTTTATTAATTGTTTTTAATGTTTTATGCCTTCATATTCGGGTAAATCGTTCCCAAACAAAAATAAATGATACCCGGGCACTTCTTCCAGCCCATGGGGATAGGGAACGCCCTTAGGGTCATGTCACGGGCTAGGTTTGGTGCCGGTTTTGGCAGCGACCAGATTCGGTTCGTGACACAAGATGTCCCAAACATCAAGTGTAGTGGTTCATTCTACCCCATTGTATCGAAGAGATGGACTCCCTTCTAATGATGCCAGCTATCAGGCCCCATTGGATGGAGATAGCCAAGACCGGCTCTTTGTTTCCCACACCGAGCACCGCTCACGTGGGCTTAGGAGCTATGTTGAGGTAGTAATCGTACAAGAGGGTGTATGACCTTCCATACAGCTCGGGTTCTCTCTTCTAGAGTTGTACAACGTGGTGTGGGATTATGTCCTCATTCACGTCGGGTTGCTCACCGTGTCGTACACATCCCCAGATGAGACCTCCCCCGGCCCTCTTCCTCACTGCAATATGTTAAACTACAGAATGGCCAGGCCTTTCGGACCAAGGCCCAGCCTCAGGCCCTTGGCCTTCTCGGGCCCCCAGCCCCCGTCCTCACTACAAGACATTAAACTATAGACTGGTCAGGCCTTCCTGACCAAGGCCCAGCCTCATGCCCCTTGGCCTTCTCAGGCCCCCGGCCCTCATCCTCACTACAAGACGTAAAACTGAATGTTGGTCAGGCCTTCCTGACAGAGGCCCAGCCTCAGGCCCCTTGGCCTTCTCAGGCCCCCGGCCCCTGTCCTCACTGCACAACGTTAAACTATAGACTGGTCAGGCCTTCCTGACCGAGACCCAGCCTCAGGCCCCTTGGCCTTTTTGGGCCCCCGTCCCAGGTTCTCTCTTGTGGGATTGCATGGTATGGTGTGGGATTATGTCCTCATTCACGTCAGGTTACTCGTCGTGCCGTGTACATTCCCGGATGAGATGTCCCTCATCGTCCTACATGACGCTAAATTTTTCTTCTAGAACTACTTATGGCTTGATTCCCATCCTTATAGGATACGTAGATACACCTTGGTATTTCGACCAGAGTCCAGCCACAGGAATCAAAAGTCTTGTTCCTCCCCATTTCCAACCCATGGCCTGACCCCTTGTGAGGAACCGCGTAACTGTAATTGTACCCTGAACAAGTTTGGGAAGCCCCAAAATGACATTAGGAAGCGACAGACCCCCTCACCATAGAGGCCCTGTCTGAAAGAAAGAATGATCCATGATCAGACCAATGCGTCCACCTAATTCACTTCCACCACGGTGGTGTAATTTCAAGAGTGTTAGATTCTATTTGAACAAACCCTCACTCCACATTCCATGATTTTTGTGCCCCTTATTCAAACCCTCGTCCTCTTTCATGTCTGGAGGAACCCCCTAATAGTATGGATGCTCTACCTATGGCCCGCCTATTGTCTTGGGACAACGTTCCGGAAGACTAACGGATGACATTTGCGATAGGTCCCGTGTTTTGAACATGGTCAATGGTTGACCCTCATTTTTCTTCCTCCACTCCAGGCTAACGCAATAAGAATACTGTGTTTTGAATGCGGTCAATAGCCATTCTTTATTGTCACGCCAACCCCCACAATGTTCCGAATCCTGGGTATCAAGATTCACACTTCCCATTCCCATCTGTTTGGATCGATTTTAGTACCCCTGGCGTTACACCGTTTGTGCACAAGAGCACACTTGAAAAACGGTAATTTAGCTATTCTGATAATTTCATTCTCCAGCCCAGTCTCTCCCATTTCCCATAAATCTAAACCAATTGTCGAAACCCCGGATGCCCGAAGCTTGGTTTTCACTCCTATGTTTGGATGGGGTGATGAGGTGGTTATCCCTTATTTTTCACATCGGGCTTGACCCACGTGTGCTTAGGGAATGGTCACTGGATGCTCCGCAAAAATCATAAGGATGCAAATGGGGAGTCAATGAATCGTTGTGCACCATGAAGCTTCAATTCGCAGAGATCACTCGCAGAGTACGCAAAGCTTCGCGAATCGAGAGCGCAAGAAGAGAAGATTATGGATAAGGGAAAGGAAAAAAGAGATAGCAAGCCCCATATTTATAGGCAACAACCTTCGGAGCTTCGTGGAGCATCCAGCCCACCTGGAGCTCCATGGTTCACCCAGCCTGAATGACCCCTGTCCGCCTCGCGATCCCTCTTCGCGAGTCAGCACCGCGAACGGCCGAAGATTTTGGCGATTTCCCTCAGAATTTATCCCTAGATCGCTTTGTGGCTCCAAGTCTGAGGGGGTCATTTGTTGGCTCAAAAATTTGGAATAAAGAAAAGGCCCCAAGACAGCCCCACGGACTGCCCCGTGAAGCCCCTTCGCAGAGTCCCCAAGCACCGCAGCCACCGTGAAGCAAAAGAGGCGGGAGGCTCCGTGAACAGATTTGACGTTCGCGAACCCGCTGTGAAGCCTAGAAGGTGGGATGCTCGGTGACCCAATTTTACGTTTGCGAGCCCGCCGCAAAGAGAAGGAGACAGGAGGCCCCGTGAATGGATTTGATGTTCACGAACCCGCAGCAAAGCCCAAGAGGCGGGATGCTCTGCGACCCCAGTTGACGTTCACAAGCCCGCCATGAAGCTCCATCACCTCTATTCATGCCGTGTGAGCTCCGATCCACTGTGCATCTTGCCTATAAATATCGGGCTCCCCCTGAGCTCTCAAGATTGAAAATCTGACCTTTCACCTTCTCATCTCTCAAATCGCGAAGCACTCTTCCGCTTGGTGAACCATGAGTTGTACGAGGTACTTATACTTCGCGAAGTGCCTCCCCATTGTCTCCTTTTGATCCCCTTTTCCGAGAGGGATTCCATTCATGAAGCCTAAGGGCTTTCATGAAGGAAGGGGATCCCCAAGGGGACCGGGCTCATCGCGGAGCATTTATGCTTCGCAAAACACCCTTCATATACACAAGATCCACATGCCAAGGTAGGGTCACTGTACTTCGTGAAGCACAATGCTTCTCGACACCTTGCTTCGTGAGGAACCTTTGCTCCATGAGGCTGTGCTCTGTGAATGCCCTTCCACTTCGTGAAGCACCTACCATTTGCACCTCCTCCCCATGCTAAGGCTAAAGCACCCTACTTCGTGAAGCACACCCCTTTGCAAGTGCCCTCTGTTATGCAGAGCAATAGAGCTCTGCAAGGCCCCTGCCTATAGACCCCTCTGCTTGGAAAATCATTTTCCCGTGCGACCCTCAAGGTTTAAACGATGTGATTTCAAAGTCCCGTGGATGATACCGTCTGTAGTGTTGCTACGCCTAATGCTTCTTCGCATATGCACGATAATGGCTATTGCTTCTTTGCATAGCCACGCTAACGTGGACCCCTCGATGGTTTGATCTGTGACACCCCCTCAGTATGGCCTTGTCAATGCCTTCCCTCCAATAAGGAGCAGAGGGTACCAGTTATGTACGTCCTAGGGGTGAAGAGAAAACCCACCTCATCCAAGCTGCAGGACGATAAACTTCCAAGCACATCTTCCACAACACATGATGTTAAACTGTGACCTGGCCTCATGCCTCGCATGTAGGGACCCCCCCCCCCCCATCTTGGGCATTCTCCACGCCCCCTAGTCACCCCAGGGGATGATATCCTCCTTATTGGAGTGGATTTTGACCACAGGGAAGGGAAACCACCTTGGTGTAAGCCCCTAGATTTTCTCAAAGGAGGCAGCACCCATGATCCTCCTCACTTCCTCGATGCCAAGGCCAGTAGAGGGTGTGATAGGGAATGGGGATCCTCTCTTCTTCAGTCCCAAGTCCCCCTCCCGCTGCGCTTTTTCACCCTTGGGACTCTATCTCATAGTAAGTACCAATCTCTCTCTCCTGGGGCCGCCTCAGAGCATAAGCCTCGCTCCTCTTCACTTTCCACAGACGCACATTTCGCGACGTGGTCGTCAGGCCTTTACTGCCTCTTGTTTCTCACACTGAGCATGACTCACGTGGGCTTAGAGTAAGCATCGACCATGACACCATCCCCATCCTGCATGACGTTAAACTACATTCCAATCCAGCAGTAAGCCGTTGTGACATCACCCGAACTACGGGGACTTTGATCCATGTCAAGGAATGGTACGTAGGAAGCCTCCATGAGGTTCAAGCCCACCACTTGGTCGTTCTGACCTCCTTCACGTCGGTTCACCCCCATCCCACATGACGTTAAACTGCATTCCAATCCAACGGTAATCTGTTGTGATATCACCTGAACTACGGGGACTTTGATCCATGTCAAGGCATGGTACGTAGGAAGCCTCCACGAGGTTCAATCCCACCACCTGGTCATTCTGACCTCCTTCACGTTGGTTCACCCCCATCCCTCATGACGTTAAACTACATTCCAATCCAGCGGTAAGCCGTTGTGACACCACCCGAACTACGGGGACTTTGATCCATGTCAAGGCATGGTACGTAGGAAGCCTCCACGAGGTTCAAGCCCACCACCCAGTCGTTTCGACCTCCTTCACGTCGGTTCACCCTCGTCCCACATGACATTAAACTGCATTTCAATCCAACAGTAAGTCGTTGTGACACCACCCGAACTACGGGTAATTTGATCTGTGTCAAGGCATAGTACGTAGGAAGCCTCCACGAGGTTCAAGCCCACCACCCAGTCATTCTGACCTCCTTCACATCGGTTCACCCCTATCCTGCATGACATTAAACTGCATTTCAATCCAATGGTAAGTTGTTGTGACACCACCCGAACTACAGGGACTATGATCCATGTCAAGGCATGGTACGTAGTAAGCCTCCACGAGGTTCAAGCCTGCCACCCGGTTGTTCCTACCTCCTTCACGTCGGTTCACCCCCGTCCCACATAATGTTAAACTGAATTCCAATCTAGTGGTAAGCCATTGTGACCCCACCCGAACTACGGGGGGACTTTGATCCATGTCAAGGCATGGTACGTAGGAATCCTCCACGACGTTCAATCCCACCACCCGGTCGTTCCAACCTCCTTCACGTCGGTTCACCCCCATCCCACATGACGGTAAACTACGTTCCAATCCAATGGTAAGTCGTTGTGTCCCCATCCCGAACTATAGGGACTTTGATCCATGTCAAGGCATGGTACGTAGGAAGCCTCCCTGAGGTTCAATCCCACCACCACTCGGTCGTTCTGACCCCCTTCACGTCGGTTCGCCTTCGTCCCGCATGATGTTAAACTGTACACCTAGACCAAGGTCCTCATTCATGTCAGTTCGCTGACACATCCCATCCCAAACTATGAGGACTCTGATCCATGTCAAGGCATTGTACGTAGGAATCCTCCTTGAGGTTCAATCCCAACACCCAATGGACCCTCAGTCCATCTTCACGTCGATTCGCTGACACACACCATTCTAAACTACGTGGTCTTTGATCCATGTCAAGGAAAGGTACATAGAAAGCCTCCCTGAGGTTCAATCCCAACACCCATTGGACCCCCGTTCCATATTAATGTCAGTTCACCGACACACACCCCATCCCGAACTACGAGGAATTTGATCCATGTCAAGGCATGGTATGTAGGAAGCCTCCCTGAGGTTCAATCCCAACACCCATCGGACCCCTGGTCCATCTTCACGTCGGTTCGCCGACACAACTCATCCTGAACTATGAGGACTTTGATTCATGTCAAGACATGGTACGTAGGAAGCCTCCACAAGGTTTAATCCCACCACCCATTGGTTGCTCTGACCCCCTTCACATTGGTTTTCCAACTCCTTGGTCAGCCTAGGGTGTACGCCCCACACTATCCTGAACTACGCAGACTTTGATTCCCTGCCACGGGGATACATAGGAAGTCTCTCTGAGGCTCAAGCCAAAAACCATCGTCCATCATGATTCTTACTCAGGACGTCACATCGCGGTGAGATCATGCCACATCATCCCTCCCATGAAACTCGGGAAGCCGCCCACGTGCTAGCCCCACTATCAATGTTCCCTCAAGGGGTTTCCCCGATCTGATCCACTCTAATCAGTGTTCTGATCTGTCTGACCCATCTCCGGTGGATGTTAAACTTGTGGCATACCCCATGTTAAACATAGGAAGTTGAGGAAAACCTCAGATACATGCCTATGGAATATGATTCCCCACATTTGATGTGGAATGCCTCGGGCTTCCGCACCCTCGAGAAGCCCTATGATAAGGGATAGAAGAAAGACATGCCAATCCCCAGCATCAAGACACGCCAGTGATGCCCCAACATGACTACTCTCCTAACCGAAGGTTGCTACCCTGACTAGACCCCTTGGAATGTCTTGACAGAAGCAGCATAATTAACTAGTGTCCATAAAAATATGGTGTTGGGAAGAGTTTCATGAGCAACGTATTAAATCTATGAGGGAGACCCAGATTAGGTGACGATTTCTGAGGAGGAATCCACGTAAGGAAGAACTGACATCCCATCATCCCATTTTGATCAAGGAGAAAACGTCCCTATACAAGGAGCGAATGTCGCCCGCCTTTGGAAAGTGGGAATGCGGGGTAACAAAAACTGCGCCCATCGCACCCAAGTAGACGGACGTGCGCACCCCGGCGAAAGTGTTGGAAATATTTATTTAGAAATGGGAAATTTAAGTGTGTTCTTAATGATGCACCTAGACCATATTCGAACAAAAATCCATTTAATTAGAAGAGAAACTAGAGTAGTTCAAGAGAAACCCCAACCCATAGGGTTGGTGGATTTTTTAACCCAACCCTTAAGGCCAGCCAACTATCCCTAAAGAGTTGTGAAAGTATAGTAAGAATAGCTCCAATCCTTAGGGATGGGGGATTTTTCAAATTAACAACCCCCTCCTCAGTGGTAATTTTTCTTATACTAGTTAGGGAAGATGTTGTGGAATGAATCTTCCTATTTTTTCCATCATATGATCTATTACCTTCACTTGGAACATACAATACTGAACTATTAGTATATTCCCTTCAAATTATCATCTTCTAAGTAGCTCTGAGAGATTTAGTAAAGGAGAGTACAAGGACTCATAGAGGTTTTAGAAGAATACAATCTTGTAAATACACTAATATAATGCCTACAATGAATTACACATCAGTGAACATTATCAATGCAACCCTTATAGATTCTGAAGATCATGCGGCCAGTTTAGAGGATTCAAAAGAGAAAGTTTTGGTTCATGATGTGGTCCACACCAAAATAGTTTAAGGAGGTGTACTTACCCAGAACCATAATATTTCCTTCAATTTGGTCACTCCCTTGAACAATCCATCATTACCTTCTAAAAATAATGAGAAAGGAATGGGTCAAATGGTACCTCACCTACCATCTAAATAGGTTAATCCCCTTTCCCTTGAGGAAATATTCTATCATAAAAAAGAAAGATATGAAATAATTTTGGAGACTATATGTATAACTACTATGAGGGAGCCTTCTTACTAGAAGTATACCATGTAGAGAATTATCTTGAAAATTTTCATAAAGTCATATCCTTCACCATCCAAGATGAAGATTTTATCATAAAAAGACCCACCAAGCCTTGGTATATATCTGGTAGGATAAATGACATTAATATCTAACAAGCCTTTATTAACAATGGCTCATAAGTCAACCTCATTCCAGTCTAGAAACTTCACCAACTGGTTTTCAATGAATCACACTTGTCCCCTCTGCTATGATATTATAGGGTTATGACAAGAATGAGAAAGAGCTTCTTGGAAAGATCGCGCTCAGAACTCAGTTCAGGGATCTCATGTCTGACTTAGAATTCATGGTTGTTCAGTAGGATAAATCTTTCAATGTCTTGTTGGGAAGACCTTATCTACATCATCATGCGGTCATTCCTTCTTCATAGCACCAATGCCTCAAATATTGTATCAAGGGTAAAATTGGAACATTTTAGGGAGACAAGGCCCCATTAAAATCCTATAAGTCAGAGTACATTGACGCAGGGTTCTAACATAAGGAATGGAAACAATCAATGGCTAGAAATGTTTCTTGGATTAATTCCCCAAATGGTTTTGGATATGTTTCTAGATAATACTTTCAAGAAACTCAGTATAGAGGATGTACTAACCATCAATCAAATTGAAGGGTTAGGATTAAATTCAGTCACTCATTTAGAGACTCCCATAATGTCAGTTGTGACACATGAACCTGGCAGCGTAGGAGAAGTTGTCAAATATCTAAGTAGTAATGAAATACTAGATGGAAATGTCTTCACTCCACCCCCAAGATTTAATAAATCCCTATTTCATTAGATGATCTAGAAAAAGTATTCACATAAATAGGAGAAGAAATAGATGCTCATTCTTATCCCCCCTATCTCCCCTTCAGAGATCCAAAAAGGCCTCTATCTATTTATTGATCCAGAAATGATTTTATCGTCATCTGGATTTATAAATTATTATTCCTTCACTATATTAGAGATTCTTGCTTCATCACCTACCTCTCAAGAAGAGGAAAACGAAGTAAAGTGTGTGGAAGATGAAGAATATGAAGACCTCAAGGATTCCCCTCTAGTATTTGATGAAGGCATCTCCACCACCTTGGATAAACTCATAAAGATAAATATGGGTACATTAAAATATCCACGACCCACCTTGATTAGTGTGACCATAAATCCCAAAGAACAGGAGGTATATAATTTTTGGAGTTGGTGGTCTACAACCAACTACTTTGTACTTTATTCATTAATAAATACCTTATTACATATTGATTATTCTTTTGCATGACAATTCATGTGATAATGTCATAAGGATATCGATTGTACTAAAAGGTCATAGTGGATCCCTGCAATGATGAGAACCAAAAAGTGACATAACAATTTTCTTGAATATATATTCTATGGCCAGATGATGTTACTTGAGGAACACAAATAATACAGCCCATTAGGGGTGAGGACTCATAAAACTTGGAGGCACCTTCTCATGGTGTGTGCCCCTGGTAATATCCAGGAGGATATTATGAGAACGAGACCTACCAGTACGAAATCTACATTTCATAGTTTCATTGGATGTTCCTATCTGCGGATGTGTTTATTGGTCCTTATAATTTAATATTATTATTAATGGGTATTATAAATTTCACACTTATATGTATTGACGGAAACTGTGATGACACAATGTTCGTAGCGAGGTAGGATATGTTGGGTGCGTCACGAGTAATACTGCATTAATAGATAATGAAAGAAAGGATGTTTCCCTTATGTTCCATAATAGAAGTAGATATCTCAAGACCTTTGATGGAATTGATATAGCCTAAATAAATCCATTTCCATGGTAAATAATGGGAAAGTTCAATTTTGGGAATTCAAAGAAAGAATAATCGAACACATGGGTTGATGGCACCAGAATGCAACTCACTTGATTCGAGATATCGAAACAAAGGGATTACATTACACGGTAAGAGTTTGTAGGTGGTGACACGTCATTACAACGTTAACTTATTTCTCTATGGGTGCCTTGGAATATTACTATACTCTAACCATGGACTTTAGGCAGGCTCTGCCAAATTCCACTAAGAAATAGGCCTTGAGGGTCACACACTAAGTGTGTCCAAGTATCTTAGTTAAATATTAATTTAAAAAGTTGAATGAAGATTATTCTCGATTGTGGTTTAATAATTATTCAAGGATGTCTAATTGCATTTATTTTGACACTAGTTATTCTAGAGAATATATTGTTGGAGATATAATATATTTATTAGTGAGTAATGCAGTGATATTTATTTGAGAAATAAATATCCATTATTCAAGGTATAATAAATGTGGTGGAGGAAATAAAGAAAATGGAAAAACAAAAGTACATGCTCTCTATATTAATATACATGTCGTGTAGTTTTTTATGGGATTTTTTATTGTTGGTGCCAAAATTTGAGAAGAAAGAGAATGAATGGAAAGGATTGGGAGATGCCTCATGAAGAACAATGGCAGAGCCCCCGGGGCCCTGTGGCCGACACCCAACTCTTCCTTTGTGAATATGTCGCGGATCAAGGAGGCAGGGTGCTCTGCGAACCCCTTTGAAATTCGTTAACCCACCACAAAGCAAGGAGACGGGATGCTCTATGAACCCCTTTGACGTTCGTGAACCCGCAGTGGAGCAAGGAGGCGGGATGCTCCGTGAACCCTTTTGACATTCGCAAACCGCCACAGAGCGAGCTCTGGCTTCATTCCGAGCGAGCTATGCTCCGCAGTGCCTCTTGCCTATAAATACCAGGCTCTCATCTAGCCAAAAGGATGGATCCTCTGACCTTTCACCTTTTAAGCTCCCATTTTGTGAAGCAATTTCTTCTTTGTGAACCATGAGATTTTCAAGGTATTTTTGCATCACGGAGTGCGTTCTCCTTTGCATGAATTAAACCCCTATTCAAATAGGGATGCCCTTTACAAATCCCATGGGCCTCCGCAAAGGAAGGAGATCCCCAATGGTACTTGGGCCTTTGCGAAGCACTCATGCTTCACGAAGCACCACCCCAGTACATGTGACCCACATGCTAATGCAGGGTCACTATACCTCGCAAAGCACATTGTTTCACCATGCTATGCTTCGCAAGGCACCCTTTCTTCATGAATAACTACTATGTGAATTCCCTTCCACTTGGTGAAGCACCTTCCATATGCACCTATGCTTTATGCCTAGGCTTGGCCACATCATTTCACAAAGCACCCCCTTCACGAAAGCTCCTCTACAACATGGAGCACCAGAGCTTCACAAGGCTTCTACATATAAACCCCTTTACTCTGAAACTCCTCCTGCATTTTCCCTTAGGTTTGCACAAAGCAATTTCAAGGTCCCTTGGGTGGTGTTTCCCGTTTCATTGCTTTGTCTCATGTTTCTTTGCATAGGCACGCTAACAGCTATTGCTTCTTCGCATAGCCAAGATAACATGGACCCCTCAATGGATCGATCTACAACACCCCATCGCCATGGATTTGTTGATGCCTTCCCTTCCCCAAGGGGTGGGAGGTATTGGTTATGTAAGTCCTAGGGGTGAAAGGTGCACCCACCTCGTCCAAGCTGCAGGATGTTAAACTGTTAAGCGCCTTCATCCTCGGAAAATGACATTAAATTGTGATCTCACCCCATGCACCATACATGGGGTTCTCCCACCTTGGACATTCTTAATTCCCACTGGTCTCTACGGGATTTAAATCATTCCTCACATGGAATGAGATCCACCTTATTGGAGTGGCATCTGTTGGTGGGGAAAGGGAAACCACCTTGGGGTAATCCCCTAGCTTTTCTTGTAGGAGGTATTACCCCTGCTCCACCTCTCTTCCTCAGTTCCAAATCCCTCTCTCTTTGGTATTTGTCACTACCTAGGCCTCCACCCTAGATTAAGTCCCAATATCCATCACTTAGGGTCATGGACCATGCATTAGCCCCTATTTTTTATTTGGTTCTCTAAATACGTGTAAGCCCCACTCTACTTCTCGTGGATGCACCTTTTGCGACGTGATAGTCAGGTCCTTGCTCCCTCTTGTTTCTCACACCGAGCATGACTCACATGGTATTAGAGTAAGCATTGACCATGACATCCTCTCTGGGCAGCCTAGAGTGTAATCCCCAAACACACCATCCCAAACTACATGGACTTTTATCCTTTCCAAGGCGAGGTACATAGGAAGCCTCCCTAAGGTTCAATCCCACCATCCATTAGTTCTGACCCCCTTCATGTCAGTTACCACTCAACCTGAACTACGTGGACTTTGATCCTTTCCAAGGAAAGGTATGTAGGAAGCCTTCATGAGGTTCAAGCCCAACACCCATTAGTCCTGACCACTTCACACTAGTCCACCACGATCCTGCATGACGTTAAACTGTATGTCCCCCTTTTTGTCCTACAAGAAGTTAAATTTTACTTGTTCAAACTACATGGGATTTAATCCTCACAAAGATAAGGTATGGAGGAAGCCTCCATGGGATTTAACACCATACAGTGGTAAGTCGTTGTGACGCCATCCGTCGGTAAGCCGTTGTGACACCATTTAGCGGTAAGCCATTGTGAACCCATCGAGCAGTAATCTATTGTAACCCCCACTCAGCGGTAAGCCGTTGAAGCCCCCAATCGGCGATAAGCTATCTTCAGATGAACTATGTGGACTTTGATCCTTTCTAAGGAAAGGTATGTAGGAAGCCTCTTTGAGTTTCAAGCCCATTGATCATGTCTTATCCTGATCTCTCCCACGAGACTATGTGTTTTGGGAAGGTTATGCCCCAACCCCGAGGTTCCACTTCCTCTAGTTCCTATCCAGGAATCAATTTTCATGGGTTGCCTCCTCAAGTGCCCCATATTCTCATCGAACTACACGGACTTTGATTTCCTTCCATGGGGATACGTAGGAAGTCTCTTCAAGGCTCAAGACCAACATCATCGTCATCCTCACGTCAGTTCCATCCCATTATCTCTCCACTTCATTCAACTCTCCACCATCCGTCCAGATTATTACTCATCCCACCACATCTCGGTGAGATCATGCCAGTTCATCTCCTAGCATCAGTGTTCCCCCCAGCGGTTGAACCCATCTGATCCACTCTAGTCAGTGTTCTGATCATTCTAATTTGTCTCTGCTAGGCATTAAAATTATGGCATACCCTATGTTAAACATGGGAAGCTGAGGAAAACCTCAGATACATGCCTATGGCATAAAATTACCTGCATTTGACATGGGATTCTTTGGGCTTTTGTGCCTTTGAGAATTCCTATAATAAGGGGAATAAAAACAGACATGCTAGTGCTCTAGCGTCTAGACACTCCAATGATGTCCAATGTGACTACTCCCCTGAACGAAGGTTGCTACCCTGACTGGACCCCTTGGAATGTCCTGACAGAAGTAGTGTAATTAACCAGTGTCCATGATGACATGGCATTGGGAAGAGTTTCACGAACATCATCTTACTCTATAAGGGAGACCCAGACTAGGTGACGAGTTCTAAGGAGGAATCCACGGAAGGAAGAACCGACATCCCATCATCCTGTTTTGATCAAGGAGAAAATTTCCCTGAATAAGAGACAGATGTCGCCCTCCTTTGGAAAGTTGTAATGAGGGTAATCAGCTGCGTGCCCTCCACAGAAGGTTGCATGAACCCCGGCGAAAGTGTCAGAAACAGAAATGGTGAAACCGACGTGAATTTCTTCTCCTCAATGTGGGGATTAGTAGCATTTGAGACATTAGTGGATTATCATATCACCAAATCCAGTTATCTGGAACTGGGTCCTACCAAGAAAATAATGGGCATGGTCTGAAACATACCAGAAGTTGTGGCAATCAAAACATTGGGCATCCTAGTTTGTGACATTGTCAGCATGGATCCTTCTTACTAGCCATGGGAGATGGAATGGCGCTGGGGCACTAGACGTCAATTTCTTTATTTCAACACTAATGGCTTAATCTCCCTTATTTTCAGGAACCAAGCTACTACACTAGGAGACCGATCGCCACCCGCCAACTGAAATAGGGGTAGGGGAAATTCCAATGTGGCAACCCCGTGTGGCTCGACCGCTTTGGCGACAATCTCCACAACCATAGCTGCTAGGCGCCATGCCCCATATCCTCGTTTGAATTCATTTATCGGAGGGTAATCAACGAACTCTTATTCCAATATGAGGTGGATGGGATTATCCTAACTCGGGATATGGCTTGTTGGGATCTAGAGGCATATGCACCTCATCACCACTGATGCCCCCAAGGGCTTCATAGGGAGCTCGTACTCCCCACTCCAACATACAATTGTTTTGAGAGCCTCTCCCTGGAAAACCTTGACGAATCTCTCCCCTACGCCGACAAGGTAGGGGATATCTGGGCCAATTCAGATGGGATCCCATTTTAGGGGCTCTCAAGGAGGGCTCCCACTAGGCCACACCAGCATCGCCATCCGATCCCACAAGTCAAAGAGCAGGTAATCCATGCACTTGCACTGCTGGCCCCAGTCTGGCTGACTCGGTGCCAGAGCCGGGCACAGGATGAGGATGCGCCCGCCAAGGGGCGTCTAAATCAACTAATATGGCTCGCGCCACCACCAACTTGTATCATCAGCCTTTTTTGTATGCTGAGTAGGGACAATTGTATGCCCGGCCCAGATCAAGGCCCCAATCGCCCCACGGGAAGGTTGGGTTGACTCTCTCGACTGCCGGCATAGGTAGTGGCCACTGCCAGTACGGAGGTCCTCCCCATACCACCACCATGGAGAATTCGGGTCTTCCCCACTTCCAAGATCGGTATGGTGGTCAACCTCAAGCTACCTTCAGTTCAAATGAGGGACCCCCCACGATGGTGACACTCAGCACGGAAGACTCTCTCGTGCACATTACATCGGGTATGGAGTCATTACTCCTTGTATAGAGCACCAGGGTGGGGAAGTCGCACATCTGGTCAATATCTATCATGGGGGGCCTCCCCATGTCCTCAAAACAGCTGTAGAAGGTCCTCCTCGCCTCAAAAATCAGAGGGGTGAAGTTCAGCTTCGCTTCGCCAGCACCCAGCATGGAGGTCCAACCCGTGTTCAACTTAACTAGTACGAGGACCCTACTCGCACTGGCACTACCAGGGGAAGCAAGCATGGGGATACCATCCATGATCCTATTGGCTTCAACGGAGGTCCTATCCACTCCATAACATCTCATGGAGGACCTCCCCCTATCCTCTTTGATATTTGTCCCAGTACTCCTCACACCCTGGCTTACACAGGTAGGAATCCCCTCTTCCCCAGCACCAGTATGGCTGAATATCCTCCTCATGCTAGAAATCTACCCTGACCTAAAGAACCATCCCAGGGTAGGAGGGTGGTTCGTCACCGCCCTAAAAAGGACTCTGAGAAGATTCAGACCGAGATCAAACCATTCTGCTTCTCAGATTCTGAGTCGGAATATGACTCAGCGATGGAACCCTCACCTAGATCCTCTGTGTCAAGTGTTGGGGTAGGAACAAGGCACATAATCCTAATACTTTTTGAATGTGAGGTCCATTAGATTCTTAACTCCCTCCATAGGTATCTCCAGGAGGATGAAAATTTGGCAACTCCATATGTTACAGTCGTGCAATCGCCACCATCCTCACCAGAAGCACTCTCTACCTCGACTAGAGATTATAGAGAGCTATTCTAGGGACCAAGGGTGGACGAAAAACAACATATTACACCACTAGCATCCATGGTCCCCATGCCAAAATCTATGGTCATCAGTCCGTCTTACTGTGATGTTGTGGCTAAGTCACTACACTCTTCCTAGGATAGCCCGAGGTGCAGTGGTTTGTCATATCGCTCTCCATATTCTCCACCAGCCAGCCTGCCGTCTCAGTAGTATGCTTCAGTAACAATACTGATTCCCCAACCACCTTCAGTAGATGAGTGGGTCAATGAAGGTCCAGACCCTGAATCCGAGCCTAGGATCTTATGGGACATCCTTCTAGTTGACCACTTCCCTGAGATGTTTTGGCCAATTGCAGCACCGAATTTTTGTGCACCAGAATCCCTCACCCCAGACGAAGTTGAGTGTTTCCGACAGACCATATGGGTGACTCATTTCTGTATTCTTTATGAGACAGTGGCTTACCCTAAGAAACAAGATCATTTTGAGAACATTAGCGAACAATGTCGGCTGCTTGATTTGGCCACACTCCCTGTGGCCCAGTGCCCTGATTCACTAGGTCGTCGTAGGGCCCTCCAGCAATGGTGTGTTCAGAGTTTCAGGGTACTCCACAGGATTATCAAAGAGGATTCTCCCCATGTGCAGATCCATGGATGGGGGCCTTATAATACCCTCATCTTCAGTCCTATCTGGAAACAACCCGATTTTCCAGGCCACATAGAGGATATGCCTCCAGGTAGAGTCGCGGTTAACATGACTGACCTGCCAAACGTTGAGACCGAGATAGAGCTTCTTGGATAGGACCTACCCCCCCCCCCCCCCCCAGGGAGTTTCACAATTCTTAGATCCATTATTAAGGATTAATCATCAATAGAGGAATCTAATGAGTCTTCCTGTGCCCACCGAGGCACTAGTCCTCAGCCGGAATCCCAACAAGGGCAAGAAACTCCTCGGAGTTGTCAAACCCTCTGACCCATCTGGAATAGTATAGAAGGTGGAAGTTAACCCTAAAAAGCCACATTGCATCAGAAACTCTCCAAAAAGAAGAAAATGGTCACCTACCTCCTTGATGAATACGCTATAGAGAGAAGGCCAGACTATGGTGATCTTTGACCGAGGCAGCAGGGGCAGGCACAACTTCCCCTTAGTGAAGTTCCTCTAGGTGACCCTGACCATCCTTCCCACGCAGACAGGATTGAAGCCGGAACTTATGGAAAGAGGGTGCAGTATTTCTCGCCAAATCCTTTTGAACGGCATGAAAATCTTCAGGACCCAGCTGAAGTTCCCCCAGCTACTCCATAGGTCATTCCACTAGCTGCTCCACGAGCCGCTGGGCATGTTTATCATGTTGAAGAACCCACCAACACACTAGTGTTCAGGGATCCCCATCAAGATAGGAAACCCCTCCCAGATGATCCAATAGCGGCACTAATCACCCGCCTCGATGATTTAGAGACTCGACGGGTATAAATCACGCCTGATGGAAAGCCATACTCGATATGGGTAGATGATATGCCAGTACCCCGGGTTTCAGGAATCCCACCTTTTCCCCCTTCAATGGGATGGGGGACCCACCACAGTACCTAGACCACTTAATCTCATGGTGTGGCCCCATGTTGGGAACTTTAGCGCAACATGAATCTGCCAAACTCCGGTGTTTCATACAGACATTAGAAGGGTTGGCGTTCGTTTGGTACAGTCAGCTCCCCATCGGGTCAATATCCGGCTGGGAAGACCTTCATAGGTAATTTCTCTACCATTTCAGTTCCACCACTTGAAAGAAGAGTATCATGGACCTCTTAAAGTGAAAGCAGAGGCTTGTTGAACACTTTTCAGACTTTGTCACCTGGTGGAAAGGACTCACATACTCTCTTGACATGCCACTGACTCAAGAGAAATTACTGATGATGTGTGTGGGGAAAGTCAATATGGAACTGGTCCCCTCTCTGATCACCCAGAACTACCCTGGGGAATTCTGAGACTTCTCTAATAAGGCCTAGTGCCTCGATTAAGCCTTACATCAGGTTAAGCAGGCATGTCTGTTGCCTCCTACAATCCCCGTGAGAAGGGCCTCTAGGGTCGAGCCCACCGTAGTGTCCCAAATAGAAGCCCCCAAGAAACTATACTTGTTACCCATTGAGCCTACTCGACAGCCATGCAGAGGACCTCTACCTTAGGCACAGCATCCAGCCTAGCAGTTCCCACCTCAAAATCGGCAGGTTCCCCCACACAATGTACCGCCACAGCCTAGGCGAGATAACCAAGATCCACCTCCTTGATAGGCTCCTCCAGACCTGTGTCAGGTTCAGGCTCTAAGGACCCCCTTTCTGGATAGGAGGAACTAGACCTACTCGTTCAGTGAGCCCCATGTCCCTGGTTACTTCCCTAGCACCTTGGAGTAGGGGATCGTACACTTTCCTGAGTGCAGGAGGCCCGAAGAGGCAAACCTCACTGATCTCCCTAATTATTGTTCATACAACTAGATCCTGGGGAACACCCTCAAATAGTGATATGTGTTCAGAGACTATCTTCAGGACTAGGTGGATAACAATATAGTCCAGTTGGGCCCAGCTTCGGCACACGTGGCATGCGTCTTCGTAAGGCCAGACAGCAGCAGCGACAGCGAAGGTGAGTGGCATTAGGTTTCTAGCCACGGGTCCTAGAAGTATGATGATTGGATGGCTCATAAAATGGTCTCCCATTCCCATGTTGTTATTCATGCATGCCTTAATTGTCCAGATCCTTAAGAGTCCATAGCTACTACTTCTAAATCGTTATCTTGGTCGTCCTCCTCCCATAAGAGAAAACACCGATGGAGTAAGGGAAAGCAAATTCCCACACCAATGTCATCGTTATCCCATAATCTCAATGAATTCATGCCCCCAAAGATGGGGATCCCTCCTATAATTCTTCTATTAGTGGATGAATCTTTGAGTGACGGTCAAGGGTATGCCTTGGTTAACACTGTAGAGCTGGTAAACCCCAATATGATTTCTGATGATGAGGGGTACTAGGCAGACCCTCCAAATGTCCCTAGCCATCGTCAACATCGACGGAACCACAGTTATATGGTCCATTGGATTGCCATGGTCAGTACTTTTAGCTAAGCTGTACATGTGACCTAAACCAGGCAGCAGGCCTAGTACAGAGCTCAGCACGTGCAACCTTCTCATATGGTGACATCAGGCTCACCTTCGTCGTCGTTCGTGTTGTTGGATCAGGAAGAGACACCTTGACCACACTGTGACTAGCCACGCCCTACCATAGGTCAGTTTCAGTCATTTATCCCTCATCATGAAGTCACTCCATAGGATTTGACTAGTGAGTAGTGGGATATTCCCAGTACCATTCAGTCATCGGTCCAGTCGGTAGAACCCACCATACCTCCTATCATATGGCGACCTCTTGTAAGCAGAAGTTCATGCCTGGCACGGAAGTATGATGTTATCAAATAACTTTAAAGAATTCCATAAATTCTCTCCATCTTGTAGGTACTTCACCTATCATCATATATTCATGAGTCCCTCGCTGAGGCTTTAAAAATCCCCCTCCAGTTTGAGACGGAGGTAGCAGCCGTAGAAGCCTTTCATGCTAAGGCAATCAACAATGTTGAATGTCAGGCCATGATTTCATTCTTTGGATAAGATGAAGGCTCTACTATACAGGGGCACATTCACCCTCTATACATCACTGACCAGTTCAATATCATGGAGGTTCATCACTATCTTGTCAACACAGACTCTGGAATCAACCTAATCCCGAATTGAACACTCCAAAAACTGGGATTGTCCTAGGATGATCTGAGTCCCTCCGACCTGAGAATCCAAGGTTATGATAGGATAGAGCAGACACCAATCAACAAGATCCATTTAAAGACCTAGTTCGGTGGCCTACTTGTGAGCACCGAGTTTATGGTTGTCTCCCAGGACACCACCTATAATGCATTGATGGGAAGGCCATGGCTCCACCTACATACGGTAGTTCCCTCATCATATCACTAGTTCCTCAAGTACTCCCTTAATGGTTGAATAGGAATGATTCAAGGTGACACATATCCTTTTTCCTCTTGTGAAGCCCTCTATCTGGATGTTGACTACTATAATAGTAAATACAATCAGATTCAGGCTAACAAGGTTGAGCATGCCATGACTGCGACCGACCCATGGATGGATCTAGATGATGCCTACATCTTTCCAATCCACTGATTGGAGGCTATAATGCCAGACATGGGGAAATGCTTCATTGTTTCTGGAACAAGGGGGAGTATGTTCCCAAGTCTAAGAGACATCAGAATATCACTTCATACTCCTACACAAACTAGGATCAGATAATCCCAGAGCCTCCTGCTCCCATAAGGTATCAGGATGTTCCTCCCATGGAAATGGAAATATGTCATACTTTCTTGTTTCATCAGGCCATAATTAATCGGCTCAAGATGACATGCCACTATTGCTTAGATATCATCAAGTTTGGCCCCTTACACCGAAGACCATATGGGATTTGATCAACAGCTTTCCTCACGATGGTTGCGGCAGCACAGGAGTTCCCCGATGTAGTGTCCACTGCCACTCAGGCTGATGTCAGCCTCTCATCAGGATCTATCAATTCAAAATAAACTCCTCCCACTAAGGATCCCCCCTCCATAAGCGAAGAATGGGATTTGGAGGATGGTCCCCCTGCCATTGAAGAGGTCGTTTCTACCATGGTTGATGAATTTGTATAGGTGAACCTCAGTAGCGAGGCAGACCCAAAACCCACATTGATCAGTGCCACCATGCCCCTAAAAGAGCAAAAACTGTACATATACTTCCTAAAACAACACAGTGATGTATTCTTCTGGAGTTATAACGAGATTCCAAGACTATATCCTCAAGTAGTCACCCACCGCCTCAGTATCCCGGTAAATCACTAAGGGTTCAAGTAGCCTCCCAGGAAGATGCACCCTTCCCACAGTGCCATGGTCGAGGCCGAAGTTGATAAGATCATTTGATCCAATTTCATTAAGGAGGTACAGTACCCCAAATGGCTGGCCAACATAATGCCAGTAAGAAATAAGAATGGATAGATCAAAGTCTGCAACGACTTCTGGGATCTCAATTGTCACTGTCCGAAGGATGATTTTACCCTTCCTATGATGGAATTGTTGATCGACACTATAGCTAGATTCCAAGCCCTATCCTTTATGGATGGGTACTCTGGGAATTACCAAATCCTAATTGCCCCTGAGGATGAGGATTCTAGAGCCTTCAAGGCATCACAAGGTACTTTTTATTACCAAGTCATGCCCTTCGGTTTAAATAATGCAGGTACCACCTATCAACGGACTCTGCACTGCATATTTAAGACAATCCTCAGATCATTGGTGGAATGTTATGTGGATGACCTTGTAGTCAAATATCATTAGTGTCGGGACTATCTCAGGGACCTTGAGAAAGTGTTTGTCTTCCTCCATTCTCATCACCTTCAGATGAACCCGTTGAAGTGTTCCTTCTGGGTCACCTTTGGAATGTTTCTCGGCTTCGTTGTCAGATAAAGAGGCATTGAGATCAACCCATAGAAGATCAAGGACATTATCCAAATGTCTCCTTCAAGAAATATTCAGGAACATCAAGGATTCTAAGTCCACTTAGCCTACATATGCTGATTCATCATGAATTTGGCCAGCAATTTTAAGACCTTTTCTTAGCTCATGAAGAAAGGCACCATTTATGAGTGGGACAAAGAGTGTTAGGATTCTTTTAATGAAATCAAGCAGTACCTTCTACAGCCTCTAGTCTTAATGTCACCCATCTCTGAAAACCTTCTGGTACTTTATGTGACTGCCCTAGAACGATCTCTCGGCACCCTTCTCACCCAAAAGAATAATGAGGGGATAGAGAACAGCCTCTACTACCTCAGCCGCATGCTCCTCAAAATGGAGACTAGATACTCTCCTATTGAGAAGAGCTACCTTTTTCTTGTATTCACATTACAAAATTTGCAGCATTAATTGAAGAATTATGAGGTACATCTGGTGTCCTAGGTAGATCCCCTGAAGTACATCCTGAACCACCCCATGTTGACAGGCCGACTAGCTCGGTGGGCAGTAATCCTCCAGCAGTTTGATATCAGGTTCATCCCTCAGAAGGATATCAAAGGGTAAGAATTGGAGGACTTCCTTTCCACACATCCATATCCTGCAGACCAGTCCCTAGATCTCGATTTTCCAATGAAGTGATTCTCTCAGTAGACCAAGCCACATCATGCTAGAAAATTCACTTCGATGGTGCTTCCCAGATCCCCACTAGAAGTAGGCTTAATGACCCCTGACTCAACAGAGTAGGCCTGGGTATCATCTTCATTACCTAGGCATAAGACATCCTTCCATAATCTTTCCTATTGTCATAAGACTACATCAACAATGAGGCAGAGTATCAATCTCTCATCACTGGCCTCGAGCTGGCCCTCTAAATTGATGTGCCTCATTTCCATGTGAAATGGGACTCCAAACTACTCATCAAGAAGATCAACGGTGACTATGTCGTCAGAAAGCCAGAGCTCGTACCATTGTTGGAGCGCACTCTCCAACTAATGGCCTAGTTCCCATCTTGGCCAGAAGATTCTCACATCCCTCGATCTCAGAATGGTTGAGCTGACGCCCTGGTTGGCCTAGCTGCATCACTTGTGAAGCACGAGTAGGATGATCTGATTATCCATGTAGAACACCAGAGATTCATTTCTCCTGTCACCCTAGATGACGATGACGGCCTGAAAGTGGGCCACCTTACCACCAACGCCTCCATGTCAGGACCCCGAGGTACCTTGGATGTAGTGATTGAAGTGACTCCTGACTGGAGAGACCCCTTTGTTGAGTATCTCTAAAATGGTAATCTCCCAGCAGATCATGCCGACAGAGAGTGAATTCGATTTCGCGTGTTATAGTTTACCCTCTATGATAGTCCTAGTCATGGGAAGATCCTCTAAAAGCATTGGTTTGATGAGGTTCTCCTTTATTACATTCAAGGATTCAAGATTTTCCAAGTCATGCAGGAGGTTCATGCCGGTTCCTATAGGGCTCATCAAACCGGGCCAAAGCTATCTCCCCAGATCTAGATACTGGGGTACTTTTGGCCCTCTATGATCCATGACTACATCTAGTTCTCTAAAAGGTTCCATGCATTCCAGATTCATACTAACTTCATGCATCGGCCACCAGAGCCTCTCCACCCCACCAAGTAATCTTATCCAATTGCGGTATGGGGACTCGATGTCATGAGACCATATCCACCGGTGACAGCTCGCCAGTGCAGATTCATCTTGACTGCTATAGATTTCTTCTCCAAGTGGGAAGAGGCAGTCCCACTCAAGGAGGAAAGGCATGTTCCATCATTGACATTGTGAGCTCCAACAACATCTACTGATTTGGAGTCCCTCACACCATTCTCATTGATAACAGCATGAAATTCCGAGCAGCTGATCTAAATAAATTTTACACTAAGTAAAACATCCATTCTAACCATACCTCCTGTTATCATGCGCAAGCAAATGGACAGATCTAGGCATTCAAAAAAACCCTCTCTAACATTCTGTAGAAAATAGTTTGTCAAAATAAGAAGAGTTGGCCGGAAAATCTCCCCAATTCCATCTGGGCTTATCCGATGACGACTTGTAATTCCACCCAGGTGACCCCATATTCCCTGGTGTATAGAACGGAGGCCTTCCTGCCCATCGAGATTCAATTACCCTCATTACGCACAGCTGTCTATGATCAGCAAGCGCCAGATAAAGTGGCTTAAATCCATCTAGCTGAGTTAGAAGCACTCTACGAGAACATTCTTCATGCCCTGCAAAATCTGGAAAGGCATCAGAACAAGATATCTAGAGTTTTCAACATAAAAGTTTACCTTTTTTCCTTCTTGCAAGGCAACTTGGTATAGGGCCTAAAGACCCCAATGATGCCCAGTAGAAAATGTAGAGACCCAAGCTTGATGTACATGGAAATTACATTAATTTTGAGAAATAATTAATACATAAAAAGAAATAACACTCAAGGACCATAATAGTTTAGTGTCTTTTGAAACTTGGAACATAATCTTCTAATCATGGTGAAAGATCTTCAACATCTCCCATAAAGATATTCCCCTTTTGTTTTCTTACCTAAAACCTTTCTTTAAATCTTGGGGAAAAGAAAACATATAAAGGTGAGGTCAAATGCTTAGTAAGGGTAATCATGGATAAAATAAAACAAATCATATACATTTGAACTTAAAAAACATGAACATAAAGTTTAAACATCAAAATCTTGAGAAATAAATCTTGGCAGTACATAAGGCATAGATCATAAAGGAACATTAATCATGATAAAATAGCATGGTAATAAGACATGTAATTATGTAAAACCATTAATCACATGATATGATTTCCATAGTAGCCAAGTCATTGCTTCCAAGACCATCTTAGTGGACAAAGTCCCTTACCGAATCGAGTTCACTCCTCGTTCCAGTCCTGTATCACTGAACCGAATTAACTTGTCATTCCATCCATGTCTATATCATGAGATATAAATATTTACCCAATTCATTGGAGAGAGATATAGGTCTCACCCATCTCATAATTAAATAATTCTTACTTATTCCACAAAATAAACATAAATCATTCATCATAACCCAAAGAGTAAAATGGGTTTCATAAACATCATCCCATCATAACATAATCCATATAAAACAAATGGATATCATTTCATCATAAGAAAATTGAAACCATGTAAATCATAGAGACATTATACTTGAAACATACACATATGAAATAATTTCAACTTATATGGAAAATGGTTTTGATAAAACACTTGAAATGAATTCTTGAGGAAAATATCTTTTCTTCTTCAAAATCATTTTCTTTTCACAAAATGCCATGAAATTTTAAAAGAAAATGATTTTTTTGAAAATAGTCATGAAATATTGTATATTAAGATTCATGAGAATAAGTTGTTATGAAAATGTAAAAATCCATTCATGTCGTATAAGTTAAAAAAACATTCTTCTCGTACTTCGGCCAGAAATGTCAAAAAGCATCACGTACTGAAAACGACAAAATATTCCTTTCGTATCTTTTACTAAAAATTCACCAATAGGTAAAATTGGATTTAAAAAATTGTAGGAGGATATAAATAATATTACATATTGATTAAACATGTATGTGGATGATAAATATTCCCCAGTAAATTCTGAAGTATAAATAATCTCGGATAAAAATGATATTGTGAGATTTTCCCTTACCTTAGGTCCAATTTCTTCTGTACGTGTCTGAAACTTATGTATAGTGGGTTTAAACATATTATTAACTTGTAAAAGAACCATAATAATATTTATGATATCATATATGATTCACTTATGACTTTATATTAACCATTATTTTGTCAATTCCATGTTAAAGCAGCGTTTTGGGTAAAATCGTTTCATTTATCGTACGTGTTTGGACTTGTTGTTCTGGATATTAATATTACTTATATCATGATTTACTTACTTCTATAATGTAAAACATGATTTATATATCATATATATTCATTATATATATATATATAAATAATAGATAGATAAAAGAAATGAAACACACCGTTCATGGAGACGGTAGGCTGTACGTACGCATGAACATTATTTTCCTTTCCTTATTGACTTGAATGGAAGTAAGTAGATGAAATATATATATATATATATATATAAATAGATACAGTAGCATTATTATGTCATATATATCATTATTATTAATTATATATACTTTATAATCATTCTTGAATGGTTAAAATGGAGAATGAATCTCATCGCGTCGTGGAGACGGTAATTCGTACGTACGCACGAGCGATGATATCGTTCCCATAATTATTGAATGGAATTGGAGTGGATGATATAATGTCTCAGAATCAGTATGATGTTATAATAACCATATATAGTTATTCTTTACACCATTATACCCATCCAAGTAAGGTGGTGGTGGAAAAATAGATTACACCATGGCGTTGAGACGGTATTCTGTAGGTACGCACAGGTGGTGATTTCGTTTTTTGTAGGATGGGTAGAAGGTGAAATAGGGTTGTTTAATATTTATAATAACATATAATTATATTATTTATACTGATTTTATTACTTTATAATGAAACAAATAAAGAAGAGTAGGTAGAAGAATAAAGAAACTTGAAAGAATTGGTTGAAGAGATTACCTCTTCTTTGACGCGCCTCCTCTTAACCTCCACTTAGGGCACTAAAGTTGTTCTTGGAAGAAGACCAGGACCTCTACTAGGTTTATATGGAAGTGGAGAAGATAAATTGTCAGGTTTTGGCCAATCTTGAAGTCTCAAAGTGGTGTGATGAGGAGAGGGACAAGGTGCCCTTATATAGGAGAGGAGAGGGGCACTTTTGGAAACCTTAAAAATATTAATTAATAATAAAATGAAACCCCACTTAAAAACCTCTAAAAATGACTCAATTAAAATATTGTATTATATAGGGTTGTAATATCATAAAAAAATAAAATTTAGACATGTTTTAAGTTTATTTTAAGCCTTATCAACTTGATTTATCATTATTTAATCTATTTAATTTTATTTGTGGTAATAAAATTCTAAATTTTAAATTGTTATAAATACGTACTTAAATGATGTAAATTTTACATATTTGGATAATTTATAACCTTTTAGACCATATAATGTTCAATTTTTAGTTTTTAAATATTTTTTTTATTTTTAAATAATTAAATAATATTTTATTTTTATAAAATATCAATAGTGTCAATTTTGACACTATTCATTATTTGAATTTAACTAAAAACCACACAGAAGATATGTTCGAACCAAAATATATAATAGATTCCTAACATGTCATATTCATCAAAAAATTAATGGAGAACATTAATTTTTTCATATATTATTTATTTTTAAATTTTTAAATCCATTTATTTGGTATATCTCTTAATAAAATAATTACTACAAAATTTTTGTATAATTATTTAATATAATTATTTGTTGTATAAAAATTAAAAATAAAATCCTATGATGAATATAAATCTATTAACTTTCATAATAATACTTTTACTCGATTTTATCATCTTAAAATCACAACATTTAAATTGTTATATTTATTAAATTATGAAGGTGACATCTTTGACATCATTTAAAATAAAACAATATAAATGTCCTAATTGGTTTTATAAGGCTCCAAATGGTCCAAAAATAGACACTTGGATGATTATGGTATATATATACTCTAAAAATAATGTTTGGTCAAGTTTATGGTCTTTTTGATAGGTATTTCTATTTTAATAAAAATTATATTATTGATTTTTCACTAAATAAATAATTTCTACATCATTAATGTATAGGCTATTAAGGTAATTAAATATTTCTTAAAAATTACAAATAAATTACCATGATAAAGAAAAACATTTTATATTTCAAATTACTATTTATAATCGAAATTATATTCTGTATAACGTTATATTAAAAATAATCTAATTATTAAAGTTTGAGTGAGACATATTTCACTTTCTTTAAAAAAAAAATTAATGGTCATAATCACATCCCAGTGGGTTACAATGGATTCCATTTCGACCCCAATATTCCTTAGTATTAAATATAATCATCTAATTATATTAATAAAAGTGTTAGGGTAATTTTATAATATTTTTTTTACCCTTAATTACCTAATTTACCATTAACTGTGGTAAATAAAATTTACCGTTGTTACTATTCATAATGCCCAAAAATAAAAAGTATCCTATTAACATAATTTGGACCTAATGATTCCAAATATGGAATCCATTTTTACAAATTCAAAATACATAATTTTCAGTAATTAATTTAAAATTAATCTTGTTGCCGAAAAAAACGGGTTTTTGTTTAAAACATTGCAAAAGATTGAATTGATTTTACCTACGAATTCAATGTAAAATCAATGATAATGAGATAAATTATATTAAATGGTAAAAATATATTCTATTTATACTTTAAAACAATTTACTATTATAATTTAACCATATAAATTATCTCGATGAAAAAATTTGTTTTTAAGTAAAATTTATCGTGTTTTTACTATCCATCAAAATAAGAACGTTGTCAGAAAAATATCAAAAATTTATCCAATGAATATTTTTATATCCTGATTCAAAATAAGAAGTTTATTTTGTAAAATTGAACTTATAAACATGTCAAAAATTAAATTTAAAATGGGTGGGCCATCAAAAGGCGGGAAAACTGCATTTTTTAAAAAATACTTATTTTACCCAAAAAAAATATTTTGTTCTCATACCATGTTCTAGAAAATGTGTAAGATAAATAATAATGTAATAAAATTAAAATTTTAGTTAATACTATTCATAATGGGTAGTTAATAATAATATTATAACCATATATCGTTGTTTAGTGAAACCAGGTATTGTGTACAACACACGCTATCGAGGAAGGTCGCAATTGCGTGTAATGCAAGCCAAGTCAGGGTTGCGTGTAGTGAAAGACTCCTTTGTTGTTGCATATAACAGAATCCAACCATATTTTATTTATACATTGAATATATATATATATATGCACTCAATGTTTCGAACTTGAAATTGTGTGTATCACGATCCAAGAATAGTGTTGCATATACTGCAAGATAATACGGTGTTTCGTATAGCGCAAGATAATTTTGGTGCAGTGTACAACAGAAGATATGAAAGAAATTAAAAAGAATATATCTCATAAAATCTTGGGGTGTTACGGGAAACCACCCAAGCTGGAGCCCAAATGGGAAGGACTTTACATTATTCACGAGGTTTACTCCAATGAAGTGTACTCTCTGGTTACCCTAGATGGTGAGAGTATAACTCCTCCCACCAATGTGAAGTTCCTCAAGCAATAATTTTTCTGAGTCCCCATGGTCTTGCATTACCTTAAAATGTACGGTCCTGCACGACCCCAAACTTTTTGATGGTCCAGAATGACCTTAAAATGTATGGTCCATCATGACCTTAAACTGTATGGTCCGACATGACCTTAAACTGTATGGTCTGGCATGACCTCAAACTGTCTGGTCCTGCATGACCCTAAACTGCAGGGTCCTCTATGAACTTAAAATTCCCAGTCCTATATGACTTGAAAATGAGATTCATCTTGCAAGACATTAAAATGAATCTCAATAACTATGTATGGCTTAATTCCTATCCTCATGGGATATGTAAGAATGCTCAGACTCCTCGTCTTGAGTCTAGCCCCAGTTTCCTCTTTGACTATCCCCTCCTGGGAATAGTTCTTTTGGAGGATCCCACATGGTGTCTTATGGGATACTTTGGCCCCACTCATGTCAGGGTTATGATTATTTCCCCATGTTCCCTCTCTCATTCTTCTCTTCTCCCACATCCTTACCGCATTACGTTAAACTGCATGGCTCTTTCAGAACTACGTACGACTTGATTCCCATCCTCATGTGATATGTAGGACTACCAGGAAATTTCATCCGTAGGCCTAGCCCCAAACTCTGAGATCTCCCCTTGAGTCTCGTCCTTCATAGTCATATTAATTCTCTATCCATCCCTTCCATTTTGGGGGTTCCATTAACTTTCACATCCAAAAGGGACCCCAAATGATATGGATACTTAGCCTAAGGGCTCTCCTATCAGTTTAGGCCAATGCCCTCAAGGATTTCAAATGAAAAATTGATATAAGAGCTGCATTGCGAATAAGGTCATCGGTCGACGCTCATTTTTTGTTCCCATTTCAGGTCACGAGATATAGATGTTGTGTTTTGAATTTGGTCAAAACCCATCCTTTTTTGTTGTCACTGCCCCCATATGTCCCAAACATGGAGTGTAGTGGTTCATTCTGCCATGTTGTCTCTCTAAATCTTGGTTTGCCTCGAGTGGGAGTGTAATTCTAGGTGTCGGACCCTTATGTGATGGGGAGAGCCTAGTCCTACTCCTTGTTTACCACACCGATCATTTCTCACATAGGCTTAGGAGATATGAAGGCAATGCCCACATAAGAGGTCATATGGCTATAGTTGGTCACGACACCCAGCCTTAGGTCCTTCGACCCCTTCGGCCACCTGTCTTGAGTTCTCATTTGAGATTGTGTGGTGTGGTACAGATTCACGTCCTTATTCACGTTGGGCTATTTCGCCACGCCACACATATCCCCTTGAGATATCCCTCTCTTTATTTATCATATGTCCCATAAGTACTGTCCCTTCCATTCCTCGCGAGCCCCATCATATGGGTTTCCATCACTTGCTATATCCAAAAGGACCCCTGGATACCACGGATGCTCGACCCAAGGGCTCTCCTACCATTGCGGGCTAACACCCTCGAAGATTGCGAGCAGAGAGTTGATAAAAGTCTCTTGTTGTGAATATGGTCAATGGTTGATGCTCAATTGTTTTTCCCAAACTCTGGTCACGCAAGTGTGGATACTGTGTTGCAAACCTTCTCAACAGTTTTCCTCTATCATCGTTGTTGCTTTGTGGTCTTACATAGGCACGATGATTCACCCTCTCTGCCCCACTCATATGAAATTAAACTAGGCATCTCAGTCCAACCTCTAAGACCTTAAACTAATATCACCATCATCCTTACTTCTAGACGTTAAACTGCAAGCTGGATGTGAAATTCTGCTCATGGCCTAGCCTCAGGTCCCTCTACCTTCTCGGGATCCTAGATCGAGTTCTCACCTAGGATTGTACGGTGTGGTGTGGGATTATGTACTCATTCACTTCGGGTTACTCGTTGTGTCGTACACGTCCCTCTTTGGGTATCATGCCCTTATTTGAGTCATCCTCATCTCTAGAACTATGTGTGGCTTGATTCCCATCCTCATGGGATATGTAGGACCACCTGAACATCTAGTATTCTAGTCTAGCCCCATCTCTTAGAAACCTCCCTATCATTTTGGCCCCTTGGCCCACTTTCTTCCAAAAGAGGGATATACGGTGTGGTATGGGATTATGTCCCCATTCATGTCAGGTTAATAACAAACACACCACATACCTCTCTCTCCTGAGTGTCCTTCGCTCCATTTCCCTACTCTCATCTCTTTGAGTTGGCTTCCCTTAAGTTAGGTCCCTCGACCCTCTTCGTTGAGTCCTTAATTGGCCCATGAGTACTCTCGTCTAGAACATAGAGTGTCAGATTCTACCTAGACATGCTTTCACCCATTTTTTAAGCTTCGTGTTCCCCTTCATTTGGGCTTCCATTTTCTTTCAAATCTGAATGGACCCCCAAATGGAATGGATGCTAGGCCTAAGGGCTCTCCTAACATTACGGGCCAACATCCTAGAGGATTTCAGACAAAAAAATGATACAAGTCCCATGTTGTGAATATGGTAAGTAGTTGACGCTCATTTTTTGTTCCCATTTCAGGCCACACTATATGGATATTGTGTTTCGAACATGGTCAACAATAATCATCCATCATCACGCCAACCCCTTCATTCCTTGAATGTTGGTTACATGATTCACATTATTTTCCACCCCATCATGTCCAAATAGAATTTTGACACTCCTGGCATTATCCCTAAGTGTGCATTTTCACGTTAGGGGGACAAAGTCGTAGAAAGGTATCATTCGTGGATCTGCATCAGCTTCCCTTTGGCATGCATTCTAGGTATTGTGAAAACCTCTTCTGCCCTTATTTCCCACACCGAGTTTGACTCATGTGGGCCTAGGAATTGGATTGAGGTTTGCGCTTGGAAGAATTTCTCCTCTCTATGGTCCAAGCTCTAAGACCTTAAACTAAGATCTCTTTTAGAACTATGTACGGCTTGATTCCCATTTCCATGGGATACGTAGGAACACCCAAACATCTCGTCTTTGGGTCTAGCTCAAGTTCCACTAATTTATCTCTTCTATAATGACTTCTAGGCCCCAGCTCTTATAGGAGCCCGTGATGTGGCAAGTGTGGGTTTATGCCTTCATTCACTTCGGGCTTACAATTCTGCATCACGTACTCCTCTTCAAGGAGCTAGTCTCCCCTAACCCATGTTCTATAATCTTTTCCATCCCCCTCGGCCCAAGGTTTCTTTCTTGGAATTGTGTGCGGTGTGATATGGGATTATGTCCTCATTCACGTCAGGTAAACTTTATCACGTTGTGCACATTCCCTCTTGAACCTCACCTCTCCTGTATATATTTGATCCATATGACTTTAAACTATGTTGCCTAGTCCCACATGACTTTAAACTATCATGTCTATACTGCACGATGTTAAAATGCATGGTTGGTCCCATCACATGACCCTAAACTATGATATTATCATCCTGGCCGCACGACGAAAAACCGAACTGCATCGTGGTGTCCTCATTCAAGGGGACATCATGTTTGGTATTGGTCACACACCATAACAATTGTCAATGCCTGCACACAGCTTTATTCTTGTGGTGATGCCTGGACTTTCTATCATTGGGTCTATCGCTTCACAAAAAAACAACACTCATTCATCCTAAAGGAAAAACAAGATCTATCAAATGCTACTTCTTTTGGTGAAAGGGCCAGACCCGCACAACCTTATTATCTCTAGCACTGTTATCTTACCATGCCATTCCTAGAACTATGTTTGGCTTGATTACCATTTACATAGGAAATCTAGGACCTCCCGGACATTTTGTCTTCAGGTCCAACCATGTTTCTTGGAAACCTCCTTATTTTCCTGGCCCCTGCCTGAGTCCTCCATATGGGAGGGTATGTGGTGTGGTACAAGCTTATGTCATCATTCACGTCGGTTTTATAGCTACCGCACCACATACTCCCTTCCTTGGATCCCCCCTTTCTTCCCATAAGTTCAGATTAGTTGCTCAAACCCCCCCAGATTCCCAAATATTGGTTTGCACTCTCACATTTGGATGGAATGATAAGGTGGTCATCCCTTGTTTCTCACATCGGGATCAACCCACGTGAGCTTAGGGATTAATCGTTGGATGCTCCACGAATATGATGATAATGTAGTAAACCAATAAAAATAATAGAATTCATTCATGTAGATGGCATAAAATGATCAAATAAGGAAAGCATGTTTGAGGGTTTGCAAGTATTACAACACCCGAGGATCAATCCCTTCCATAGACGGGTTGACCCCGTCAAAATAAAGTTGCAGCTCTGCCACCATCTGGCTTGTGTAATCTAGGATCTATTGTCTCCAGCTCAGTTCCCGCTCCCCCTCGGCAACGATAGGGCATAGTTCATCAGCCACAATCCAGGCCCACTCCATGTTGGTACAGATAATGGTCATTTCTTCAGAGGGTTGATTCATGTGCTCCTCAGCCTCTACCAGTTGGGCCTTCAATCTCAATATTATATTTGATCTCACCTTCAGGGAGGTCGAGTGCTCATCCACCCGGACTTGCAACCATTGAAACTTGTTTTCATTCTACTGGAGTCTCTTTATGTACACCACTTTCCTCTACTTCAATCCCACACCAAGGCTGCATTCATACTCCTGAATCTTCTCCTCCATGAGATCTCAGACGAGCATGTAAAGATGATGGGAATCTACTCCCCCAGCGCACAGTTCACACAGTCGCGAATGAAGTCTCTCCATCTGGTCTATCCATTATGATTGAGGGGTGTCATCGATAAAGTGCTTTATTAGCTTCTATGACCATCAACTAATTGTATTTCTTTCCTCTTCATTATAGGTTGTTTCGTCCCAATTTGTGGGGTTGGTAGACTCATATGCAGGGAACACCCCCAAGAACTCATCAACAGGGTCTGCATCTGGTGTATGATTAGGTATGGAGGGACTTGGGCTGTCCGAATGATCTTCATTGTCGGATACCACTTTAATGATCATGAGAACAGCCCTTTCAGTGGTCCCACCAGTGTTCTGGAGCGTCGTGGGTTGGTCGGTTTGGATATCCACCTCCACAACCACCAGCATTCCCCTGGGAGAAGAGCTTCCAGGAATACCAACCAACCTCGCCAAGGCAGCCCATGCTATTTGAATAACTGTACATGCCAGAAAGGAACGAATGTCAGTTATCCTAGTCAATGGTTAGTAGTCATGAGTTTTGTAAGGGATACTTACAGAGATCAAATTCTCGGTCTCGATCCCGGGTTGTTGTTGTGGAGACCCCGAGGTGTGGCCCTCTGTGTATTTTTGGAAGGTCTAAAAACTCTGGAGGATCCACCTCAGGTATCCTGGCCCCGCTGGATGCAATAATCTCCATAGCAGTGGGCATGGATCCTGAAGGCCCATCTTCTACATCTACTAGGGACGAGAATGGGTTCTGTGCACAAAGTCCTCCTTCACATTTCAAATGATTAATAAGGACTCCAAAATAACCTGGAAGCAAACCCTGAGGAAGGGGCTTGTGATTTTACCTCAAGGGCCTCTGAAAAATCTTCAAGATATGGGTCATGGTCACAAACTTCTCCCTCCTCCAATGGGATCCCTCTACTGGCCTCCTCCCACCAAGAGGACTCGTCTGATTCTTCTAGCAGAGGGAAGCGCTCTCTCAATTCAATAGCCGACAACTGCGAGGGAGCCATTCGATCTAACAACACCTTCACTTGATCTGTCATTGGACATGGAATACCTTGGGAGTGCACAAAGTCCTCTAACTTGGCCAGGTATTGCTCCACCTCCACCTGGGACACTGCAAATCCAGCCCTAATAGGGCCTATCCCCAGCAAGTCCATCCTGAGACGGTTCACATGTTTCCACATCTCGGACAGGCTGAGGAATTTCCTGTTGACTTCCCAGATGTCCCAAGCCTCCAAGAAGATAGCATTCACCAACATGTCTATGTGGCGCGGCCTCTTCCCCAGAGCCTGGGTGGATATTTTATGAAATCCTCTCAATTGCCTCCCCTATGGATAACCCTATTCTTCTGGGACCATTGGGTCCATTGCCATTGCTGGATATGCTACTGTTGCCTCCCTCTCAACCAGTACAGGCCTCGCCACCAAGGAATCCCCGCCACTGTGTGATGTTCATGCCTCCTTCCGACCCCAGCCTCGAGGCTGGGGAGGCACACCATCACTGACCTGAACAGTTGGCTGATTCAGCATCTCCCCCGGGTAGGCTGGCTCCTAGCTTTTGGAATACTCCTTCACCAACCCAAAGATGGAGGTAGGCGAAGGCAGCTCATTCCGCATCTTCCTGTATTCCCGTGTGACCATGAGCCACATATTCCTCATTACGAATGGATTTTTCTCATGGCACACCCCTAAATAGACCTGCAGGGTTAGTTGCTTCATACACTGAAATTTTCTGGCGAATCGGTGTGGAGTGTATGGCTCATAGAGAGGTTCACAGTCCACTCTTTCCACTAGGACTCCACCTCAAAAGGCTAGGATATAGGACCGGTTCTCTTCCATTCCTTGTCCATCATTAGTAAAAGCACCAGTTGGTAGTGAGAACAGATGAAATTTGAACACCTCTACCTTCCATAAAAGGTTTAGCACCACATGCACAGTAAGCTTGCCAAAAATCTCCCTGCGGCATTCAGGATAGATGGGCAGAGGTTTGATCCTGAAGGGGATATGGGGTTTGGATATTCATAGACTCTCCTGATGTGTGCCTCTATCCACCCATACATGAGGTGGAATGTCCCACATATCCTTTGTGGCCTCTTCCTATCGCTGATATGCCACAGAATCTTGTACAACTTGGCGAGCACTGGGATTCCGAGGTTGACTCGCCCACCTATCACCGACATGGATTCCATGATAAATGTTCTTGGGAGAATTCCCATGTTTTTATCCCTCAGCGGCAGGATCCAACTACAAATGAGAGCTGCGATGAATGTTGCCAGCCTAACTATCAGTTGTTGCTCGGTGCTGACACTGAATCCCCAAGTTTTCAATTGGATTTCCTCTAAGATCCTCTAGTACGAGTTCTCCTTGCCCCATTGATCCCCCTTCGGGAAAGTTCGAGGCCTCACCGGAAACTTCATGTCTGTCGGGAAGTTCAGGAACTACTTGAACCACCATTTGAAGTGGACGTCTCTCACCACTTTCTTGTCCTCTCCCAGCACCAGTTCCATCAATGCCATCTTCAGTGGAAGGATTTTCTCCGGATCCTCCCATGCACCCATAACGGGGAGGAATTCATCATACATCGCCCCCAGTATCAGGATCCCCAAAATCTGATACACATCCCATAAATTGATGTCAACCTCCCTGTGGTGTAAGTGGAAGGTATTGGTCCTCGATGACCACCTGCTAAACAAATCTGGTTTCAGTTGCTTCGGTTGATAGATATGGAATTGGGAGGCCCAAGCCGCCTCATACAGGCTCACTCTCCTTAGTTCTTCCCTGAACTCTTCACACGAGGCACCTACCTAGTAGGCCCAGGCCCAGTCATCTGTAAAGTTTCTGCCCTGGCATAGATCCCACTCATCGGACCATCCCTTCCCCAGGTTCCTCAGAGCTTCCTTAAGGAGTGTCTGGTACAAATGGGGGTGTATCTAGCTCAATTCCTTCCCGTCAACATTTTTCAGATGATTGTACAGGCAATTGGTAATAACAGGCATGAAGTCCTCCTAGTCATGGTCGTTAGTCGCCCTGAACCATTGGTGTTGGCACGACGTGCTTCTGAACCAGTAAGTTGGCTCATCCCTACATTATTCAGGGATCAAGATGTCATCCCTCATCCCAAAGCCATATATAAAAAGACTCTTACACAGAGGATAATTCCTTTGGATTTCTAACAGCAGATTCACCAACAAATCATGGTCAAAGTGGCTCTGTACCAACTCCCCAAGACCCTAGCTATTCACCATATCCTCCCTTCAGGTAGTTTCCTCAAGGAACCCCCTGGAAGACTCTTGGTGATCCATTCTATTTATAAAAAATTTGACACTTTTCATCCCATTTCACGAAGCCCTTTCACAGAGTTTTTTTGTGGAGACTGTTCGTGAAGCTCCATACCAGCAACAGAATCATGAAGTCTTGCACCGACCTTCAGATGCCAACCGTGGAGAACACCATCGCATAGTCAAAGACTTGTTGTGCACTGTGAAGTGAAGGCTAGATTCACAGAGAGAAATCATGGAGCACACAGAGCTTCGCGAATCGAGAGCGTTAAAAGCCAAAATCACAGAGAAGAGAAAGGACAAAAGATATTTCATCTCCCCTATTTATAAGCGAGGACCCATGGTGCTTCTTGGCATGTCTAACCATGGTGAGCCTCGCAGTGCGCTCAACCTACCCGTTGCCTCTCCACTTCGTGAGACTCCTTCGCGAGTCCTCTTCGTGATGGATGAGGGATTTTGGCGATTGACCCTCAAACTTTGACCGTTTATTTCTCCACAACTCCCAGTATGAGGGGGGGGGCATTTTTTGGTGCCAAAATTTGGGAAAAATTAGAATGAACAGAATGAATTAGGAGCTACCTTGGGAAGACCAATCGTGGAGCCCCCATGGCCCCACGGCCAGCACCCAACTCTCCCTTCGTGAACCCGCCGTAGAGCAAGGACGTGGGATGCTCCGCGAACTTCTTTTATGTTCGTGAACCCACCAAAGATCTGGGAGGCGGGATACTCTGTGAACCCCTTTGACATTCGCGAACCCACCACAGAGCAAGGTGCGGGATGCTCCACAAACCCCTTTGACATTTGCGAACCACTGCATAGAAAGCTATGGATTCGCACTGAGTGAGCTCTGCTCTATGGAACCTCTTGACTATAAATACCAGGCTCCCCTAAATCCTAAAGAACGGATCCTCCAACCTTTTTCCTTTCGATATCCCATTTCACGAAGCAATTTATGCTCTGTGAACCATGAGCTTTTCAATTTACTTTTTCATCACGAAGTGCCTTCCCCTTTGCATGAATTCTTCCCCTATTCAAATAGGGATGCCCTTCGTGGAGCCCATGGGCCTCCATGAAGGAATGATATCCCCAATGAGACTCGTGCCTTCATGGAGCACTCATGCTTCATGGAGCACTCATGCTTCATGAAGCACCGCCCTGACATGTGTGACCTTCATGCTAAGGCAGGGTCGCTGTGCCTTGTGAAGCACATTGCTTCACACAACTATGTTTTTCAAGGGAACCTTGCTTCGTGAAGCAATGATCCGTGAATTCCTTTCCACTTCATGAAGAACATTCCATATGCACCTATTCCCTATGCCTAGACTTGGCCACTTCACTTTGGGAAGCACCCCCTTCACGAAAGTTCCTCCAATACATAGAGCACCAAAGCTTCACAAGGCTTCTACATATGAACCCCTATTATCTGCAACTCCTTCTCCCATGCAGCCCCTCAGTTTTGAATGAAGCAATTTCAAGGTCCCTTGGGTGGTGTTTCCAATTGTGTTTCTTCGCCTCATGCTTCTTCGCATAGGCACACTAATGGATATTGATTCTTTTTATAGTAACGCTAACGTGGACCCCTCAATGGATCACTCCACAACACCCCATAACCATGGCTTTGCTGAAGCCTTCCCTTCCCCAAGGGGTGGGAGGTATCGGTTATGTAAGTCCTAGGGGTGCGGAGTGCACCCGCCTCGTCCGAGCTGCAGGACGTAAACTTACAAGCGCCTTCGTCCTCAGCACATGACATTAAACTGTGACCTCTCCCCGTGCGCCGTACGTGGGGATCCCCCACCTTGGACATTCTTCACACCCACTGATCTCTAAGGGAGTGAAATCATTCCTCACATGGAATGATATCCTTATTATTGGAGTGGCATCTGTCCGCGGGGAAAGGGAAACCACCTTGGTGTAAGCCACTAGCTTTTCTTTCAGGAGGTAGCACCCCTACTACTCCTCTCTTCCTCAGTGTCAAATCTGTCTCTTTTTGGTCTTTGTCACTATATGGTCCTCCACCCTAGCGTAAGTCCCAATCTAAATCACTTCGGGCCACGGACCACGCATAATCCCATGTTTCTTCTTTGGGCTTCTAAATACGTGTAAGCCCCACTCCACTTCCCGCAGATGCACCTTTCATGACGTGATCGCCAGGTCCTTGCTCCCTATTGTTTCTCACACCGAGTATGACTCACGTGGGATTAGAGTAAGAATTGACCATGCCATCCTCTCTGGGCAGCCTAGAGTGTAAGCCCCAAACACACCATCCTGAACTACATGGACTTTGATCCTTTCCAAGGCGAGGTATGTAGGAAGCCTCCCTGAGGTTCAAGCCCACCATCCATTGGTTCCGACCCCCTTCATGTCAGTTCCCACTCCACCTAAACTATGTGGAATTTGATCCTTTACAAGGCAAGGTATGTAGGAAGCCTCCCTGAGATTCAATCCCAACACCCA
The DNA here is from genome assembly GCA_963277665.1 of Viscum album. Classification (NCBI taxonomy): domain Eukaryota; kingdom Viridiplantae; phylum Streptophyta; class Magnoliopsida; order Santalales; family Viscaceae; genus Viscum; species Viscum album. The sequence goes on from OY728135.1 coordinate 901,186,615, forward strand.
TTGGTCCCGACCACTTCATGCTGGTCCACCTCGGTCTTGCACAACGTTAAACTATACACCCCCTTTTCGTCCTATGAGATGTTAAACTGTACCCGTTCTAACTATGTGGGCTTTGATCCTCTCCAAGGAAAGGTACATAGGAAGTCTCCATGAGGTTCAACCCCATCCAGCATTAAGTCATTGTGGCCCCATCCAGCAGTAAGCTATTGTGACCCCATCTAGTGGTAATCCATTGTGACCCCATCCATTGGTAAGCCATTATGACCCCCACTCAGTGGTAAGCAGTTGATTCCCCCAATTGATGGCAATCCATCTTTATATGAACTATGTGGACTTTGATCCTTTCCAAGGACAGGTACATAGGAATCCTTTTTCAGGTTCAAGCCCATCACTCATGTCTCATCCTAGTCTCTCCCATGAGCCTATGTGTTTCAGGAATTTCATTCCCCAACCCGGAGGTTCCACTTTTTCTAGGTCCCATCCATGTGTCCATTTTCACGGGTTGCCTTCTTGAGTGCCCCATCGTCTCACCAAACTACGCGTACTTTAATTCCCTACCATGTGGATACGTAAGAAGTCTCTTCAAGGCTCAAGACCAACATCACCATCATACTCATGTCAGTTCCATCCCATTATCTCTCCACTACATTCAAATCTCCACCATCCATCCCGATTATTACCCGAGCCACCACATCTCGAGGAGATAATTCCAGTTCATCTCCTAGCATCAGTGTTCCCCCCTAGGGGTAGAACCCATCTTATCCACTCTAGTTAGTCTTCTGGTCAATCCGATCCATCTCCGATAGACGTTAAAGTCGCGGAATACATTGTGATAAGCATGGGAAGATGAGGAAAATCTCATATACATGCCTATGTGATATAATTCCCTTCATTCGACGTGGGATGACTCAGTCTTTCGCACCCTTGAGAATCCCTATAATAAAGGGAAGAAAAACAGAAGCGCTAGTTCTCGAGCATCTAGACGTGCCAGTGATTTCCAACATGACTACTCCCCCGACCGAAGGTTGTTGCCCGGACCGGACCCCTTGGAATATCCCAACATAAGTAGTGTAATTAACCAGTGTCCATGAAGTCATGGAACTGGGAAGTGTTTCACGAACAACATCTTACTTTAAGGGAGACCTGAACTAGGTGACGAGTTCCGAGGAGGAATCCACGGAAGGAAGAACTGACATCCCATAATCCTATTTCGATCAAGCAGAAAACATCCCTGAATAAGCAACAGATGTCACCCACCTTTGGAAAGCAAGAATATGGGGCAACAGCTGCATTCCCTACATGGACAGCTGTGTGCGCCCCAATGAAAGCATTGGAAACAGTGATAAATAATATTATTTATTTCATTAAATAATATGATGTGTAATTTGTTGGGCGCATGTCAAGTAATAATAATAGTCAATTACTATTATTATACATGGGGTATTACTAAGAATTAAATGAAATGAATAAATTCTTTTGAGTAATTAATTCATTTTATTATTCTAAGTAATTAAAATCCTAAAAATATAATTCTCATTAGCCATGAAATTTTTTCAGAGTTGTGCACAACGGATCTAAAGAAATCTCTAAAGCCAAGAGATAATTCTTTTCTTCCAAGAACTCTCTCAAGGTACTAGAGAGATCCTCCTCTACTAGATCAAGGAGAGCGCTTTGCAAGCAGCTCTCAAGGTGATCGAAGGCAGACATCGAAAGCAAAGGATCTTCTGCACTAGCACCCAGAGATCCCTTCGGCGGCATCTAGAGATATGTTGAGAACATGTGGATCACCGCTAGAGGAATTCTACTCTTGGATTCTACGATGCAATGAAGGATCACATCGAATCGTGACTAGAAACATCAACGGATAGATAATTCCATCAAAGTAATTCTTTTATTTTAATTAAATTAATTATAACCAACATATGATGATCCTATATATGGTTCCAAGCCTCCCTTCCTTTCTTTTGTTCTTCGTTCTATCCTAAAGATCTGGTGTTTTATTACCATGATGGATCTCAAATTAATCGTTGTTAATAGAAAAATTAAAGTTGGGTACACCCACCAATGCGCTTCTGCTGCACCCGGAACCTACAATTGGTATCATAGGGGTCATATCATTGATTATAATTATTTAGTTGTTTCAATTAAAGTTAATCATTCTATAAATCTGAATCTCGAGATCTATTCTACCTCTTTTGTTTCTTGTTCATCTTACAGAAATGATTTTTTTCTTTTAATTTTGATTAAAATAAAATAGAGGATCTCATCCAGAGGTGCCAAAGCTTCCTGGTTGTACAACACCATAACACACGGCGTGTATTTGGTAGTACATACCATGTAGTATAGGTTCCATGCACTGGGACGGTCCACCAAAAAAGGTCATGTTAATTCATCCTATGTAACTCTATAAGACTCTATGTGTTGACTAGGAACAGGTGTCACACAGTTTCTGGATTACACATTGTGTGGCCCATTGAACACGGTGTGTAGTGCTTTTGGGTCTGGGTAGGACTGTGTACCCCGTACATAGCTTTCCAGGCTAGAAACCATGTAATGTGGATACTACACGGCATGTGTCCCACTGAACATTTCATGTACGCTGAGGATTTCTGAAGTACATCTACATGACATTTCCACGGGCATGTACTTCGAATAGATGATGAACAAAAGTACACACCGTGTACTCATCAAAATTATGTAGATTTATTAAAATTTATTATTATATTATACAAACCCTTGAGACATGTACCAAAGTGTGGGTAAAGCTGAGGCACAACATGTCATAGGTGTTATATAAATATTTTTTTAATTTAACATTTGCATAATGTTCATTTATACTCATTGGATAGTTGTGAAAATGAATTCACCAGGTTGCATCCAAGGTACAAGTTATGTACAAAGATAATTTTAAATGAATTTATTTGTTTAAAATTATGATGGATGATAATCTAAAGGAAATTCGGGAAGAGTTTAAGATAAAAGTATTGATTAATTAAATATAATTACTTGATTCAGGCATGATTTATCTTAAACAAGAAGGATTAAAGAATTGAATGCTAGTTTTATTTATGCAAAAAATTTGTTGCATGTATGGATGATCTTGAGCTAGACCAAGACCTTTTTATGTGAATGGTTTCCTTTAAGTTATTTATTTAAATTAAATTTGTTGGCATGTGAGCCTTATACTCATTAATATGTAGGTTTTTCATGCCCAAGGTTTCTTTTATGTAAAACCCCATTTTACCCTTCACCTGCGTGTGAGATAAAATCATATGTAATGGATAGAGCTCCCAATCTAGTGGAGGTGTATCAAGTTAGGAGCCAAGGTGAAACCAATCCAAAGAGATACAAAGGTTGATAGATGGAAAGATATAAACATTAACCCAAAATTTTCAAGGTGTTTCTCCCCTAGGTCTTGGTTTAGTTTATCAACTGCTAGATAAACTAACCAATAGAACAAGCTCATGATCATACCATTTATTTCTGTTAGTGTCATGGTTTATTTATTGTGGGTGTTTTGTCACGATCACACAATGAATGATTTAAATAAGCATGAAAGACGGAACTAAAATAAGATCAGATTATGCGTAAATATTATCTTAGAAATGGTTAATCTCTTAAATATATCCCACTTAATATTAACAATCATGTAGTCAAAGATAATAAAATGAAAATTTACATATAAGGATAAAATCCCTCAAACAAAATATTAAGTCGGTATAGCCTTCCACAATCTTGGTTAGAATCGAACCATAGTTTAAAGTTCTTGACCAACCCAAGTTGTGGTGATTTCAATTGTCAGGGAATTATAATTCAAGGTTTTGGGTTGAATTGAATTGTTTCACATAAAGGGTTGACTGCCATAGTAATACTTGGTGTGACCAAGAGGAAAAGGTAGAGGAAATCCAAAATAAAAGGATTTCAGGATTGAGGAGTCCACTCAATGGATCAAGGAACTGCAAGTTAATGTAGTTAGCATTTGGAATTCCTACCTAAAACCCTTCAAGTTTATTGACCAACCCTAGTTGGGGTAATGTGAAGGGTAATATGGATCCTTTCCACTAGAATATTCAGGCAATAGAATATTCCGAAATCAATGGTGAGGGCTATTGGATTTCGATAAAATAGTGGGATACTAATAAGTATTAAATTATTTATTTGTCTTAGTTTTATCATGATAAAGTACTATAACTTTTATCATCTTAATTTTTAGAAATTGAAAGAAAAATGACTTTAAACATATCATTGATAACCATACTCAAGAAGGAAACAATTCTCACTGGTACCAGTTTCCAGGAATGGCAGAGGCATTTACGCGCCATCCTTCACCACGAGAGGAAATTGTATGTGATGGGGGAGCCTATTCTAGTTGTGCTTGGAAAAGAGGCTAGTGATGATGAACTATCTCTCTATATGAAACATATTGATGATTCCACAGATGTCCAATGTTTCATGCTATCGGCCATATCTAATGAGCTCTTAAAGCAACATGAAAACATGGATGTGTATAGCATGATGTCTCACCTTAAGAATCTATATCAAGAGAGGGAAATACAGGAGAGATATGAGATCTCCAATGATTTGTTTATAACTAATCTTGGAGAGTTTGCGCCAGTTGGGCCTCATGTAGTCAAGATTATTGGATACATTGAACGCTTGGACATCTTAGGGATTAAGTTCCAAGATGATTTGTGTATAGATATCATCCTATCATCACTGCTGAAGACCTTCTCTATCTTTATTGTCAACTACAACATGAGCAACAATGAGAAGAGTCTATTAGAACTTATGACCTTAATTCACTTGGTAGATAAGGATATAGGGCATGACAAACTCGCAGTCTTTATGGTGAATAATAAAATGAAGGACAAAGAAAAGGGGGAAAGGATTCATAAATGGTCTAAAGACCCTAAGCATTGTCCCACCAAGAAGGGGATGATTCATAGGAAGGATAATGAATGGGAGGAGGTATGTTTTTCATGTATCAATCTAGGCCACTGGTAGAGAAACTACACCCAGAAGCGTGGGGATGCTAAAGGTGTGTTTGTTATCATGTGTAATATTTCCATTTCTACACATTGGGTATTAGATACATCTTGTGGGACTCGCATCCGTATTCAAATGCTAGAACTAATTATATTTAGAATGATTTCTAGAGGATAGGTGGATCTTTGAGCTGCCAATGGCATGAGGTTGGCTGCGTTGGCCATTGGCAATTACCATCTCTCATTGCCAACTGGAATTATTTTGGCTTTACGTAACTATTATTGTGTTCCTAATGTTACCAAGAACATAATTTTTGTATCTTGTTTGGATATGGATGGATTTATTTTCAATTTTGGAAATAAGGGTTGTTTCTTTTATAAGAACAATGTATGTTATGTTATGGCGCATTTAAATAATAGTTTGTATGTATTAAATTATGAAAACCAAGTGTTGGAAATTGATAATGAAACAAACTCACATGACTCATACATCACCCAGTTGTGGCATCACCGTCTCGGTCATGTAAATGAGAAGTGCTTGAAAAAGCTCTGCCAAGATGGTTATTTAGAATCTACTAAGATAAAACCACTTGATATATTTCATGCTTGTTTACAAGGTAAAAATGACCAAGCCGCCTTTCAGTGGAAAAGGTGAAAGGTCCACATAGCTTCTAGGATTGGTGCAGATGGATGTGTGTGGACCATTTTTAGTATAATATAGATGTGTATATTCTTACTTAATTACTTTTACTGATGATTTGAGTAGATATGGATATGTCTACTTAATGAGTTATAAGTCAAAGTCCTTATAAAAATTTGAGGAATTAAAGAATGAAGTAGATAATCATCTTGGTTAGAAGATAAAGAAACTTCGATCAAATCGAGGTGGAGAATATATGAACCAAGAGTTCATAGATCTTCTATGGGAGTCTAGGATTCTATCTCAGCTCACTCCTCCTTATACACCATAGTGGAATGGTGTTAGTGAAAGAATAAATTTGCACCTTGTTGGACATGGTGAGGTCGATGATGATTCATGCAGATCTTCCATTATCCTTTTGGGGATAAACATTACAAACTAAAGCATACACATTAAACCAAGTACCAACTAAGGAAGAAAATGGAATTCCCTTTGAGTTATGGAATGGAAAAAAACCCATTTTTTCACACACACGTGTATGGGGATGCGAGGTATTTGTTAAGGACTTCTCAAGAAACAAACTAGAACCCCAAGGCATGAAGTGTATCTTTATAGGATATCCCAAGGAAATGAAATGATATTACCTATATAACCCTTCAGATAAGAAATTCATTGTTGCTAGAAAAGTTGTCTTTCTTGAGAGGGAGCACATCCTCAAAAAGGATAGTGGGAGAAATATTGACTTCGATGAAGTTGATGCTCAACATAAACATGATTTGGTATAGGAACAAGTTCCATAGGTCCCTGTGGAAGAGGTTCTAGAAACACAAGTACTGCGTAGGAGCTCAAGAGAGGTAAGGGAAGCAGAGAGATTTGGTTTCCTAGTCACTGAGGATGGTGAATAATTATTTTTGGAAAATGATGAACCTTTATCCTACAAGGAAGTAGTAGAAATCTCAGAAGCTGCAAGATGGCTAGAATCTATGAATTCTGAGATGGATTCCATGTATAATAACCAAGTCTGGGTTCTGGTCGATGAGACAGTTGATGTAAATCCTATGGTATGCAAATGAGTATTTAAGAGAAATATGGACATGGAAGTTCAAGTTAGAACTTATAAAGTAAGGATATTGGATAAAGGATTTAGAAAGCTTCAAGAAATTGACTATGATGAAACCTTATCGCCAGTTTCCATGCTTAAATCCATAAGAATCATACTTTATATAGCATCTTACCATGACTAAGAGATTTAGAAAATGGATTTCAAAACAGCATTCCTTAATGGGAACCTTTAGGAATATGTCTATATGACACAACCAGAAGAGTTTGTGATTCCAGGTGAAGCCAAACAGGTTTACAAGTTGCATAAATCAATTTATGGATTAAAGAAAGCATCTAGGTCATATAACATTTGATTTTATGAATCCATAAAAAAATTTGGTTTCATTAAGAACAAATGTGGTCCATGTGTTTATAAGTAGTTTAATGGGAATGAAATCATTATCCTAGTAGAATATGTTGATGATATATTACTTATTGGAAATGATGTACCAGTCTTACAGTCAGTTAAGGACTGGTTGAACAAGTGTTTCTCCATGAAAGACTTAGGCGAAGCAGCCTAAATTCTAGGGATCAAGATCATTTGTGATAGATCTAAGAGGCTGCTTGGACTAAGTTGGGGTATATACATTTACCAGATACTAAATAGATTTAGTATGGAACAATCCAAGAGGTGATTGGTTCCAGTGTCACATGTCCTACTTATTTCAAATAAAATGTGTCCTCATACACAACAGGAAAAATATAGAATGAGTAAGATCTCATATGCTTCATCTATAGGATCTATCATGTATGCCATGTTATATACCTCTATTGATGTTGCCTATATATTGAGCATGGTAGGTAGATATCAAAAAGATCCAAGAGAACAGTATTGGACTACTGTTAAGACTATCCTTAAGTTTCTACGAAGAACTAAGGATATGATCCTGGTGTATAGAGGGGACAAAGAGATTTTCATCATAGGGTATGTTGATTCTAGTTTTCAGACAGATCAGAACGATCAAAAGTCAGAATCTTGATATGTTTTCTATCTCAATGGAGGAGCTGTGAGCTGGAAGAGTTCAAAGAAACCAGTTGTCACCGATTCTACAACAGATTACGAGTATCTAGTGGATTCTGATGCAACCAAGGAAGCCATATGGATTCAAAACTTTATCTAGGAGCTTGATATGGTTCCTAAAAGTAAAGATCATATTGTATTGTATTGTGATAATACTGCAGTGGTGGATCTTTTAAAATAACCAAGGTCACATCAAAAGACAAATCACATACTCTAGAATTATCACCTCTTGAGGGATTTCTATCAAAGGGGTGAAGTTGTAGTGATCAGAGTGTCTATGGAAGAGAATGTGACAGACCCCATGACTAAAGGCCTATCTCAGCAGAAGCTTGAATATCATGTGAGATCTATCGGGTTAAAGGTTGTTAGCAGTTGGCTCTAGTCCAAGTGTGAGTCTGTTGGAGTTGGCATCCTATAACCAACTACTTTTTACTTTATTCATTAATAAATACCTTATCACATCTTGATTGTTCTTCTACATGACAATTCATGTGATAATGTCCTAAGGATAGTTGTTTCGCTAAAGGTTCATAGCAAATCCCTTCTATGATGAGAACCCAAAAGTTCCATAACATTGTTCATGAATATATGTTCTATGGTCAGATGATGTTATTTGAGGGACACAAATAATACAGGCCATTAGGGGCGAGGACTCATAAATCATTGAGGCACCTTCTCATGGTGTGCAACCTTGGTAATATCTAGGAGGATATTATGAGAACAAGACATGCCAGTAGAAAATCTACATTTCATAGTGTCATTGGATGTTCTTATCTGTGGACGTGTGTATTGGTCCTTAGACTTTAAGATTATTATTAATGGGTATTAAAACTCATGCACTTAGATGTATTGACAAAAACTTTGATGACACGCCATTCATAGTGAGGTAGAATATGTTGGGTGAATCATGAGTAATACTGCATTAATAGATCATGAGAGAAAGGATGTGTCCCTTATATTCCATAATGGAAGTTGATATCTCAGGCCCTTTGATGGAATTGATATAGCCTAAATAAATCCATGGTCATGGTAAGGAATGGGACAGTTCAGTTTCGGGAATTCAAATAAAGAATAATTGAGAACATGGGTTGATGGCACAAGCATGAAGCTTGCTTGATTCGAGATATTGAGAGAAAGGGATTACATTACACGGTAAGAGTTCATAGGAGGTGACACATCATTGCAGCGTTAACTTCTTTCTCTATGGGTGACTTGTCGTGATTCTAGACACTATCCTTGGAATTTAGGCAGGCTCCGCCAAATTCCATTGATAAAGAGGCCTAGAGGGTTGCACACTAAGTGTGTCCAAGTATATCAGTTAAATATTAATTTAACAAGTTGAATAAAGATTATTCCTGATTGTGGTTTAATAATTATTCAAGGATGTCTGATCGCATTTATTTTGACACTAGTAATTTGAGAGAATATATTGTGAGAGAAATAATATATTTATTAGCATGTAATTCAGTGGTATTTATTTAATAAATAAATATCCATTATTCAAGTTCTAATAAATGTGGTGGAGGAAATAAAGAAAATGAGAAAACAAAAGTACAGGTAGTATAGTTTTTCTGGGGATTTGTGAGAAATAATATTATTTATTTCATTAAATAATATGAGGTTTAATTCACTGGGTGAATTTCAAGTAATAATAATAGCCAACTGTTATTATTAGACATGGGGTATTACTAAGATTTAAATGAAATTAATAAATTCTTTCAGGTAATTAATTCATTTTATTATTTTAAGTAAATAAAATCCCACTTATATAATTCTCATTAGCTTAGCCATTTTTTGGGAGTTATGCACAACATATCTAGAGAAAGCACCCAAGTCAAGAGAGAATTCTTTTCTTCCAATAACACTCTCATGGTATGAGAGAGATCCTCCTCCACCAGATTAAGGAGATTGCTTTTCAAGAAGCTCTCAAGGTGATCGAAGGTGGACATTGCAAGTAAAGGCTCTTCCGCACTTGCACCTGAAGATCCCTTTGGAGACATCTAGAGATACATAGATCACGTGTGGATCACTACTAGAGGAATTATACACTTGGATTCTACAATACAATGACGGATTACATCAGATCATGACCGAAAACATCAACAGAGAGAGAATTCCATCAAGGTAATCCTTGTCTTTTAATTAAATTAATTATAAGCAACATATGATGATCCTCTCTATAGTTCTAGGACTCCCTTCCTTTATTTCATTTTTCATTATATTCCAAAGATCCAGCATTTTATTATAGTGACTGATCTTGTATTGATCATTGTTAATGGAAAAATTAAAGTTGGTTACACCCTCCAATGCGCTTCCGCTGCACATGGAAACTACAATAACTCCTTCCTGAAGAAGCACTAGGATTTTTTCCCTAAAATTACATAGAGATTTTATGCCTCACCACCAAGGTATCCACCCATAACTTTTTTTCATGATGACCACTAGAGATATAAACAGTCATTCAAACAGACACACCCGACTCATGCCTCCAAAATTGAGGCTGAATTGGATAAGATCATCAAGTCCAACTTTATCCAAGAGGTACAGTATCCAAAATTTCAAGCTAATATCATCCCAGTGAAGAAGAAGAATGGTAAAATCATAGTTTTCATAAACTTTATAGATATCAACCAAAATTTTCCCAAATATGACTTCCTAGTTCCAATTACAGAACTCCTGATTGATGCAACAGTTGGTAATCAAGCCTTCTCTTTCATGGATTTCTACTCTAGGTACAACCAAATTCATATGTCCCCATAAGATGAATAATCCAACACCTTCATATCTCCTCAGGGATCATTCTTATATAGGTTAATTCCATTTGTCTTAAATAATGCCAGTTTCACATAATAATGTGTTAATTCCAGTTCCACATAACAATGTGTTATGCATCACATCTTCAAACCTTTTTTGGGAGAGTTTGTTGAAAGTTATGTTGATGATATTTTGGTTAATTAATGATAACTCTCTAAACACCTAGATTACCAAGAGACCATATTTAACAATATTTAATAGAATAGCCTAAATATGATCCCCTTAAAATGTGCTTTTGGGGTAACCTTGAGAAATTTTCTCAGCTTCGTTGTATGCCATCGCGACATCAAAGTTGATCCTGAGAAAATGAAAGCTATCATTAATATGTCACTTCATCAAAACCTAAAAGAGTTGAGAGTGATTCAAGGAAACTTGGCCTATATACGATTCTTTATATCCGACCTTGTAAACAAGTGTTTTCCCTTCACCAAAATAAAGAATAATGGAGTCACATATCAGAGGACCAATGACTATCAGTAATCATTTGATAACCTTAAGAAATATATCTTGATTCCATTGGTATTAATTCCACCTTTAGAGTTAAATCCACTCATTCTATATGTGATGGCCTTGTAGTGATCATTGGGTGCATTTATTGTGAAAAAGAATAATGCTTAGAATGAAAACAACCTTTATTATCTTATTCAAACCATGATTGATGTTGAGACTCATTATTCTTAAATTGAGAAGATCTACCTAAAATTAATCTTTATAGTTCAGAAGTTGAGGCACTACCTACAGCATCATGAGGAACAATTGGCTTCTTATAATAACCCGCTTAAATTTATGCCCATCCATCCTGGATAGGATGGTTAGAATGGTGGATAGTTATTCTGTAGTAGTTCGATATACATTTTGTGCCTCAAAAAGTAATGAAAGGTCAGGCCTTGGAAGATTTACTCGTCGAGAACCCATCTACAGAAGAGACATCATTAAATATTGAATTTATAAAGGAAGAAGTATTTTCTATTCAAGGAATCTCCCAAATATGGGAATTGTATTTTGATGTTCTATCCAAGAGTCCTACAGGGAGGATAATGGAAGAGCCTAAGATCAAAAAAGTTGGGTAAGGGATTGTGTGTATCACCTTAGAAAAGGTAGTCTTTCCTTAGTCCAACCTATTGTAAGAATGTTGTACAAACAATGAGGAAGAATATTAGGCCCTCATTGCAGGCCTAGAATTGTCTTTTCAAATACGCATAGACTACTTAGAGGTCAAAGGTGACTCAAAGTTTGTGATCAAACATATCAATAGGGATAATGCTTTCAGAAAAGAATAGATAATTCCTATGCTTGATTATGTTTGAGGTTTGATGGTAGAGTTTACTTTAGAACCTTCATTGAATAATATCCTATGATAATATAATTCCCAGGTATATACATTAGAAAATACAGTTACCACTTTGGTATATCCAAATTGTGATGAAAACTTCATCACCATTTCCCACTGCAGAATGGTCTCACCTTTTTTTCAAATCAAAACAGAAGAGATTAATGAAGTCAGTCTCATCCCTGATCCATATGGACCTACCACTATGTGGATGGTTCTAATCATGGATTATCTTTAGGATAGAGTTCTCCTACTGGATAGAGCTGGGAAAGATAAAATATGGTAGTGATCATTTAACTTCACTCTTAATGATGGCCCAAATCACTATAAAGTCCTCTAAAAATGAGGAGTTGATGGAGTCCTTCTTAGATGTATCGATGGAGAATAGAATGTCACTATCATGAAAGCAGTTAACTCAGGAGACAGTGGTTCCCACCAGTTAGGATACAAGATTTCCAACCAAATCTGAAGGCCTGGGTACTACTGGCCCAATGTGACATAGGAATGTGTAGATTTCACCAAGAAACTTCATTCCTGCCAAGTTCATGAAAACTTCATCCATCTACCCCTATAGTTGCTACATACATAAAAATACTTCTGGACATTTTTTATATGGGGAATGGATTTTGTGGGGTCATACCCTCTTGCTATGCCCAAGCATTTCAAATACTTATTGACTGCTACTAATTTCTTCTACAAATGGGAAGAGGCGATACCCCTTAAAGAATTTGGGGCCAAAAGTACTTTAATCTTCATAAAATCTGACATAATTACCATATTTGGTGCCCCTTATACAATAATAATCGAAAATGGAACCAATTTATATTTTTTTAAGGTGTAAAAGTTATTTTGGGAATACAAAATCAAATCCAACCATTTATCCTACTATCATGAAGCAGATAATAGATAGATAGAGGCTTTCAACAAGTCCATATCAAACATACTTCAGAAGGTGGTGAACAAAGATAAAAATTCTTAGCCTAAAAATCTATTTCATACCTTATGGTCTTACCAAACTATGATATTTACTTCTAAATGGGTGAGCCCATACTCATTGGTATATAGAATATAAGTAGTCCTGTCCATTGAGGTTTAATTACCATCGCTCTATATTTCAATCTGGGATCAACTATCTACAGATGAGAAATCCTATAAATGAATGGATTAGTTGGGGAGAATGGATGAAAAAATATTTCACACATTCTATCACTTATAAGTATATAAAAATTGGATAGTTTGTGCCTTTAACAAAAAGGTCCTCCTATGTTCATTCCTCTAAGGATAATTAGTACTAGTCCTTATAACTCTAGTGATAATAGGAAAGAAGTCTCCAAAGCTTGATCCAAATTTTTAAGGACCTTACTCCATACACAAGGTCCACTCTAATAGATGTTATTCCTTTATCTCAATGGATGGGTAAATAATTACTACTCCAACCAATAAAGGGTTCCTGAAGAAGTATCTTGTGTAATCACATGAAAAATTGTCCTAGATACAAGACATTAAACTGCATGGCACCATATACATCCCATATACAAGATATTAAACTATATCGATGGTCCTTGTCGCATGACATTAAAAGGAATGACATAATGTCTATACCAGATGACATTAAACTACATGGTTAATGTATCCATAATTTGACATTAAAAGCCTCAAAAAGACTACAAGTTGATAATTCTTGTGGTCCCTCAAACATGGACCTCTATCTTAGGTGTAAGTCCTAATCAAATCCCTCTAACCCCTTAGTGGATCAATATGTCCTCTTGGATGGTCATAAGGAAGAAAGGATGGGAATATTCCATGCATAAGCCCCACTCACATCATAGTCACTCCATAGTGGCACTTGGGCCCCTTTATAGATATAAGCACCAACATTATCATGTCCTTATCATATGATGGTAAACTACATAATCAATTCAAGAACAACATGTGGATTGATTATAATTATAGTGAGATGTGTATTGGTGCCCAGATATCTTATCCTAGGTCCCCCCCCCCTCACTCCATGTGTGTATGGATTAGAACTATACAGAGAACATTTCAAGAACTATGTGTGGCTTGATTCTCATTCTGATAAGATACATAGTGACACGTGGGTCTCCTATCTTAGGTATATCCATGATTAAGGAAAATAAAATCCCTTTCCTTTTCCATGTGCATGAAATAGATTTGCATAGGAAACCTTTTTAGGACATATGGCTTGATTCCCATTACAACAGGATGCGCAATGATTCTTGAACCTCGTGTTATAGAACCAACCATTATCCTAGAAAATTATAAAGCCCATTTCACTATGTAAAAGCCTAATTGGTGTGGGGAAACAATTTTCAAGAACTATATATGGCTTGATTCTCATTCCAATGATATTCATAGTAATGCCTAAATCTTCTATATTAGGTCCAGCCACAGTTAATCAACAAAATCCCCTTTAATTTCTATGTATGAGTTCAAACATACACAGGGGTTCCTATTTCAAGAACTTTGTATGGATTTATTATCATTAAAATGAGATGCATAGTGATGCCCATGTTTTAATCCATGGGCCCAGCCACAGTATTTACCCTATTTCACATCAGTTCATCTTTATCCTTTGATGTTAAAATGCATGGCCATAGTATTTACTGAATGATGTTAAACTGTATGGAATTAAAGAAATATGTATAGTTTTATTATCATCCTAATGAGATACATATAGACTCTCAAATTATACATCCTAAAAATACATCGTAAAATCTAATTGCATGTATCCTTCACATGTGTTGCCATCGTGTCATGGAAGAATCTTGTATCACTCCTTGTTTCCCACACAGATCATAGCTCATGTGGGCTTAGGAGTTTTGGTAAAGGATTTCCCTACATAAGTAAGGTACATCAATTTTTATTAGGATTATTCTGGTCCTGGTTTGAAGGCCTTAAAAGGAAGACAAGATGTCCTCATCGCATGAAAATTAACTGCACAATTTCCTTAAGAACTATGTTTGTATTGATTTTCATTCTAATGAGATACATAGTGACTTCAAAGTCTTCAATCATAGACCCAACCACAACATCATTTGGGAAATTACCCCTACTCACTTATGTACAAGTTAGATCTACATAAGGGGATTCAATATGGTGCCTCACCCCATCCATGAGCCTGTATTTCAAAAAAACTCATCTTTCCCTTCACACATAAATCCAATCAGTATGGGGATATTTATTTTAGAACTATATGTGTCTTGATTCTTATTTCAGTGAGATACATAGTGAAACCTAGGACTCATGTCCTAGTCCCAACCATGGGGTAAGGAAAAATTCACCCTCTTCGACATACAAACAAAAATATATGTGAGATATTTTAATTTCAGGTCCCCTTATTAGGGAATCCACCAAGGAAATAGAGATGCCCATTTTTACATATGAGTCGGATCTATGGATGGGAATCTATAATTTATATCCAAGAATTATTCCAAACACTTCTTTTATTCTCTGAAATACCCCATTTCATACATCATACTTCTAGTCTTAGATACTTTTATATCTTTTTAAAATTTCTCCAACTATTGGTGACAGAATGTATGATACCTAAAGTCTCTTTTTCCTAAATTTGTTGTATGCACCTTGGTTGGTATTGTATAAAAAAACCCTCATAATGGGTATGTCATCCAAAGGATACCACTATTTGACTATGCATCACAAACCCAAGTTAACCATGCATAAAACATCCCTCATAATGTGGTTTTCAACCAATGGTAACTTCACCTTTGGGAGAAATCTCTTTTTCCCATATACGAATTGATGACAATATGTTGAAACCCATGATTTGAAATAGTCAGTGGTTATTCTACATATACATCCCATATCCTTTGTCCTGATATAAGAACCCCCAAGTCCATGGTTTATAATTTCCTAATTCATGTGTTTGAAGCATACTAGAATAACCTTGGCCCATTAGGCCACATATCATCTAATGTTTCCATAATACCATGGTTCTAGTCATATGACCTAAAACTATAGATGACACATTTCCTATGTTGATACAGACCAGTGTAGGAAAAATATTACCCCAGTTCTTTAGAAGATTTGACTTGAAATGATCCTTCCATATTCAAGTACTTTCTCTTCATAAGCCAAACTCTGTTCCCTAGAAAATCCAAAGTTCATAAACTTCCATCAGCTTTTAGAAATTGAATGTTAGAATTCCTGAAAACATATTTGATTGAATATGTCATAACATTCCCAAGAGGTATTTTCATAAAACAGCCCATATGCAGGTTTTTCAACCAAAGGATGCCACTATTGACTATGCTATAAAACGCCCTAGTTGGATTTTCATAAAACATCCCACATACGGGTTTTTCAATCAATATTAACTTTGTTCTCAGGAGAGACCTCCTCTAATGCCATGATCCCTTTTCTCTATACCACTATTTGGATATGTATATCCCCAGGTTATACCTTAAAATATTTTCTCCCCTCACACCTAAATATAGAAGCACATTTCAAGATATATTACCAATAATTAGATAATCATCCACCTTTTAGTCAAATCTAAATACCTTAAATTATACCCCCCCCCCAATATCCTTGTGGTAAGACTTTAAACTACATGGTGTAAAATACTCACTGTAATATGTTAAACTACATTGTCAATTTCCTAGTTATAAGACATTAAACTACACAATGCATCAACTCTTGTCATCAAGGTCCCTTCCTCCTGACAATAGTCATTTAACAAAATGTACCCTCCTTCACACAGAAAATTCATGTAGGAGAAATTTCACATTCATGGACATTTCTGATACATATTCTCTTTTCATTATCATACATTTTCCCTTGGTTAAACCACCCCTTGAGGTCTTGGGAAATCCAAATCTCCATAAAATTCCTTTGGCCATCAGCAGTAGAATGTCAAAATTCCTGGGAACTACTTTTCCTAACTATGCGGTATGCCCCCATTGGCCTTGCATAAGTCACCCACATAACGGGTCTATCAACCTAAGGATTCCATTATTTTACTATGTAGTACACACCTAGTGGGACTTGCATAAAACTACCATCATAATGGGTTCATCAACTAATTGTTACTTTTCCCTTAAGAAAACCTCCTCTATTCTTGAATATCATATTTTAGGTTCGGAAACCAAAAAAATATGGGTTAAAATTCCCCTAAGAGGTGTTCGAATAATTTCAGGAGATTATTATCCATTAATCCTTGTTTGAGTCATCATTTTAAATCTCATGGTCAAAGTTTTTCAACGTAAAACACCAGTCTCCCTAGTCTAGCATGCATGAATTTAAATTGTCCAAAAAAAGATACATATTACTCGATGGATTAAAAACCTGAATAAGGGAACCATGTTCTCCCATTATGTTAAAAACATTGACTAAGAAAAGTTAATTTTTTAATTTAAATAATTATAAATTTTGTCTAAGGGAATAATTCACACATACCCTTCAATCAGGTCCCACATACAGCCCCGTTGACAAGGTTCCAAATGCAATCCCTTAGATCAGGTCCTTTTAAAGGATTCTCGATGAGGTCCTCCCCGCGCAATATCATATCCCAAAGTGGTCATACCTTGGGAAGATCATAGGGAAACCTTCATGAAAATATAAACATGAAAGAGATGAACCTAAGACCTACGTGATTTTATAGAACACCATTCATGATCATTTCCCTATTTTACCTTAGGACTAGACCCTCATATTTCGATCAAATCCAATCTTGAGGGGGTTCTTTTGTTGAAACTCCATTTTTTAAAGTGGAGTGAAAAGATTATGAATCATACCTTAATCATATTCAATCAACAAATAACCCTAAGGAGGATAAAAGGGACTTTCCCAAAGTTTTCCTCTGCATGCATAACCTTGGGCATTAAAAGGCTCATGAAACTCCCCTATGTGACATAAAAGGGAAGTACACCCCTACGCAGGACACCTGTGCCTAAAACGTACACTAGGGACCTGCTCAGAAAGCCTCCTTCAACTAGGGTCCACTATTTTCTTATAAATAGGACCCTTAGGATCCTCATTTTAAAAACTAAAAAAATTTAAAGAAGCCCCAACCTCCGGCCGCATATCCCCTTCACCCAGGTCTCAAAAATTTCTCTAGGTAACTCTCCAAAACTCAATAAAAGAGGGAATTAATGGGTTCATTGAGATTAAAATACCTTTAGGTTCCAAAACACAAGAAACTTTCAAAAGGTTCCATTCTTCCCTAGTGAGAAACTACCTTTGTGAGGTTTATTTCTTTAAAAATTAACCTATTAGAGACTCCCCTGAGGACACTAGAGGAGACCCAGGGTGTTAGGATAAAGTCTCGCCCAAGTGTTGTTGCCCAGGTGGTCCATTTCCCAAGGTATTTCCAGCTCATGCATGCCTATACCCCCTACGCAAATCTTCTCTAGTTACTCCCATGTCCTGTGTAAGGCACCTCAGCCCCCTTAAACTAGGAAATGTGTGAGCCCCTATTTGATTCCTCTTCTAAACCACCAATGGAAAGAATTCTCTTCCCTTGGTTACCTTTCTCGAAAGGTACCAAGTTAAAACCTCCACCAAGACCTACAAACATGAAAAACCCATGGAAATGGGCACACCAGTGTGTCTCCTATTTGGATTTTTATTCCTATAGTCAAAGTTTTCCTACACTTGGCCTACCACATGGTTAGGATCCTCAGGGTATGTGGGGATTTGTATCCCTTCCATCACTAGGACCCCAACCTTGGGGATGGTGTTAGGGAGTTCCCAGTATCAAATACTAGGTTTAATACCATGTCCTACCCTTGTCATATATAAGACCCATAGCCTCCAGTTCCTAGTTATGATGATGTGGATTATGATTTATTTTCCATTAAACATGGAATTAGATCCTCCTCCCTCATTATGGAGCCAATTTAAGGTTATCCTGCTTAGATTAAGCCCCTATCCTTTCTTGAATGAGGATTCACTATTGATCATCTCTACCTTCGGGCCATTGGGTTAGAGATGAGATGGGCATTGGAGTCCTCTCCTCTCCATCTTGGTCCCTTCCCTTCTCAGACTCCATACACTGGACCCATTCTAGGGTAAAGTGAAAAGACAGATGTGTCATACCCTCAGCCTATTCCACTAGGGGAGGAGGATAAGTGTGTGGTTTTCCGGATCTTTCGCTTCCTCTTATTTGCTACATTCAAGCATGAATCATCCAAGACTTGTGGGATTACAGGATATCCATTACCACAACATACACACTGTCGGATTCATGTTTTGGTAGAGAATAATCCTTTGAATTTTCCTCTTTACTTACTTTAGAGTGTTCCCTCATCATGAGTCCTCAAGGCCATGTATCCAACCTCAGGGGAAAGTGTATCATGGGATTCCCAGACCTTTTGTTTCCACTTTTTTCTCACACCAAACATGACTCAAATGGTATTAGACGTTGACGATGGTCATGAAATCTATATGATCCCAACCCATCTAGGAATCCCCCTCACGAGTAATCCTTAATTGAAAATATCCAAGGAAACCTCAGGGTCTAAGTACAACATCAATTGAACTATAATAACTTTGATTCATACATTAACTAGGATATGTATGATGCCTACATAAGGCTTAAGATCAATAGGGATCCTTCTTAAGATTAATCCCCAATAAAATCCCCTGAATCATCCATGGAATCCTTTCCAGGAATAATCCCTAACTTAATCCTCTCAAAGGTCCATATTCCCCTATGAGATAAATCTAAGAGGGCCCCCATAGGCATAGGACCTCATAACTAAACTATGTGGTGTTTGATTACCATACAAATGGGATATATAGGAATCCTCCATGAGGTCCAAACTCAATTATCAAAAATAAACCTTGTTCTTTATGGGCCACATTCCTAGTAGGGTCTAATTCAACTTGGAAATTCATATCCCTTCCAGATTTCCTGGGCTGTTTTGGCATAAGTCCCACACCAAAATTTTACTTGGAACCTTTCTCCTGGACTTCCTTGCCACGTGATGTTAAACTATATGGTTAGGTATTTATCACATGAACTTAAAAGGTATGATGTACCCCATTAAGCATCACTGAACTATGTGGATTCTGATTCCTTTCACAATGATACATACATTACAAAAAATGAACCAATTAGAAGGGGTTATATTTTAGTTTATAAGGGGTTATAACCCCTTCTAAAAAAATTAACGGTGGTTATGAGAAACCACATCTAATGTGCATGCCAACTCTTGTTAGAGGCGGTTTTCAAGAACCACTGGTAAAGTGGTTCCTAATTTAGTGGCGCTTGTATTAGAGCAGCTTAAAACCCCCTCTAATTGCACCACAAAATCCCAATTTATAGAGGGTTTTAAACCCCTGTAAATTTTTTATCATACTAGTGGAAGTGGGAAACTACCACTATTTGAGTGGTATGTCAACATATTAGAGGCGGTTTCTAGAACTGCCTCTAATTAATAGTCAATTATAGGGGGTTTTAACCCCTATAATTGATCCATATTAGAGGTGGTTTCAAAACCATATCTAATTAATTTATTCTAGTTTTTTTACATCCTTGATCTCATGCCATTCTGGTCACTCAGCCTCGATCCCCCTCTTGTTCCCCTCCAGTTCTGGTCACCCCCACCCCGCATCCCATTCCTATCACCCCACCCCATCCAGTACAGGTCAACCCCCATCCCATGTCATATTCCCTATCACCCTGCACTGTCCCCATGCCACCCGTGCGACACCTCCTCCCATCCCCCATTTCGGCATCCCCACCTCATTCCCCTCCCATTCTTCTGGTCACCCTGCACCACCCTCATTTTCAACTGCGCGGGCCCTCCCTTCCCGTTCTATTTTGCCCTGCCAAACTTTTAAAAAATTTGTATGCAACGAGATTCAAAGCCACAATCTCCAGCTTACACCTCGATTGCATCTACCACTGAAGCAATTGTTTTTTGTTATTTTATTTACACATTATATATATATATATATATATTATGAAGGTAATTCAAATAAATATTATTTGAATAAATATTTAAATACATATACATATATAACTTATATATATTGATATAAATTAATATATACATTTTTATATTTTATATTTATTTATTTATATTATAATACATTTATATTATATTGAATTTATAAATTTATATAATCTATTAATTTTATATGTGTATTTACATACATTTGAGTAAATATATTTTACAATTCTATTTATGTTATGTATATATGCATATATTTATATATTGGTAAATATATTTATGTACATTATTTATATACTTCAATACATATTTATATATTATGTACATGTTTAATTATATAATATATATAAGCATTTATTTAATATATTTTTATAATGTATTTTAATAAATATATTTATTATTATGTACATTAATATATATTTATTTGTATAAATTCCAAATCATATAATATTATTTATATATAATATAAAAGTATAAACATATTGTTTAAAAATATATTTATTATTATAATAATATAAATTATAAAAAATGCAAGCTTGAGTTAAAATAAATTATCTTTATGTATATATTTATATAATATGTTTATGCTTTTATATTATATATAATTAATATTATATGAAATAAAATTTATACAAATAAATATATATGTAAATGTACATAAAATTATAAAATTATATTTATGTATACATAGAAATACAATTAAATACATTCATATAATTGAAAATATATAATATAATTAAATGATATATGTATATATATATTTACTAAATTAATTTATAATTAACACGATATACATGAAATATATATAAAATAATTATATATAATATATATATATTTATATATAATAAAATATATATAATATAATATATATATATATATAATATAAATATATAATATATATTTATATTTATATTTATATTTCATTCTATCAATATTATATTTATTCATATACATAATATAATATAAATGTATTTATACATAGATATACAGTAAAAATGTATTTAATATAACATGTGTATAATATAAATCATAATATAAATCATAATGTAAATGTATAGTATTTATAAAACCATATATAAATTTTATATATTTGAATAAATATATTTATAATTATAGTTATATTATGTATACCAATATTTATATATGTATACATTTTTGTTTATATGTATAAGTACTTATTTAAAGTATTTATATAATGTCTATATATATGTGTGTGTGTTTGTGAGTGAGTGTGTGTGTTTATAATGCATTTAAATACAATTATATAATGTGTTTATGTAATATATATGTACACACACACATAAATTCACACACTCAGATATATATATATATTTTTTAGAATTTTAATTTATATGAAATTTATTTTAAAAAATAATTAATTAATTATAGGGGGTTAAAACCCCCCTATAATCAAAGGGATTAGCATCTTTTCATGAACCCCCTCTAATTTCTTGAATTGGAGGGGGTTGAAAACCCCCTCTAATGTCATAAATTATAGGGGGTTCACAACCACCTCTAATTTCTTAAATTAAAGGAGGTTTAAAACCCCCTCTAATGTCATATATTATAGGGGTTCACAACCCCCTCTAATTTATTAAATTGGAAGGGGTTCAAAAACCCCTCTAATATAAGGAATTAATGGTAGTTCATGAATCTCCTCTAATTTAAGTGATTAGAGAGGGTTGTTAATCCAAACTATTTCCTTTAAAAAAATAATTTCCATGTTATATATATAGTCTCTAATAACCAAATGAATAGTATATATATATATATATTGCCTCTAAAATCCAATTGAACATATAGGGTCACTAATTATTAAATTAGCGGTGGTTTTGACACAACTGCCTCTAAAATCCAACCAAATTTACAAAAAAAATGCTAAAACTTTTAGGGGGTTTGTAAACCCCCTCTAAATTCCATGATTAGAGGGGGTTGTGTATACCCCCGTCTAAAATGAATTTAGAAGGGTATGTTCATAATCCCCTCTAAAAAATCACCACCAATCTGCTATTTTTTATAGTGATAGGAATCCCATACATGGATCTGATCCCGACACCAAAACAACTCAAGTCTCCCTGGATGATGATACACTCCATACCACTCTACTGTGTGGCTAGAAAACCAGCACCATCATAATAAAGACCAGAGAATCTCAAATCAGTTCCTAAGAGGATACCATTTATGGAGAACCTTGGATAAATATAGATGTCTCCATTGTTGAAGAACTTAGGATACAGAGAGATTATTCTAAGTTACATACATGCTAATAATTGATTATCAACTCAAGGATGACATGCATTATACTTGGAAATTAATTAAGGATTTATGAACATATATTAAATCTATAAGAGAGTCCTAGAGTATGAAATAATTACCCACAAAAGGGTTTTATGAGGTCGAACTCCCATCCTCTCGACCAATGTGAGTTCTTAAGCATTGATGGCCTAATTTCCCAACAAGAACTTGCCTTTTGAAAGCAGGCCCCCATGGATAAGGAACTTTTGGATGTTTCCTATTCCACAAAAAAAACCCAATAAAAACCTTTTAGAGATAGTAATCCTAGTGTGAATAAGGCTAAAACCCCCAAAATTTACCATCAGGGTTACTGGTATATCTCTGGGGATGAAACACCTTTGCATTACAGTTATAATATTTTTGAGATTATAATAACCAAACAGTAGTCAATGAGTAGGCATTACCTCTTGTGTCTTTAGTATATTCACTTATGATTAATATATTTTTATTTAAAATTATTTATAGTGTTTTCTTAAATATTTATTTTATTTCATCATCACTATAATTTTGTGCACTATTTGAGATTCCTTTCATTATTATAATTTTTACTCTAATGGATCAACTCTAATGGATTAAATTAACCCACTCAATTGAGAAAACACCATAGTTCAAACTATTTTTCACTCAATTATAAACCCTTTAAACCCTATTCCTTAATCAATTGAACATTGAACCTTAACCCGAGTATAGGTAAATCAAATAGAACTAATGAAGGTGCTTCAAGTAGTTCAAATAAAACTAATTAATTCAGTACTAAGTGGTGAATTATTCCTGGTAATGTATTTTATTTTATCCAATTCAATTTCATAGTGATGTAATCAGGAAATTTTCAAGTTTTCAAGGATAATTGTTTGTGTTTGATGAAAAGAAAAAAATACTTTAAGGTTTATATTTTTATGAGAATGATCATTTCATGTTTTCTCAAAATGAGGATACTTTAATCTCTAAATTGAAGAAATTTTCATTTTCTACTGTTGAGTTGGATAAAATTTTCTACTGACCACAAGATGGGAGATTCAGGTTTATCCCTAAGATAGAGAATGATGAGTTTTTTATTCCAAGTTATGAAATATTCAATAAATTTGGATCCCATACAATCATGAATATTCTTGTAATGGAATGATAACTAGAATATAACTGCCTTATTTTGTTAATTTTAGTAGGGATTTATCAAAGGGAAAGGTATTTTTAAAAAGTATTATTTAAAGACATGTATTTTCTATATTTTCTAATAAATTAGAAGAAAGTTAAACTAAACTAATATAGGTTGAGATACATTTATAAATTCTTGCATTAATCAATGAAAATCAATTTCTATTCTTATGTTCGGGTGATTATCCTTCTATTTGACAAGGTGGATATAGATTCAAATCATCAAATAAAATGTCATCATAGTTTTATTTTATTATCTGATAAACTTGGAAGATTTATATTATTCTTAAATTATTACTTGAAAGTGCTATTGGTTATTAGAAAGAAAGGATATTAGGAATAAAATTCTGATGAAATCCCTATATATTCCCATTGGAAGCATCATAGAAAATATTCTTTAGTGCTAGAATTACCTGTAGTAACTGAGGTAGAGAGACCTGCCACACTAATTGATGAGGTTAGATCTGATGGGGTTAAATAGTTTTATCATGATGAGAAACATATTATATATGTTTATATTTACTCTTCTGTAGTTGTAGATAATGATGGTTATAGGATATATGGTGAGGAATAATGGATGTCCAATTTCATCTGGAGATGATGATGAGTCTATTTAATATTTTATATATAAATAGGTTGAGGTACAAGTAGAAGGATTTTTTTTATGTGTATAGTCAAATTATTTCACCTATATAAAATTTAAGGGAATACTTTTAGGATTTTGAGGATTGGGTTGATGAGATTCCATTAATAAGAATGAATGATGTAGTTTGGGAAGAAAATATCCCCTCTCTTGTTTTTGAAAAAAGTGAAGAAGATTCACCTTCTGATAATTTAAATGATAGTATTTCTGATAACCTTGAATAGGTTTGGAGATTTCTCTTTTCTATGTTTTCATAATTCACTCTCTTAAAGAAATATATTATTGGTTTGAATTTTAATCTCCAATATGATATAGAAAAATGAGATCAAATATTTGATGAAGGATCGAGATAAATTTTTAAGTAATATTAAACTTATTCCCACAAGTGCACTAGTTTCATTTCCAAAATATGCTAAAAATAAAATGAAATATATTTCATCATATTTAGACTTTCTAAATGAAAGAGTGATTTCCTTAAGTGTGATACAGTCTATATATAATCCTTTCATGATTTAAAGAGGTATTTGATTAGTGAAATAAAAGATATCAATTATAAAAAATCAAGGAATTGACTGATATTTATCCAATATTGTCTCTTTTATTGGAGATTATTTTATATCTTTAAAGTGGAGCATGATAAAAAATAATCTGGAATCCCAGAATGGTTTCAATGTATTGAAGGAAGGGGAAATTTCTTTGAATGGTAATATCTAATTTTTATATAATAATCAAAAGGATATTATGAAAGGTATTTAAGATTTGGTTTTAAATGAATCCAAGTATGAAAATAATGAATATGAATTAATATAATGAAATATAGTTCATTAAATTTGTATTTAGTGTAAAGGTTTATAAAATAATGGGCAATGAAATATGTATCTTTGAGTTAATAGACATTTTTGGTCTATTGCTGAAGTATATTGTCCATGAAATTACATCATAATAAACCATATATAAGGAAATAATGGGAATAGAAGTGAGATATAACAAATTATTATATATATATATATATGATCATTGTGTCAATTATAAATGATAAATGATACATCACTCAATAATAAATAATGAAAAAATAATATTCAGATTGATATGTATATTCCAATACTAAACAACATGATCATTAATAAATTCTTTTTATTAAAATGATATCCAATCTCATTCAATACATACACCAAGGAGTGGTATCATTAATCACCAGATAGAAAAAACCACAACATGATGACTCTTACAATATCATTCCTTATACTTTAGTTCATATTTAAAATAATCTACCACTTTCACATATGTATCATAGGTTTTATTCAAATAATTTAAAACCATTGTGAAATGATTCCAACTCTTTTTTATATAATTTTTATATAAAAAACCTAAAATATTTGGAGAAAACATTCTACAAAAGTTTGTCCTAATAATATACCATGTTGTATAACACTACATTCCTTTGTAGAATTTAAAAAATCTATAATTCCCCAATCAATAATTGTATCAAAAGGGTATCTAATAGGAAAAATAATTTTTAATCATGCTTTAAAGGGTTCTATAGTGATCACAATCAAGCAAGATCATATATTTAAATGAAAGTTTCCACCATAGGATATATCTATAAACATAATTTTAATTCCTTTATAGTATATTTTTTAAGTAATTGAGTAAAAAATAGATATAGAAAATGTTTATGTATTATATAACATCTCATATGTTCTCAATTATCCAAAATATACTAACTAATTTTGAATAAAAAATACACATGTCATTAATCTAAGTAGATTAGTATATCCCATGTCACTCAATTAAGATGTGTTCAGTCCATTGGTGAGAAAAATATTTATTATATTTGATGATATAGTATTTTAAAAATATGTGTTTATTCCATTGGGGATAAGGTGTCTCATATCTTGAAGTGGATAATTTTTTATCTCAAAAAAGGTGAAAGATAAAGGAAAATAAAAAATCACAAAGTATATTAGAGGTATAGGTGAATATTTTGATCAAAATAAATATGTCAATTTTGATTTTCAAGTTTCTGAATATGAAATTAAAATTACTAGTGATATCTCATATTAAAAGTCATGATATTTCATGATTTTAGAGGAAAATGTAAATATAATTCAACCAAAAAAACATATGATAATTCATAATATTCTCACATATGTAAGTATAAAAATTTTGAGAAAATTTCTATACAGATCTGTGATATTTATATATAAATAACAAAAGAAGGTTTTGTGGAAAAATATAAACACCGACCTAAGAATGATCAGAGGCATAATTCCATAAAGAGAAAAACAATTACCAAATTACAAGGTTTTAGTGATATAATTGGTTTTATGGTTTACATTTCTATAATTCATATAATTTTTGTTATAATATGTATCTCTCTATTCTAGGGAAAGAGAATAGTGTGAGGGGATGACATTAATAACAATAAGTCAAGAACTGTTTTAGGTATCAACCTCATGAAAGGAATATTGAGATGAAAACTATTTTTGAATTCCTGTAATAAAATAATGGATGATGTGGTGGTTATGTAACTATTTTAAATTATTATATTTAATTTACCCTATCATAGTAAAATCAAAATAAAAAAGATAAGAATATTTGAAATCAAAAAAAACATGCTCATATTGTGGAAGTTTCTTTTAATGCATGGGAAATTCTAATTCCATGGATAATGGAAGGGGTTTTTTCTTCTCACATGACTAGATATTTTAAATATATATAATATATATATATTTATGAAGGAGGGTATGATAAATTTGTACTTTTTATTATGTTATTGGAAGAAGAAATTTTTTGAAGAATTAGATCATTCTTAATAATGTGTTATTTGTTGGTTGATTAATGTACACCTTTTTGTGTCTATCGTAAATTTTTAACAATATAAATGATGTGTTTTATAATATAAATGTTTAACATGAAAATAAATTGGAATATGGAGTATTTATCTCTAAGGGAGTAGGAACTCAAGAAACTTGTTTCAAATGATAGAGTTAAAATAAAACTTTTTTTGAGTTTCCAAGACAAAAATTGTTTGTGGCATTGAATATCAGGTCATCATGTCCAAAATATAATTAGTAATTTCATCAATGAATAAATATAAAAATAAATTTTAATTTTGAAATGATCCACTACTAATGTTTCCAAATCATGAACAAAATGAAAGATAACAAAAGAAACCCACAAAGTTATTGTGGTTTAAATAGAGAAACCATTATAGATGATACACTCTAATGTGTGTAGGGATATGGAAAATAATTCACCAAATGTAAAGAGGTATTTCATTACATTTATTAATGATTTTACCAGAATGATATAAATTAATTTCATGTCCCACAAGTATAAAGTTTCATATATATTTAAAAGCTTTAGGAGATCGGATGAAAAATATATAGGATTTTCTTTAAAAAGGATAAGATCTGAAAATAGTAGATAATATGACAATATACATTTAACATAGTATTAAAAAAAACATATAATCATACATGATTTAAATACATCATACACACCTAAAAAATAGAGTTACTTAAAGGAAAAATAGAATCCTTGTTGATATGGCCAGAGCTGTACTTACTGTGCTTGATACCCCAAGATTCTTCTGGTTAAATTCTATCATAACATCAATTATTATTAAAAACATATTCTTTTTCAGGATCAATTTTAAAATGTATCCATATAAAACAAGGGTAAAAAAGAATACTTGTGTAATTAATTTAGAGTGTTTCGAAGATAATTCTTAATAAAAAATAAAGGAATAACTAGAAGAATGTTTCATGAGAAAGTGGGTGTAGTAATATTCCTTATTCATACACCAAATAGAAATTCTTAACTATGTTACAAAAAATATTCCAATATAATTTTT
This sequence comes from Viscum album, assembly GCA_963277665.1. NCBI lineage: Eukaryota > Viridiplantae > Streptophyta > Magnoliopsida > Santalales > Viscaceae > Viscum > Viscum album. The sequence continues at coordinate 901,215,394 of OY728135.1, forward strand.
TACTATGATAATTTTATTTTATTTTTGAAAATAGAGAAGATATTCTGAATTCTGTTATGATGGACAGTGAGGATATTGTTGTTGATGTTAGATTTTTAGAATTAAAGGAATAAACTTCCCAAACTTAAGAAGATGGTGGAGAATCTACATATACTAGTGATGATGAATGAAAATAGAATCTTATAGGTACTTGTTAAAGGAATAGGAATTATGTGGGTATTGATAATATAATTGGTGACAAGAATTTGGGTGTTAAGACCTGTAAAAAGAGCTATAATAATCAGTTAGACCAGCCTTCCTTCCAAGGTAGAACCCAAAAATGTTAATGAAGACTTTGAACACAATGTTTGGATCAAAGATATGAATAAAAAACTTAATCATATATAAAATAATGATACATGAGATATTTTCCCAAGACATATAATGAAAAAAATTATTGTAACAAAATAGGATTTTAAGAACTTGAAAAATAAAAAGGGAGATGTTTCTAGAAATAAGGTCAAACTTTTGTTCAAGGGGTACTCTCAAATTGAGGGTATTTATTTTTATTAGGAATTTTCCCTAGTATCCAGGCTTAAACATCAAAATATTTCTATAAATTACTACTAAATGAAAACTCAATTTTTTTCAAATGGATATAAAGTTGTAATTTCTTAATGGTGAACTCAATGAGAAAGTATATATGGAACAACCTATGGGATTTCAGATAGAGTATTATTTGTTAGAGATAAGTATGTATGATGTCACTCAAATAAACAAACTTCAATCACTTTGAGTACAACTGAGTAAAAATATATAGTTTCATCATAAGATGCTAATCAATTGATGTGAATGAAGTATCTTCTTAATGAAATGTATATTAATATTATATACCCAATGATGATAAAAAATTATAATCTAAGTGTAATAAATATTTCTAAAAATATGCTATCATTATAGGTTAAAAAATAGTAATATAAAATATCATTTTATGAAGAAGAATATGGATGATGTTGTTTTGATTTTGTAATTTGTTTCATTTAAGTAATATGTTGATAAAATTATGCAAAGAATCACACAATTTATTTTAGAAGTTAAGGATACAAATGGGAGTGCATCCTAGATTTTATAATTGAGATATTAAATTTATGAGTTTCCACCTCTCAATTATAATTATCAATTTTTTGAGGTGATTCTATATAAAATGTGAGAAATATATTCTTCCAATTTATAAATTTTTTTAATGTGTGTTTTAATAATTGTAGGGAAAAATTTTCAAAATCAATTTCAGACCTCTCTCTTGGAATTATCTTGTTGAATTAATGGTTTTTTAGATGACTGGTTTTAAGGAGAGAATTGATGTAAAATTTAATCACTTTTTTCTATATCAATATAGTTAGAATAGACTTAGAGTTAACTATTTCATGACCTCTTTTCTTTGAGATGATTTAGTGTATCCAGGATAGTTATTTTTCATTTGTTTTATTGCTAATAAGGGGGATAGGAATGAATAATACTAACAAAAAATCCAATGGTATAGATTGTTGAACTCTATCAAGTATGTTGTTGTATTTATTTTCAATAATTTCAATGTGATCATTAGATTCATAAAAATATTTCTACAGTGGGTGTGTGTGTGATGATTTATATGGTCATTAGATTTATGAAAATAATTATATAACTACCTTCAATCATATGAAATACCATTCATCGCTTATTTATGAATTATATGTATGTTCTAACATTATTTTAAGGAATTATTATTTTTTATGATTATTATATTATTATAAAAGAAAGATACAACTATTAATAGCCAAGAGTATTGTCCATAATATATTATAATACGAAGTGGAAGATAGTTATCCTTAAGGAGAGTTTGAAGAATCATATGTTAAAGAGGAATAATTCAGAATGATTAGTAGAGAAACTAACCATAGAGAACCAAGTATACACTCTCCTATATAGGCTAATGAATTATCTTCAGATGATGATTTATGTTGATTATAAGTGGTTTAAAATCTCTTGGGATGAATTATAGAGTATTCATTATTAAGTAAATAAATTATAGAAATTTTGAGGTAAAACATGACTTCGTATGACTTTACAATAGGCACATAAATCTTTTTAGGAAAGTGTTAGATTTAATTTTGTAACATGTGCACCATTGAGCTCTGGAGTTAGATTTTCTACCCACCTCAGACTTTCAAAAATGATCATATTACTTTGGAATGTTCTGGCCATATGACTTTTCCATAGGATGTGTAAGTTATTTTCACTAATCTTATATGTATTTGGCATAATGTAAGACTTTGATTCATTATGTATGACTTTTATGTATTGTCTATATTTTTTTTCATGCATATATGAATTTTTTACTTTGTAGGACTTACAAAGTCATTCTAAATATTAAAATTCAGATAATTTTTTGAATTTATATTTTAATGAAAAGATTAAATTTAGGTGATATTATACCTTTATGAAATGATATAAAAATCATAATTACATCTATAATTAAGATTCATTGAATTTGATTATAAGAGATATAAAAGGTTACTTTTAGACATTCTTTGAAAATGGAACATATGTCATAGAGCTATCTAAGGAGGATATATACTCAAAAATGGATCAAGTGTTTCTAATATAGTTATTCCATAATGTTATTTCTAGGTCTTAGTGAGTTATAAAAGGAGGAAGTTATGGAGTATGATTCACCGCAGCCCAAGGTGCCACAGTCATAGCAGGTTCATTGCATTTCATCAGGAAATTAAATTTAATTATATGAATGATAAACTAAAATAAAGGGACATGAAATTTCTTGTATTTCTTTGAATTCATGAGATCAAATCTATAGAGGTGAATTTAGGAAAATTGAAGTTATCATAAATGAGGAAATAATATTCATATAGCCTGTGAATATTAAGAGAGGAAATAAAGAAATAAAAGGAGTGGTTTGAATTTTTTTTATTTATGTGTGAATATATTTTGAGTATTTAAAGCATACATTGAAAATTATTGGGAGAAGATGAAAAAGATCCTAATCTATCAGGTTTGAATAAGCTCATATTATTTATTTATCTTAAAATGTTTCTTATTGTTTCTATTTAACAAGAAAGAATTTATACATCTCTTTTTGGTGTTAGTAACTTGTATCAGGTTCAATTTCATACCTTTGTTAGTAGCTATAAAATAGTAATAAATGTACAGTTGTTTGTTAATTGGATAAGAACCATTGTGCACCAAGTATGTATTCATCTTTAGGGAGGAAAACCTTTTTAACAAACATGTTTTGTTCTAAATTTCTATTCAATATTAATTTGGTTGATATAATTGCAACTGAATAAGTATAAGGGGATATATTTTACTGAAAAGGTTAAAATTACTAATTCATCCCTCCCCATCTTGGTATTTACCATCACTTATTCAACCCTTTTGAGAAAATACTATAGGTTGTGACAATAGGTTGTCTAATGACATGCATAATGGTGATACATGGTGCCCAAATTAAAGGATATGTAAGACATTCTCATAATAAAATCCACTCTAAATGTAAATAGAACATATAGATGGACTTAGTTGAGTCATCCTATGATTCAATTCTACTAAGTAAGTTCCAAACCTATTAAATGTTACCTATAAACCAAATTAGAACACAATAATAACCATCAAATAAAATCATGGTAGAACAATAATCTCATAATAATGAGATTACAATCATGAAAAACAATAGTAGAAGAAATAATAAAAAGTGTAATTATAAAAAAAATAGAAAGAGTATATACCTAAACCCACAAACACGAAGGATCAAATTAAATTTCACCATTGTCTCCAAGACAAGACATGCTAAATTAAGACCTAAAAATAAATTGTAAGACTTTATATTCTTAGTTCAAATTAATCCTTATTAATGAAAAAAAAGAACAACTACTTACACTTATTCCAAAAAAAAGAGTTCCTAAAATACACATTAAATAAACATGTATGAATGAATCATGTTTTTCAAAACCAATAACATGAATAAAATAAAGTGCTTTTTCATTATTTGGTTTGGTTATTTAATTTATTCATCACACAAGATCATTCAGAATAATTACCAATGAAATCACTACAATGGTATATTTGGAAGCATTGTGATGGGTGTATTTTCTCAGACTATGAGAACACTAAACTCATTGTCATAACACATCAAATTGATTATGTTTTTAAAGTTGATTTATAAAAAAGGTAAGACCCTATGTCATCTATCAAGGAGTGTTGGATTTCTAAAGTGTGTATTTTTAATAAATATTAGTAAAATAGTGGGTGGTTTTGAAAATAGTTTTAAAAATAAAATGACTTAATTAAATATTTTAATAGTTGATAAGTAAAGTTGGTGTTTTCAGAATTATGAGAGAAAGAGGTTATTTCATGTTAACTACACATCCTGTTTAGTTAATCGTTCTGAAAATTTCACATGGTTTAATGGAATTCTTTGGTTGAGGGTTGTCAAGATCTTGATTCCCCACTTTCCTCTTAAAGTGATGCATAAAGAACCAACCCTTAACCAAAAAATAGTGTTGTCAAGGTTTGGATATAAAGAATAGAAAAATTCCTACCAAAATATACTAAAATAATATATATGTTTGAGATAAATAGGGTGCTTGTGTTGTCCAATTGAAATAACCTAAGATTCCCACTTGAAATCTCAACACGATCAGTGTTGAAATGAAAAGTGCCTCACTTAGTTTTACCAAAACAATTAATTCAGAGGAGAAGATTGTTAAGATAAAACATAAATAAAATATTTAATAGGCAAATTTCACAAAATTAGTGGAAGAAAATATGCTGAAACTCCATCCCAAGTATGTGTAGTTTCCTCGAAATGATCATCCACCATTTAGCTCACCATTGAGAGGAGGAGGAGGCTTGGTTGGAACTTCACCTTTATCCTTGATCCCCCTATGAGTATAGAGGCCTCCATAACTTCTTAGATGAGGAGATTACTCCTATGGGTCTCCAAAATTTCATAGATTTTATCTAGGTTCGAACTTACAAATGGGGTTTCCAAGGTACTCTTTTATAGGAAAAGTGGATGGTGGTTTTGGGCACCCATATTTAAAGAAACCATTAGGCTCATGGTTTTGGGTGGTTAAAAAGACTTATCTCTATTTTTATAAAAACTAAAAACTTGTTTAAACACCTCTTGAATATCTCCACCATATTTTTGACATCATTTTGAGGTCGAAAGCTCTAGATATGTCAAAAATATAGAACAGAACTTTTGACTTCATGCAGATTGGTTGTCTTGGATAGATTAGTTAGGTTGGTCTACTTGATGGAAGAATTGGGATTGGGTATATTAATATGAGTTATATATAATATAATTTTGGATAATCCCACAAAATTTCATCCTAATTGGATTCACCGATTAGTTTTAGTGTCTGTTTGATTCCACTGAGGTGCTTGGAATCTTGCACAGTTTGGCCCATTTTTCTTCAACTTCATCCTGGGCCCTCCAAGTCACCTAAAACTACAATGAAAACATCAAAGAAAGTGAAATTTACCTTTTAAAAGTTATAAAAATTAAATTATTGAATTAAACATGAAATTAAATTTTTTATAATAATTTAAATTTACAGAAGAAAATCAGTTTAACATAGTGGTGTAAGGGTAAAATAAAATTGTCGCTACTAGAAAAACAGGTATTTGCGATGGGCTATTTGCGACGGGATCCCGTCGCAACTGGCTTTTTGCGACGGGGGCCCGTCGCAACTACACTTATTTGCGACGGGCCCGTCGCTAAAGCCTTTTTTTGCGACGGTGATTCTCCCCGTCGTAAATAGTATTCCGTATTTTTGTAAAAAACTTTTAAAATAGTTTTTGCGACGGGTCCCGTCGCAAATACCATTTGCGACGGGTCCCGTCGCAAAAACGATTTTTAAAAAAAATAAAAAACTATTAATAATACCAGTATTTGCGACGGGTATAGTATCCCGTCGCAAATACTATAAAAAAAATAAAAAAAAATAAATTATTAATAAATTATTTTAATTAATATAATAATAGAATTATAATTTACAAATGAAAATATTAAATTATTTTAATTACTATAATAATAGTAGAATTATAATTCAAAAATAAAAAATAATAGAATATTAATAAATGATTTAATTAATATAATAATATTACAATTATAATTCATAAATAAAAAAAATATTAATAAGTTATTTTAATTAATATAAAAATAATAGAATTATTTTACATTCAAATATTAAAATAATTCAAGTATTACAAAAAATATAATTAAATTATAATATTATAAAATTTTAATATATATATAAAATTTTAATATATATATAAAATTTAATATTATAAAATATAAATAATATTATTATTCATATTAATATTGTTTTTTAAAAATATAATATTATTAATATTTTATAATGAGACAGAAACTACGAATAGAAAAAAAAATATTTTGATTTCACAAATTTTATAACAGAAATACAAACCCTAATCTGAAGGAGGGGGGGAGGTGGGGGATCTGCAGATGGTGGTGGAGGAAACTCCATCCCTAAAGCATGAGTGAGTCCGCGCATGTACTCCATCTGCTCCTGATGTTGCTGCTGCCACCGACTCGCCTGCTCCTCGTACAGCTGCTGCTGGCGTCGACGCTCCTCCTCATGCTGCTGACGCATCTGCTCCTGCTCCTGTCGGAGACTCTCTATCTGTGCAGTCTGAGATCGCAACTGATCCTCATACTGTGTAGAAGAATATGCACGAGCTCCTCTCGAGCTGGACGCCGACATCGCAGCACTGCCATAATAATCTCCGGGAGTCAGTCGAGAGCCGATACCAACTACCCGGCCCTTCTCGAAGGCATACTGGGTGGCCTGCATCCATGCCGCCTCATCAAACTGACGGGCAGTGGTCTGATCTGATGACTCGGCCTGACTCTCAGGCCGGGCCTGTGCCGTTGCGGCCTCATATGACTCCTATAGTTTCAATTTAAAATTAAAATTGTAAATATATATTATATGCAGTTAATTTTTAAACTTGAAAACAAATAATACTGACCACGATGTGATGCTGACGATCACCTCTGAGCTCCCCAGTAGCAGGATCACTATACATCCTCCGATATACGTCGTACTCTGTAATATCGGGGTGCTCGACAGCCTATAAGAATAAAAAATAAACTGTTAATATTTATAGTTATATAAAATATTTATAAATAATGTACGTACCAAATGTTGTCTATGAGTACTGAAAGAATGACTCCCAGCTCGATGAGTCACCTCCTGTCTCCCCCGATTCTGCCTCCCCACCGATGATCTCCTCTGAAAGGCACCACTCAACCAGTGCGCACATAATCCATCCCATACATGGGATGAAATATACTCTGGTCGGTGTGCTCTACATGACTCCTCAAAATCTGACACTCCTGCTTTCTTCATCGCAGCTTTTCTTAAATTGTGCAAAAACTGACGAAGGCGATCACGCATGGCCACCTCCCATGCCTCGTGGATGGCTTCACGCATGGTATCCTCGATCGGATACCATAAACCCTACAAATAAATCAAAATATCAAGTTAGAAATGAAATAATTTTCAAAATAAAAATTATTTATTTACGTACGTACCAACCAATGGCCGAACATGGCCTGCTGCACATCAATGGGAATCTGCTCCCATGTGGTCCACGGTTGAGAGAAATAGTTGCGCAAAATAGCGCTGCCCTGTCCGACTGCTATATGCGGAAAACTGAAAAAATAATAAATATTTATTATGTGAATAGATTAATGAAATCTTAGTCAAATTCACAGGTTATCACACAGGTTATCACACCTCCGTGTGCGTGGATCAAACCCAAGACGTGGACGTCACTCGGGGACGGGGTCAGGAATCATCAATCGTGCAAGACCGCGCCCCCTCCGCGTACTCCCTGGAACGCCTGCAGGCTGAGGGTCATCTGCCAGCAACTCATCCACATCGAAAGGCAGGTCAGCATCCGCCAACTCACGAAATGTGGCGTCGTCCATCTGAAACAGAAAATGTTAATGTTAGCAAATAATTGATAATTACTATTATATATACATATATACATATTATGATTGTATATAAATACCATGGAATGCTATCAGTGTTCATCTTCATCATCATCTTCATATATGTCAATGTCATCTTCATATTCCTCCTCAACATCATCGATATCCATTCGAGTTACAGTTGCTTCATCTCTTACCGTTTCAAATTCATATGTGACATCATTAACATCATCGTCATCACCGACTCTTAAATGTGGGGTGTCGTCATCAATACTCATGTCTCTTTGTAAAAAAGATTGATTTTGAGTACTCTCTTGAAAAACTTCAATTCTTTGCACATTAGTGAAAGCACATTCACTTTGACTAAACTGATTGTCTCGAATTTTGATTTTTATTACACTCCACCAATCAGTCAAGTCTCTTGATGTTGCACAGTACTTTGCATAATAAACTTGATATGCCTATTGAGCCAATAAGAATGGTTCATTTACTGCGAGAACACTTTTACATTTAATATCGATGATTCCATGAGTCGGATGAACACGCACGCCTCTCTCTGTATCCAACCACCGACATTTGAACATGGTTATGTAATGTTGTCCAAGATAACAGAGTTCAATGATTTCATCAAGTATGCCATAAAAGTCAACTTCATTTTCTCGATGATGAGATCCTCTCAAGCTAACTCCACTGTTCATTGTTTTTTTCGATTCCCCATATGCATGTGTGTGGAATCGAAATCCATTCACCACATATGCATTATAAGTTTTAACAAGGTTGGAAGGTGGGTTACTCAATACACACAGCCGTTTGTCAATTTTATCAGCATGTCGAGACACCTGAAAATTTGTGAAATAATTATCAATATAGTAAACTATACATTGAATGAGTTGCTAAAAGATAAAGAATTTATGTTACCAGTTTTTGAAACCACTGAGAGAAATTTTTCAGTCGACGTTCTTCGAGAGCAGCTGCTGTAATTTGTGGAATTTGTTTCTTGATATGATTATCATAAAACCTATAAAAACCAAAGTTATTTACTGTAACATAAATGATAGAATAAGTGATATAAACACTTATAGTAAAACTGATGTCATCTCTTCACAGTTGAGCAGAACATACGTATGAGCTCTATAATGTTCATCATCTGAAAGCCAGCGTTCAGAAACTCCACCAAAACCAAGCTCTGACTGGTTGAAAACAGATAATTGATTGTCGATTTCATCAATATTCCTCTCATTCCATCCCATTCGGTTGTGTTTTGAAGGATACTCAGATTCAAAATAATGGGAGCAGAAAAAAGATATTTCCTCTTGCAAATAAGCTTCTTCAATAGATCCTTCAACAGATGATTTGTTGCGTACTTTTCTTTTCAATTTTTTCATGCATCTTTCAAATGGGTACATCCATCGAAACTGTACCGGACCTCCACATTTGGCTTCATATGGAAAATGTAACATCAAATGTTCCATTGAGTCGAAGAAAGACGGCGGAAATATTTTTTCCAGTTTACATATAATTACAACAACATCTTTTTCAAGTTTTCCTAGAGCATCATAATCTGCCGTAGCCGCACAAATTTCCCGAAAAAAATGAGACATGTCTGTTATGGAATCCCAAATCACAGAATTCAACAGACCTCTTAATCTAATGGGTAGAAGTATCTCCATTATAACATGACAATCATGACTTTTTAATCCAGTAATATGACCATTCTTTACACATCTACCCAAATTGGAAGCACAGCCATCTGGAAGTCTCAAATCTGCAATCCACTGACAAAATAATAAACGGTTTTCTTTAGACAGTGTATAAGATGATTTTGGTTTCAGTAACCTTTCTGTTCTGACATTCTCAAATAGTTACAATTCTGTATGCCTGCAAATTTGGGCAAGATCTAAACGTGCATTTACATTGTCTTTGCTCTTTCCTGGCGTATCCAAAACTGTATGAAACAAATTATCAAAACAGTTCTTCTCAATATGCATGACATCTAACATGTGTCGGACCAACAAATCAGACCAATATGGCAAATCCCAAAATATGCTACGTTTAATCCAATTGTGTTCTTTCCCAAAACCAGAAATTTTCTGTTGGTTTATTGTGGGACCAAAAGTGATGGGAGGTAATGAAAATACAACCGATTTTAACTCCGAACCTGATAGCATTTTTGGAGGTCCATCCCTTTCAGCTGTTCCTTTTCTGAAATGAGATCTGTTTCTGCGAAAAGGATGATCAGCTGGAAGAAATCTGCGATGACAGTCAAAATAACAAGGTTTCTTTCCATGAATGAGCATAAATGCTTTGTTCTCTCCCATACAGTAAGGACATGATTTCTGACCATGTGTACTCCAGCCAGATAACATCCCATAAGCCGGGAAGTCACTTATTGTCCACATCAATGCTGCTCTCAGTATGAAATTCTGTTTCGTTGCAACATCATATGTACTGACACCAGTACTCCACAATAAATTTAATTCATCAATCAATGGCTTCAAATAAACATCAATATTTTTCTTCGGATGTCCTGGAATTAGTAAAGTCAAAAAGATATATGGCTCCTTCATCAACATCCATAGAGGTAAATTGTACGGAGTTAAAAAAACAGGCCAACATGAATATTGACTACCATAAGATCCAAACGGACAGAAACCATCAGTGGAAAGGCCCAGTCGAACATTTCTAGCTTCTAAAGCAAAGGATGGATGCACTCTATCAAAATGTTTCCATGAATCACCATCGGCTGGATGATTCAAGCTTTTATCGGTTGAAATATTCTCTTTATGCCATGACATCATTGTCGCTGTATTCTTAGACATGAATAAATGATGAAGTCTGGATGTAAGCGGAAAATATCTCAACTGTTTTACAGGAATCAAACCAGACTTCCCATGTTGTCCTTCTTTATATCTCAGTTGCCCACATGTGGGACAACTATCCAACGACTCATTTTCCCCAGAATATAAAATGCAGTCATTTGAACATGCATGAATCTTCTGACAAGTAAGTCCCAAATTTCGAACCAACCTCTTACTTTCATAGTAATTTGCAGGTAAAACATTTCCTTCAGGTAACAGTGTTTTCAGCAAAGAAAATATCTGGTCAAAACAGGTGTTTGACATTCCGTTATCTGATTTGATAGCCATAAATTTTGCAACTGCTTCTAATTTTCTCATCTTGCAGCCAGGATATAATGCATCCTCAGCAGACTTCAACAACTCATAAAATTCAGACGGTCCCAACTCAGGATTTGAATCTATATCAGCCGGAGTTTCTATATGTTGAACAGATGAACCTGCAACATCATGTACTAAATCTTGAAATTGGGATGGATCCGGAATCAAGTTGGTATCACCTGCTCTGGAACTGCGTTCACCGTGTTGATACCAAAAAACATAATCTGCTTGAAAACCAAAACGCAAGAGATGTTCCCCCACTTTGTCAAACGTGTCAAACGTTCTCAATGCACATTTTCTACAAGGGCATTTTATCTTTCCTTCTGAAACAAATTCTGGATTTGATGCCGCAAATGATAAAAAAATCTCCACACCCTCTATATATACTGGATTTAAACCAGAACCATTTGGATTTCTACGCTGATTTATCCATATGCGGTCATCTAATAATGACTGTTGACGACCTCGTTGTTCCATATTTTTCTATAAAATATAAAAGCATTACTGGTTTTGAATAATTTGTTAGAAAAAACACAAGCAAGGATTGAATATATTGAGAATAAAGAAAAACCTGTTACAAATATTGATAATTTTAATATTATATTGATTTTTTATTTTTTTTAATAATACTAATATAATTTTTTTCATAAATATTAATTATATAATAATAACATCATTACATTATTAGTATATTTTATTATTAATATTAAAATAATATAATTTTCTATATTATATACAATTCTCCTTTCATCTGTGTGTTTCACATTCTGTCTCCACATGTAATATTGGCATTCACTTTCACCTCTCCATTGGCGAGTAGGTTGATAATTTTGAAAAAGAATGCCAATATTACATGTGGAGACAGAAAAAACACAGAAGAAAAGAGAATTGTATATAATATAGAAAATTATATTATTTTAATATTAATAATAAAATATACAAATAATGTAATAAGGTAATTATTCCTAATTATTGGTAATTATTTCAAATTATTGGTAATTATTCCAAATTATTGGTAATTATTCCAAATTATTGGTAATTATTCCAAATTATTGGTAGTTATTCATAATTTTTGGTAATTATTCCTAATTATTGGTAAATATTGGTAATTATTGGTAAATATTGGTAATTATTGGAAAATATTGGTAATTATTGGTAATTATTGGAAAATATTGGTAATTATTGGTAATTATTAGAAAATATTGGAAAATATTGGTAATTATTGGTAATTATTGGTGATTATTGGTAATTATTGGTGATTATTGGTAATTATTACTAATTATTGGTTATTAATACTAATTATTGGTAATTAATACTAATTATTGGTAATTAATACTAATTATTGGTAATTAATACTAATTATTGGTAATTAATACTAATTATTGTTAATTAATACTAATTATTGGTAATTAATAATAATTATTACTAATTATTGGTAATTATTACTAATTATTCCTAATTAATACTAATTATTCCTAATTATTACTAATTATTACTAATTATTGTTAATTATTACTAATTATTACTAATTATTCCTAATTATTACTAATTATTACTAATTATTACTAATTATTACTAATTATTACTAATTATTACTAATTATTAGTAATTATTGCTAATTATTACTAATTATTGCTAATTATTATTAATTATTACTAATTATTAGTAATTATTGATAATTATTAGTAATTATTACTAATTATTGGTAATTATTACTAATTATTGGTAATTATTACTAATTATTAGTAATTATTACTAATTATTCATAATTATTACTAATTATTCGTAATTATTACTAATTATTCGTAATTATTACTAATTATTCATAATTATTACTAATTATTGGTAATTATTGGAAATTATTGGTAATTATTGGCAATTATTGGTAATTATTGGAAATTATTGTTAATTATTACTAAATATTGGTAATTATTGGTAATTATTAATAATTATTGTTAATTATTACTAATTATTGTTAATTATTGGTAATTATTACAAATTATTGGTAATTATTCCTAATTATTACTAATTATTGGTAATTAATACTAATTATTGGTAATTAATACTAATTATAGGTAATTATTACTAATTATTGGTAATTATTACTAATTATTGAGAATTTTTCCTAATTTTTCCTAATTTTTCTTAATTTTTTCTAATTTTTCCTAATTTTAGGTATTTATTACTAATTATTACTAATTATTTCAAATTATTGGTAATTATTGGTAATTATTGTTAATTATTGTTAATTATTGCTAATTATTGCTAATTATTGCTAATTATTGGTAATTATTGGTAATTATTGGTAATTATTGGTAATTATTGGTAATTATTGGTAATTATTGGTAATTATTACTAATTATAAATAATTATAAATAATTATAAATAATTATAAATAATTATTACTAATTATTCCTAATTATTCCTAATTATTACTAATTATTACTAATTATTAATAATTATTACTAATTATTCCTAATTATTACTAATTATTCCTAATTATTCCTAATTATTCCTAATTATTCCTAATTATTCCTAATTATTCCTAATTATTTGTAATTATTGGTAATTATTGGCAATTATTGGTAATTATTACTAATTATTACTAATTATTGGTAATTATTACAAATTATTCTTAATTATTGATAATTATTGATAATTGTTCCTAATTATTACTAATTATTCTTAATTATTGATAATTATTGATAATTGTTCCTAATTATTCCTAATTATTACTAATTATTACTAATTATTGATAATTATTGATAATTATTCCTAATTATTCCTAATTATTCTTAATGATTGATAATTATTGATAATTGTTCCTAATTATTCCTAATTATTACTAATTATTACTAATTATTGATAATTATTGATAATTATTTATAATTATTCCTAATTATTCCTAATTATTCCTAATTATTCCTAATTATTCCTAATTATTCCTAATTATTCCTAATTATTCCTAATTATTTGTAATTATTGGTAATTATTGGCAATTGTTGGTAATTATTACTAATTATTACTAATTATTGGTAATTATTGATAATTATTACTAATTATTACTAATTATTGTTAATTATTGGTAATTATTCCAAATTATACATAATTATTACTACTTATTGGTAATTATTACTACTTATTGGTAATTATTACTAATTATTACTACTTATTGGTAATTATTACTAATTATTACTAATTATTGATAATTATTACTAATTATTACTAATTATTGATAATTATTACTAATTATTACTAAATATTCTTAATTATTGATAATTATTGATAATTGTTCCTAATTATTAGTAATTAAATGAATAATTACCAATAATTAGGAATAATTACCAATAATTACAAATAATAACATTATTAGTATATTTTATTATTAATATTAAAATAATATAATTTTCTGATTTATATACAATTCTCCTTTCATCTGTGCGTTTTCTATCTCCACATACAAATAATACATGTGAAGACAGTAAACACACAGATGAAAAGAGAATTGTATATATATAAAAAATTATATTATTTTAATATTAATAATAAAATATACTAATAATGTAATAATGTTGTTATTCCTAATTATTGGTATTTATTACTAATTATTAATATTTATTCTTAATTATTAAAAATTATTACTAATTATTCCTAATTACCATTAACTATGAACAATACTAATAATTTAAATTTATTAAGTAAGAAAACAATATAAACATAATTAAATTACAACTAATTAAGAATAATTGAAACTAATAAAAAATTAAAAATAAATATTAAATTAAAATGAACATAAATACCTTGAAAATTGATCTGCTCAGATCGTTCTTCAAAACTTTAATATGAGCTCCGAAGAAAAAAATTAAACTGAAGAAAAACTCAACTTTAGAAACACAAGTTTGAGAGCAGGAGAAGATAGAGAATGAGAATGATTTGAAAAAAACGGATGGGGGCATTTATAGGTTAGATTAGTTGCGACGGGCCCATTTGCGACGGGTACCGTCGCAAATACCTTAGCCCGCATTTATTACGGTCAACGGGTAAATAGTTATTTGCGACGGGACCCGTCGCAAATAACATACTATTAGCGACGGGAAAATATTCCCGTCGCAAATACCTTTTACCGCCTCCGGTTATTTGCGACGGGAATATTTTCCCGTCGCTAATAGTTTTCCCGCGATTTGGCGCGCATCGCGGGAAAACTATTTGCGACGGGGAAAGCAATCCCGTCGCAAAAGCCTATTTATTTGCGACGGGTAACTACCTCCGTCGCAAATAAGTTTTTAATGGGACTATTTGCGACGGGATTTATTCCCGTCGCAAATAACCCGTCGCAAATACCCATTTTTCCCGTAGTGTGTGAATCATGATGCGATCTCACACCCACACCTAAACATTTAAACTCATGGGAAAAGTCACATTTTCAAAAATTATGTGTGAATATATTCCCAAATTCATTAATATTTAACATTGAATGAAATTTTAATTATTTATAGCAATATTATCAAAGTAAAAAATCATACCAAGGATTTATTCTCAGTGATCATGGAAAAAGATGTCTCATAAATTATATCAAAATAAAATTCAAGGAGATGAATGATACCAATTTGTTAAAATAATTAAAAAGTAAACAATTTCACTAACTCTCCACATGTGTGTGTGTGTTTGTGACAACTATTTCATACTATTATTTCCACTTTACATCCAGTAAATGAAGGTTATTTTAAAAAAATATGCTTAAATGATTATATACATCAAACCTACCCTACATCCTCTGCAATAAAATTTCAAGACCCCCTCACTTAAGCATTCCTAGAAGTTAAACCTTAAGATCTCGACCTAGATATCCCCATATTTTTTACATTTCATCACTCTCCTCATTTATTTATTTCTTTTTTCAAAAATTTGAACATGGAACAAATCTCACACTCATTAATTAACCCTTGTTTAATCTCCTTAAGAAACTAATTGTAATAGTTATAATAAGATCAATGGTCAAGGAATAGTGGTTTTTGACCTACCTAAGGAACAACCCATATTTTTTTGTTTTTTTTTCTTTTTGATTTTTTTTTAATTTTTAGTTTTTTTAGGGTGTACAGCAGTCGGGTAATAGTTACTCATGAATAGTTCAATTAGGAATAGGAAAGAAAAATATTGGATAAGGAATGAACATATGGAAAAATAATTTTAGAAATATGATAAATAATAACCTAACTTATCTTCACCTTATATTGAGTAGTAAAAATTCACACTTCATGGTTGGGTGAAAATATGTGTGGAGATATTAAGTGACATAATTTTCCTATAAATTTCTTACACAAAGGGTACCATTCTTCTCAAAGTTTTCAAAATGATATAACAATTCATATCATTGATAAATAAACAATTTTAAACAAAAATTCACACCTCAATGTTAAATCTATACTAAAACAAACATTCTATCAGTGAAAATTATTTAAATGTTAAAAAAACATGAAATAGGGAAATTCCTCATGAATTTTCAATAATTTCCATGATTAAGTGGGCATCATTTTCCATGATTAAGCAAACAACATTTTCAATGATTAAGTGGGCATCAAAAATGAATATTCCAGCACATAAGTGAGGTGGGAAACAAGGTGGAAGTAATAATACAATTCAGCAATCTAAAAAGAGAAAAAAATAAAGATGATAAAAATTCTTAACTAACCTAGGAATGTACCCACTCCCCCCCCCCCCCCCCCGCCCACACCTATAGTATAGATTTTCCTCACTATAATAAAAGATAATATGGTAAGTAAGGATAAAAAATGGTGGGTTTTATTCATAGGTTGCTTATTGAACTTGGAGTTCCTCCATCAAAGACTCTAGAATGGATTCATAAAAGTGCTTCAGCCCATTGATAGTGAAGGTTTGTTTTGTTTCATCATTTTGAACCTAGACAACACAAAATGAATAAGCCTTGGTAATAGTGTATGGATCAAACTAGTTGTAAATAAGCTTACCAGGATAAAAATTCATCCTTAAATTGTAAAGGAGGACCTTCTTCCTAATGTGGAATTGATGATAAAGGATGATATGGTCATGGGTAGCCTTGGTTCTCTCCTTATAAATTTGGGAGTCCTTATATGAATGTCTACACATTTCCTCCAAATCCTGAATCAATAGATTTATTTATTCACTTACACTAGAAATATTAGAATTGCATTGTTTGAGGCCCAATATGCTTGGTTATCTATCTCAATAGGGAGGAAAAGAACTTTCCAAAAACTAGACAATATGGTGACATTTTGATGAGATTTTGGAAATAAGTATGGTAATCCCATAATGAATCAGTGATTCTAAGACTCTAATATTTTGTGTTGGGTTGAACTATTATTTTAAGAATTTGTTTTACCTCTCTATTTGATGGCTTGACCATTGGTCTATGGGTGATATCATTATAAATTTTATACCTAACCCCATAACGACACAAAATTTATTGCATTGTTCGATTGTAAAAATGAGAACCCTGGTCATGGATGATGAACCTAGATAATCCAAACCTATATAAAATTTTGGTTCTTGATAATTCCACATCTATCTTGAAATCGTCTATCCTCGTGTATCATGCCTCTACCCATTTTTACACAAAAATCAACTTTCAAAATAATGTAAAAGTTTCCAAATGAATTGGGAAATGGCCCCACAAATTCAATGCCCCAAAACTAAAAAATGACATGGAAGATCAAGGGTTGTTTTGGAATTTCATTTCTATTAGTGAAATTCCCCATTCTTTGACAGTGAAGACAATATTAATAGAAATAATGGGAATCCTGAAATAATGTTGGAAAAAAGTTACTAGAATCAAAGACCTTATGAGCAGTTTGTTGGGGACTAAAGTGGCCCCCACAATCAATAATGTGGAAAAAACTAAGGACAGACTGAAAATCGCTATCTATAACACAACACCTGAGGACTTGATCACTACATGTGTGCCAAAGGTAGGGTTCATCCCAAATATACCAATGGGACTCATGTTTTGTATTATTATCTTGGTTTTTGTTGAAATCAGTAGGAATTCCAGATGCTGCCAAATAATTTACAATTTCAACATACCAAGGAATAATATCTTTCACTTGGTATAGTTTCTCATCAAGAAACATATCATTTATGGGAATACATGGGAATGATTCAATGTATTATGATGAGAGGATCCTACTGATATAGCCATCCACCTCATTCTCTTCTCATTTTTATCCCTAGTTTCTAAATTAAATTTCTAAAGTTCGATCATCTAGTGAATGAGACATGGTTTGGATTCCGGTTTCTTAAGGAGATACCAAAGGGATGCATGGTCAGAGAACACAATGACATTGGACCCTAAATGTATAACCTAAATTTATACAAGGAAAACATAATGGAAAGGAATTATTTTTCAGTTATGGTGTAGTTTTCTTGGGCAGGGTCCAGTGTGCATTAAGTATAGGCTATGACATTTGGAGATTGATCGATCCATTATGATAAGACTACCCCAACTGCATAGTAAGAGGCATTACACATGATATCAAATGGTAAATCCCACCTAGGTGGTTTCATTATCAAGGGTGTTATGAGACTCCATTTCAATTTTTCAAAATATTCCTCACGTTATTTATGAAAAACAAATTATTTTTATTTTTAGATTAATCAAGGGAGGGGAGTGCAATCTTACTAAAGTAATGAATGAAAAAACAGTAAAATCTTGCATGACCTAAGAAATAACGCACATCCTGTATGTTTTTGGGGAATAGTAGGGAAGAAATGAAATCCACTTTTGATTTATCTACTTGGATATCATCCCAGCAAATGACAAGTCTAAGTATTATACCTTGTCTCACCCTAAAATGGAATTTATCATAATTTAATATAATATTTTTTTCAATATAGTGATGTAGGATAGAACCAAGACTACTTAAACATTCATTAAAATATGATCCATAAATAGTGAAATCACCCATGAATACTTCAATGTAATCGTTTTGGTGATCTTAAAAAATGCTAACTATGCATCGTTGGAAAGTACCTAGAGAATTTCATAGACCAAATGGAATCCTCTTATATGTAAATTTTACAAAGGGACAAGTAAGGGTTGTATTTTCCTAATCCTCAATAGAAATATGGATCTGAAAGTATCCAGAATACCCATTAAGGATATAGTAGTGGGACTTCATCGCTAGCCTCTCTAGCATTTGGTTAATGAACAGTAATGGGAAATAGTCCTTCATAGTGTTTTGGTTTAGTTGATGATGATCTATATAGACACACCAACTATTATTCACATGGGTTAAAAACAATTCATTATTTTCATTTTTTATTATTTTTAGGCCAGTTTTCTTGGGAACTACCTACGCTAGACTGACCCATTGGCTATCATAGGCAGGTTAAATGATTCCAAAAGCCAATAATTTTATAACCTCCATTTTAACAACATCTAGTAGGTTTTGGTTTAGTCAAAGTTGTGATTGCCTCACTAGTTTAGCCTCGTCATTTAACAATATATGATGTGTGAGAATTAATGGGTTAATATGAGGAATGTCAGTAATTTTCTAACCCAATGGTTTCTTAAACTACCCCAAAAGGTTAAGCAGTCATAATTTATGCTCTAGAAGGAGTGAACTAGTAGTGATGATATCCAAGTTGTTTCTATTATTAAGATATGAATATTTAAAATTTCAAGGTAGTGGTTTAGTTCCAATTCAGGGGGATTTTGGATTTGTGGGAGTGAATTTGAAAGTTAGAGTTCATTGATCTCATCTAACTTCTCAATGGTAACATCCCTAGATGAGGAATGAGATTTTAAAATCTTAGCAGTATCATCTATGGTCATGGGATCCTCAGTTCTCAAAAAAACAGCAATTTAAAAACATGAATGAAATTTTTATAGACCACTACAACATTAAATGTATGATTCATTACCTAGAATTTCAATTAATGATGAAAAATAAAAAGGGGGGTCATGGGAAATAAAATAATTTTTTTCAGGGGAAGGGATTACATCAACATAATTAACTAAAAGTGAGTAATTCTCTTCTAAGGGGTGCTTCATGGAATCAAGGATGTTTAAGTGGGAAATGTCACCACTAAAATACATAGATAATATACTATTGTGTACATTGATTATGTTTTAGAGGTTTTTAGGAAATTCCTCCCTAATATAATCATTGTGTTTCTATTCATCATATCATAATACATTTTAAGCACATTAAAATCATCAGGAAAAATTAAATTTTTTACCCTCACAAGAACAACCTATAACACACAAGTAGGGTGTGTTGTAATCTAGTTTTCTATTTGGAAAAAATTCTAGTGGGATTCAGTTCCCTGACATACAATGAAAATAAAATGGAGTGAGGCATCACATTTATAGAATCACAGAAATATATCATAGTATTGGAAAAAGAAATAATCTTCTATGATGCATAGAATAGATAATATTCTAGGATCATTTCATTTAGTGGAAAATGATGGCTATATCAATGCTAATATGTTCCTACCTGATCTCTCCTTTTCATCACCATGAAGTCACCTTCGGTGTGTACACATCTCCTTCAGAATCTTGGCATATCGTGGAATTTTCTTTACAAAATCAATCAAGGGAATGTTTACCATAACTTTTTTAAAATTTACAAAGATTTATTTATAAAGTTAAATTTATTTTTGTTTTCTTGGTTGGGTGGAACATTGGGGAAAAAGAAGAGGAATGGTTGGGATAGGTTACTCATTAACAAACACACTATTTCCTTTAGGGGGATTTTTCTCTAGACAATGTTTTCCTTTCTTAGACTATTGCCATTGGTTGGGATGGTGGTTTCCTTTGGATGGGATGAATCTAATGGATGGGTTATTTGGATTTTAAGTTGTGTTCCACTACTAAGGGTGTTGGAAATTATATTTCCCTTATCCCTAGGGTTGACTAGTGGTTGAGAGGGTAGTTTACCCGACCCATTACTTTGCATTTCCCACACCAAGTTGGAAAGTTGGCCTAATTTGGATTTTAGGTCTTGTATGGATACTTTTTTGGTTCATTGTAATTTTAGATTATTTGAAACCATTTGTTTCATCATGTATTATAGGGTAGAATCGGGGTTTATAGGGGGGTTTTGGAAAGGAATTTGTGGTGGTTGAGTATTTATGGGTGGTGGTGGTGGATGAATACTCTATCCTCGTTGGTTCCATGGTTTTTGAGGTTGGTTTGAATACCCCCCCCCCCTATATTCATGTTTTTATTTCTACACAAGTTTGGATGAACAATATGGTTCTTGCCTAATGGAATGGTTATAGAGGAATCCTATAAATATTGCCTCACAACTCTTAGAAGTTTCTCTCATTTGAGGGCATTGGTTAGAATAATGGGTATTAGAAAAACGGATACCATAATGGATAGGAGGAGGAGATTTGGATTTACCTTGGGAAAGAGAAATTTTTCGAAGAATATTACTTACCTCTTTAAACTTCATGTCTTACATCTTCTTGAATTTAGTAATTTTCACCTCATGGACATCTCGAATAGGTACAATGGACCTTGAATCGAATTGTTGAGTGTTCTTTATCATGTTCTCAATGAGGTTCCTTGTAGTGATTGGGGTTTTGTTGACTAGTGCACCACTTGTAGCAGCATTAGTCATGTTTCTCTCAATAGGAATTAAACATTCATAAAAATTCTATATTAAAATGTGATCACTTATTTGGTGGTGTGGGAAACTTGAAAAAATCCTATTAAATCTTTCCTAGTATTCATGAATTTTTTCCCATTTATATTTTCTTATTCCAAAAATTTCTTTCCTTATAGTTGTAGTTCAAGAGGCTAGGAAGTATTTTTCAAGGAAATGGTGTTTCATGTCTGCCCAACCTCTTATTGGGGAATTAACATAATATAACTAGTCTTTACATTATATTATAATGAAAAAGGGAATTATATAATCTTTATTTATTCTTCATCCACATTAGAAGGTTTTAATGATGAACACATAGTGTGATATTATTTTATGTGATTATATTGATCTTCTCATGTGAGTCCATGAAATCTTGGTAATAAGTTAATTAAAATCGATTTTTGTTCAAAATTAGGTTTTTCGCCTTGTACTTGAATATATATAGGTTGTATATCAAAATTAGGAGAGGTTAGTTATTTTAGTATTTAGTTATTTTCATCCATTTTATACACATTAAGTTTAGTTTTTAGTTTTTTTCATAAGAATAGGGATTTAGTAACTTCTCAAGGTGTGGTGTGTCCTCCTTCAAAGGGTTATCCTATGTGTCTCATTGTCACTGATGTAGGATCCTCTCTTAATCGGGTTTGAATGGAGGTAAATTTACCAGATTGGAATGCATCATGCACAAATCCTATATAAGAAATAAATCAGAACACAAAAATATATATGTAAAGTTAGAAGATAAAACAAATAAATATTCACAAAATTTACAAAAATATTATCAAAAACACTCACTAAAAACCAAAGTGCTCCCCGGAAATGGCACCAAATCTTGAACATGCTATCATGACATGTCAAATTTATTATGTTTTTAAAGTTTATTTATAGTAAAGTTTTGACCCTAGGTCGTATCTCAAGGAGAGTTTGATATTTAAAGTGTGTATTTTTAATAAAGATTACTAAAAGAGGGGGTGGTTTTGAAAATAGTTTTAAAAATAACATGACTTAATTAAAGATTTTAATAGTAGATAAATAAAGGTTGTGTTTTAAGAAGTATGAGATAATTGGGTCATTTCAAGTTCACAATACATCTTGAATAGTTCATCATTCTGAAAATTTCAAATGGTTTAATGGAATCCTTTGGTGGAGGGTTAATAAGATCTTTATTCCCCTCTTTCCTCTTAAAGTGATACATAAAGAAACAATCCTTAACAAAAAAATCATTCTCTCAAGGTTTCGATATCAAGAATAGAAAAAGGGCTACCAAATCATACTGAAATCTTATGTATGTATGAGATAAAGAGGATTCTTGTGTTGTCCAATCAGAATAACCCAAGATTTCCACTTGAAATATCAACCCAATCGATATTGAAATGAAAAGTTATTCACTTAGTTTTACCAAAAAATGTATTTGTAAGAGAAGTGTGTTAATATAAAACATAATTTAAATATTTAACACACAAATTACAAAAAATAATTAGAATAAAAAGTTTCAAAACTCCTTCCCAAGTATGTGTAGTTTTATTGAAATGAACGTCCATTGTTTATCTTGCCATCGAGAGGAGGAGGAGGCTTCGGTGGAACTTCACTTTCATCCATGATCCCCCTATAAGGATAGAGGCCTCCAGAACTTATTATATGAGGAGAGGACTACTTTTAGTCTACAAAATAATAGATATTTTCTCCTGGTTTGAACTTAAAAATAGGGTTCCCAAGTTACTCTTTTATAGGCTAAGTGGATGGTGGTTTTGGGCACCCATGTTTCAAGAAACCACTTGTCCTGTGGTTTTGGGTGGGTAGAAAGTCTTATCTCACTTTATATAAAACTAAAAACTTGTTTATCCACCTATTAAATATCTCCACTGATGTTTTGGAATCATTTAGAGTTCTAAATCTATATATATATATATATATCCAAAATATAAAACATAAATTTGACTTCATGTAGATTCAGTGTCTTGGATAGATCAGTTAAGTTGGGAAACTTAATGGATGAATTGAGCTTGGGTATATTCAGAATAGTTGTATACCATATAATTTTGGATTATCCCAAAAAAATTCAGCCTAATTGGATTCATGGATTAGTTGCATTGTCCATTCTAGTCCACTGGGGTGCTTGTAATCTTGCATAGTTTGGCCCATTTTTCCTTAATTTCATCGTGGGCCCTCCAAATCAACTCTAACTACAATAAAAACATCAAATAAAGTGAAATTTTCTTTTTTTAACAGTGATAAAAATTAAATGATTGAATAAAACATGAAATTTAAATTGTTATAATAATTATAATTTTCAAAACAAAATCAATTTAATAAATGGTGTAAGGGTGAAATAAAACTATGAATCATGGTGTGATCACACAATATCTTGATTTCTATCAAATTATAGAAAACTCAATTAGGGTAATTGGATTTGGAAAATTCCCTAAATTTTAAAATCAAGTGAAAATTCAGGGTTTTTCTTTTAAATTGATCCATGAGTACTAAATTTTTGTTCCATGCATTGAATATAGGAATCGGCGTCATAAGATGATGCTTATATTCTCACTCAAAAAAGGTAAGGTTTAAAAAAATGTTATAGATGTTTTTGAGAATAAATTACTATTTTAGAAGATATGTTGTGATTTCTTTCTTTCTTGAGGGGAGGTTTATATTAAAAAATGGTGTTATAGATTTAAGCTTCAAATTAAAATCAACGTCTACTTCTGAGAAACCAAATATTATGATATGTACCTGCACATTTTGATCCTCCTATAAATATGGATCCTTATTAAATTATAATCATGGGTTGGACATAGAAACTATAACATCATTTACCCTCTCAAAATTACTCTGAATTATCGGGGAGTTCAAAAGAATCGCATTTTATGTGTACTTGAAAAGATTTGGTGTGCCCTTAATAGGTGGAATCTCTAACAATGAGGTTTCACAGAAGCCAAACCATATTTTGACGATTCTCTCCACCTCTGAAACCCTTATTGAATGGGGATATAAGAATCATGATTGAGGGAAGGTGGAGGTTTGGGGATGGTGGGTTGTTCATGTCGAATCCACATTGGGGCAGTATCATAGGAGTAGGATCATGGGGAGGGGTAGAGGTTGCATCAGAGATATTTCAACAGGGAGGTGGGGAGGATATGTCGGTGAGGAGGTGGGATGACTGCATCTGAGGGGTAGGATATTTGATAGAACATCTATGAAGGGTAGGAAGCACTATCCAAGAGAATCTGTGGAGGTTTGTTCAATTGTGAGGGGATAGGGGGATTGATCTGGAGGGGATGTAATGGTATGTGTTTACATGGTTTAAAATTAATCATGTAAGTAGATAACCTAATTCCACAATTTCAAAAAAAAATTATAAATAGATTCATCTTAATAGGTAATATTTCAAATAGTGTGTGTTTCTCCATAAACCCTGAGACTACCAAGATGTACCATGATCTGAAACATTGGTATTGGTGGTTGGGGATGAGGCATTCGATCATCGATTTCATGTCTCATTACCTTACATTTCAAAATATTAAGGTAAAGCACCAGAGACCTTCTAGTTTTCTAAAACCTTTTCCCATTATAGTGTATAAAAGGAATTATATATCCATGGACTTCATTTTTCGGTTATCATGGACTCCTAGCGAGAAGGATGAAATTTGGGTGATCATTGATTTACTTGAAAATTCGTCTCATTTACTTTTTATTAAAGAGATAATGAAGATGGATGATCTTGGACATTTTTACATTCAATAGGTTGTGAAACTTCATTTATTTCCTTTTTCAATTTCTTTTTAAAAGGGCTCACAGTTTACATCCAGGTTTTAGAAAGGGTTGTAAGAGGTGAAGGGTACCAACTGGAGTTAAGAACAATATACCATCCTCAGACATATAAGTAGACTGATAAATCCATTCATATTCTAGAGGATATTATTTGGGCATGTGTGATTGATTTTGGTTGTTCTTGGGAAAAGAATCTAACTTTGGTCAAATTTTTCTATAACAATAGTTATCAATCCTCAATTAAAATGGATCCTTTCAAATCATTGTATGGGTGACCATATAGGTCTCCTTTATGTTGGGTGAAAATGGGGGAATGGTCTTTAGTTGGGATGAATCTTGTTCAGAAGATGTTGGAAAATTTATAGTTGATCCAAAACATGTCAAAGACTGCTTAGAATTTTCAGAAATCCTATGATAACTATTGTCATCTCCCATTAGAGTTTGAGTTTGGTGATTGGGTCTTTCTTAGAGTTTCACTTTATTTGGGACATCGTTGATTGGGTGAGAAGGGTATGTTGGCACTGAGTATTGTTATCCCTTTCAATATCGTTGAACATATTGGAAAGGTGGATTATAGGTTGGACTTGACATATTTCTTGACATTTATTCATGATATGTTTTATGTTTACCAGCTAATTAGGTATCAATTGGAACCTTCTCATGTCACTGAATGGGAATATATTCATCTTAATCCTGAAATATCTATGGTTGAACAACAATTTTATATTATTGATCACAAAGAAAAGGTACTACATGGTAAAACAATACCATTGGTCCATGTAATATGGAAGTTAAGATGGGATATACATGATATGTGGGAGAGGGAATCGTTAATAAGGCCGTAGTGGATTTCTCTTTTTGTGATTCCAAAATCATGGGTACTTTCTAGAGTCATAAATCTTCTTTTATGAAACCCTTTGGGTCATAAGTGTGATTTAATTTGAAAATGGTTTATCCCTTGTTAAGTTATAATTTGTTTTGGGTTTCAAGGTTTAAAATTGAGAAATTTAGAGAAAATAGGATAGATGTATAGTCTATACATGATTTGAATGGTAACAGTGTGGAATGGCTCTATAAGTTCCAAGGTGAGATGCATGTTTTGAGAAAATTTTGTATAACCTTGTGAGTTTCCCAACAAACTATGAGGGTGAATGGGTTTTGGTATAGTGGCTATCACATGTATTAAGTATAGTATAACTACCTATATGGCTATCCCAAGGTGACCTTGTGGTTTTTTTTCTAAGGGGCAGTGTCTATAACATAATTAGCATATAGCTTTCCTAACTATGCAGACTGAATGTGTGCCATTTATGAGATTATTTAAATTAGAAATTTACCTCAATGCCCTTGGTCATTTTTAAGACTAATCATTTCATAATAACCGTTAATATTGACCTAACCTCTCTTGAATTCTCCTGAGGTTTCTCTCCTTGGATCATATAATATTTCCCTTCATTCTTGGTGTATCTCACCAAGGTATTCTCCCTTTATAATTTGATCTCTTCTCATATTTCTAGATCTCTCCTTGATATCCTTTACCCTTATGTTTTTGGAACCTTAATGGGATTTTATTTTAAGATATAGAGGGTCTAATGGGATAATTAGTGATGTTTCTTATAGATCTAGGCTTGTGAGGACCAAATATTCTCATTTCCAATCTTCCTTCTTGAAGGTGACTAGTTTTCCTCCGTTGTTGAGGTAGTTGTCACTATAAAAAGGTTTTAACTCATGAATTAGGTAATTTTATTATAAATTCCTTTGGTTTGGTTTGTGAAAATGATTAATTTTATATCAAAGATGAATTTTTTTTAAATAAATCTTGGGTAGCATGAAAAAGTGAGTTTTAAAGGTTTTTTACTTTAAAAAAATTTTGTGCACTTTATGTATTTGATGAAATTCCTCAAATATGATTTTTAGTTAAAAATTTATTTTCAAGCATGGGAGTGGTGATTATTTACTATAAAATTTTTATATGAAATTGTGAGGATGGTTTTTTAAATGTTTTAGAAAACAAGGCCCTTTTGTAACCTTGGGTGCATCAGGTTATGGAACTATGAAAACCTTAGTGAGTGTTGCACCACTATGGGTTATTATTGTGATATCAATAAACTATGGTGGGTATCAATATCGATAGGATTCATGGTATTTTGGGATTAGTGATCCTTCACATGTTTGAGTATGTATTCTCATAGGTTAGATCCCAACTTCTGCTTGGTTTTATACATGATGGTATTATTTCATGATCGATGGATCACATGTTGAGGATATTTTATTTTCATGTATACTTCTATTTATGAATTTATGTTATCTTTAATTTATTTTTTATATTCTTAGTTTATATAAATATAAAATGATTTTATGAATATCAAAGTATGTTTTACTAAAATGGTTTTTCCTTTTAAATTTATTCATGAACTATTTTTATTTTTAAAGTGGGAACTAATGGTTGCATGGAGTTATACTTTGTATAGACTCGTTGATGGTATCATACTGGGCTTTAGTGCTCACATCTTAATTTTTTATTTAGGAATTTATAGATTTGTTTTTTCAAGACTTAGGTAAATAGAATGGAATCATATAGTTTTTTGACATCACTTAGACATCGTCATCTTCATAGTAGGTTGTTATGGTGGTGATGAATGGTCACATGGAGACTTGGATTTTATCTAGTCTTATTTTATTTTTAGGTTTAGGCTTTTGCCTTGATGTTTGATATCTCATGGATGTGTAATCTCCTTATAAATTGTAATATATATTTTTATGTCCATTTTATTACTCTTGAGTCATATTTGGATTTCTTATTGATATTTAATAATGGAGAGGGTCATCCTGGGTGATGTGTCATGTCAACCCGGGTCGATTCATTACAATGAAATAAGGATGAAGTTTATTGAAATTTTATAGTATGAATCATTATTGGTAATTGAAATATAAACTATTTTAATTGATTTCTTGGTTAACTACTAAAAAATCTATTAATTATTTGTTTGACCTTAATTAATATGCACTAAGGAGATATCATCAGGATATCCATGCAAATAATGTATGCCTTATACTTTATCTCGTGGATGGTATTGGTTACTTAATGAAAAAATGATTGCTCAGAAGCATTAAAAAATGAGATTTGAGTCTTCTGGTTCCATAGAGATCCCCTATATAGCTTGATATGAAAAATATAAAGGAGACCAAATGATAGAAAGGGGGAAATATCATGCAAAAGAATAAAAGGCTATAACTGGTAAGACTATAAGAATCGATTTAAGTTATTTCTAAACTCTATATATTTTAAAATAATAAATAAAATTGAAAATATTATTTATAGAAATCTATTTATGAGTATATCACATAGGAGACCTTTATAACCAAGGGTAGGAAGGATATTTTGGGTATTGTATTAGGAAAGGAACAACATCTAGATCGCATATGAGGGTACGCGGTGGGTGTATCTATTAAAAAACTATCTAGTATTCTTATTAATTTTTCAAGGTAGGAAGTATATAAGGGTAAAATATAATTCATAGAAGAAATACTTGGGGATATGGAAGAGATAATAGAGGAAATGATTAGATCATTGGTTTTTTTAATGTTTGCTGACATGCAGATATAGTTTTAGCCTACGTATCTCACTCCTCCACCTCCTCCTCCACAATTTACCACCTACTATGAGTTATATATTGAGTATAATTAGTATCATATATAGAATATGGGATCATACATTATATTGAGGATACCATAAATCATTAATAGATGGAGATAAATCATCTTAGGGTAATGATACAGGATATATAAATTCGTCAACTAGAGTGTTGTTTCTTATTGATAAGATGGATGCAATTGGAAAAAGTTTCAAACATTTCTTACTTTTTCCATCTAGACTTGTATGAAAACTGACAAATAAGGTATTCATAGATTATATCATTTATTTAATTTTTTATTATATATATATATATATATATTAGGAATACCTTAAAGTAATGAAATGTTGTATAAATGAACAAAATAATTTTAAACCCCTTCAATTTTGAGTCTTACATGTTCTTAAGGACATCCTAAATTATCACCACATGTATTTATGTTTTTGGGTTCCTATGATCTTATAATTACTACTTATTTCTATGGGTGTGCCTATATTTTGATAGTTTATAGGAAATATATATTGACACTTGTAACTATAAATATCTTGAGCCTCCCAATGATGAAAGTATTTTACATGTAAATTTATTATTATATTTCTTTCAATTATGTAAATTTAATGTGACTTACTTCCTATGTTTTTTATAAGTTTTATTCATATACAATATATTCAATATGATACAACATCATTGTATGGGTTCATGAACCCACAATTTATATATCTGATAATGAGTACAATTCTAAATAGAGAAAGAAAATAATATAATACTAAGATATTTCAGAATAAAGAAATTAAGTGTTGGATGTTTCCTTCAATTGACTGGTATGAAACCTATATTTCATTATTTTTTATAATTTCTCTTAATTAAATTAAAAAATTATATTATATTTTTATATATCAGTGGCTATTAGATGTTGTGTGTTTTTTTCATAAGAAAACGCTATTTATAGGTTATGTTCTATACATGGTGATGTGTGAGTAAACCTTAAAATATATATTGGAGAAATAAGTTTGATTATTTTAGTACTAATATATTATAAAACAAATTTATTTTCATTCATAATTTTCACCATTTTCAAACAGTCATTGGAATCACTATTAATGATCAGTAGTAAGAAGGGCCAAAATTTTCTACTATGTGTGTGCACATAAAACGAAATTTATAAGTACTATAATTTAATATATATATAAATTTGTTTTTTAATTAATAAACTATATAATTTGAATAGTAAAAAATTATGAGTTGAATATGGGTATTATTTTTTGATACTTATGTGTGAAATCATTACTATTTGGATAATTTATAGCTTTTGACAACATTATGTTTTATTATCAAGGTAACAAACCAGTCTCGGTCAACCTACCATGTCACCTAAGCCAATCTAACACAGGGCCTAAAGAATGTTCCCAATATCCATGGGATAGTCACAATTGATAGGGAATAAAACACAATCAAGGGTAAATTATTTCACCTTCAAAGATAATAAATAAGAAGTAGACCCTTATTGAGAATCCCGCATGGTCTTTCCATACTTTAGATTTCCATGCATGTGAAATAAGAAGTTTAAAATAATATGTCATACCAAACATGTAATAATAAATATAAATAACCAAACACACTTTAATACATAAAACATCATAAATAATACATAACAATAACTGGAATAAGAGAGAGACCAAAATACAAATACATTTGGATGAATTATCAGATAAAAATATCTGAAGGTGTGAACGAAGGGTGTGCACAAAGGGTTTCAGCTAAACCTTCTTGGTAGTATTTCCCCAAATTGTTTATGAAATTCCTTTTATAATAAATTTCATAAATTCTAATTTTAAACACATTTATAAGATAAGTTTTACATAATAAAGAAATTTATAAAGGGAAAAAAATATAATGCCTTTACTTTTAGATGAAAGTACCACCCCTTTTACATAACCCATGAGATAAAACCCTTTTTAGAAAAAAAATTCACTTTCTGATTTCTAAAACTAAGACTCTGAAATTATAAATATAAAACAAGAGTTAATCTTCCCTTTAAATAAAATCTTTCAAATTTTATTTTGAGAAAACTAGTTATAATGTAAACTAATCATAATGGAAAGGATTTAGGAAAACAATATAGAACCATATTATCAAATAATCAAAATATGGGTGAAAATTTTTAATTTAAGTGGTTCTATGAAAAAAAATATGAGAAAAAGGGGATGAAAAAAACATTTAAATAAATATTTTTCAAGATAAAATCATTAATAAATAAATAAGTAAATAGCCTAATAGAATTTTTAAAGAGTTTTATTTGTTGAAAACTATGATTTATAATCATTAAGTGTTGTTGAAATTGTATTTGAAATGTTTGAGAATATTTTTGAGATTATTTTAAGTGAATAAATATATTTTAAGGTTTTTTTATATGATTTTGAATTGATTTGAGATGTAGTGTGTGACTTACAAGAATTATAGGTTTCAGATATCTAAAAGTTATAGTGGCTGAAGAAATAATAAAGGTATGGATTCAACCCTGAGTGTATATAAGTAATTCAGAATATCATGGTGTATAATTTTGAAAAGGGGTTATTTTATAAGAATCATCTAAAAATTCATTATGGTTATTAATTTGACTCATAAGATTCATATATTGAGTTTGTATAAAACTATAAGAGTGAATTTATTGGAATTTAAGAGTAAATATACCTCAAAATAAAACAATTCAAGAAAATATTAAACCATAATAGTCATTTAACTCTTTTATTAGAGTCATGCTCACCAAAGAGACTGGAAATTTGAAAAAGGGAGGAACCTTATGAAATTTATAAGAGTAAAATGAAAATTTTATAAGAGTAATTAGTAATTTCAAGTTTAGTAAATTTAATGGATTACCATATTTTCATAAGGTCCATTGATACTAGGTAAAGATAAATTTTTAGAATTCAAAAAAAAAATCATGATTTTATATCATTCATTTAGAGATTTTATAAGATTCATTTACTCTTATAAGAAATCATTTTAGGTTTTAAAATTTTAAATATTCATGGAGTATAAAAATGATTATAAGGGTGATAAGAATGTTTTTAAAGGGTAAAATTGAGTCCAATAATTATATAAATTTGTAAATATGAAAAAATTCTAGAAGATACTTCTGGAAGATAACTGGTACAATGATGTGTGTTCTTAAATCAAAAAAATCACTAGTTGGTGATTATGTTATGATTTAATATGGGTATATAAAAGATTACAAGTGGAAATCATTGCTCTATTATTTTAAAAAAATTAATATAGATATTTGGAAACAATTTTTTGACTAAATCTAGATAACTTTTTGGGAATTTTTATTTCACCAACTTAAATGAGTAAATGGGTATTTATGGAAATTAAGTTGGGGTCATGGGGAAAACCCACATCAACTATATAATGAGGAATTTTACAGACGATCATAGAGTAAAATTAGTTAAAGGAATGTTCTATAACTGAATTGATCATCCACTTAAGTTTTATAATTCAGTTAATGTTGAATTATTCAAAAATGATTGATTAATTAGTAGATTTTCATAAACTGAAATGTGTATGAGAAGAGAAGAAGTGGATACAGAAAATAATTGAGGTTGGGAACATGATTTGAAAACTGTGAAGAAAATTCTACAAACTCTAAGTATTCATAGTTTTAATATTTAAAATCAGAATAGTGTTGTTATTGAAATAGTGAGCAAAGATGACTGATCTAGGTTCAACACTGAATATCAGAGGTTTAAGTTCTTAAAGAGGTGATCATATAGTAATTTTTCTTATTTGAAAGACTGATATGAATATCATCATATATTTTTGGAGAAACTTTGAATATAATTTTATATTTCTTACTCAATTTTGTTTTACTTATCTATTGGAAGTAGTCATTTTAATTAGCATGATGTTGTTTGTTAGGAAAAACTCATAGATAGAGTATGATACATACTTATCCATTTGTAATTAGTGATTCATTCTAGTGTAAAATTTATCAATCATACTAAAACTGGTCCCAAAAGGTGTAGGAACCCACTTTAGGACTGAACCTTTTAAAAACTTTGTGTGACTTATGTTACTTTCATTTATATTTCAATTAGGTATGGTTATGATTTAAATTTTAGTGGATTGGATCCTAATAGATCACATAATAAATAAGAAATTTTAAAATAAATACCACTGATTCAACCCCCCTTCTTAGTGTTACAGCCTATTCTTAATAAATTTCAACTTTTATTAGTGCACACCCCAATTACCTCTATTATATTTTCTCTATTATAAATATATGTAATCAAAATTCATTCAATAATAGAGGCATTCCAACAATTGATAGAAAAAACTTTCTTGTATAAAAGGATATGATGTTACCCTATCTTCTACTATATTTCCTTAATATTATAAATATAGATAATATTGGATTTTGACCACTTAAAAAGGATGTTACAATGTATTTTTATAACAATAAGAATCTATATTTTTATGTAAAATCTAGAAATTTCATTCTTTAAGCCTTAAAAAAAGTATATAAAAATATTTTGGGGCTATAAATAGTAAAGGTTATTTGGTACAAGCTAGAAGGTATCTTTTAAGGAAATATAAAAGACAAATAAGGAAAGAAATAAATATATATAAACATATTTAAGGATATAAATATGGATGTATAAGAAACCATTGATGATTATTTCACAACAGTGATAAAAAAATTTATCAATATCAATGGCTAGAGAGAAAATCCATAAGACACTACTATTTTTAGAAAAACTAATGTGGAATTTTCTATATGGGTTTTAAACTAAAATTTCTACTTTAGAAGATAAGTGCTATATAACCCTTGATGAATTACATAATGTTATTATTTCTTATGAGATGATTAGACTCCAACATTCAAGAATAAGATCGAGGATGAGATTACTTTTGAATCTATAAGAAAATATAAAATCAAAGATGAAGAATATGATGATTCTTATAAATCTAAAGACGAGGATGAAAGTGAGGAATATAATAGAATTATGTCTCTAATTTCAAGAAACATCAAAAAAGTAAATGTGGAGAAAAAAGTTAAAATTCCACTAAATTTTTTTAAATGTGATGAAATTGGAAATTTTTCAATCAACTACCAAAAAATAAAGGTGTTGAGAATAATGATGGTATGCAAGAGGAAAATCCCCAAATAAAGAAATGGGGTCAAAGCTCAAATTAATATAAAAATTATAAAAAGTGAAATAAAAGGTTTTCTATTAGAAAATAAACATTTATAATGTGAAAATAAGAAGAAGTTTACTTCCCTTAAATAATTAAAACCTAATAATAGGTTGCTAAATATTTTATGAAATTCATGGATCATGTTGAGAGATAAGAATTAACCTCATGTAGTGAAGAAAAAAAGGTGAGGAACCATACATAGAGGATATATTAAAATATAAACTTGAAGATTTTCTTCAGTAGAACACTAAAATCAATAAATAAAGTATGATTTTGAATAAAGTTAACTAAAATAAGAATTAATTAAATGAATATTTCATAAAAATGGAAGATGGTTACTTTGAATAGATTAAAAGTTTCAAGAAGAAAGTTGCTGAGAAAGAAAAAATGGTGAAGGGCCATAGTGATAAATTATTTCTAAATAAAGAAAAGTTAAATAAGATAAAATTAAAGTGTATTGAATTATAAAAACCCCAAATAGGATATTAAAGGACTTAAAAAAAGTATTGGAATTCAAAGATGAATCATCACAAGTTATTGAAAATGTGAGCCCAAAATGGTAGATTAACTTTAAACCTATTAAACTTAAAATAAAATGTATTGGTTCTAATATTGTAGGTTCCTATACCAAGTTTATGAAATTTTAGTCCATGAGTGATGATGAGAAATCATTTTATACATCAAGTAAAGAAACAAATATCTCTAGAATATCTTACTCCCTAAGAAAAGAAAAAAACATAACATATGGAAGATAAGAAACAATAGCCTTCATGAAAAACATTTATCAATATATAGGAATAATATTCATAGGTTATTAATGGGGTTTTAGAGTTTTTAAGACCAAATACTATTAATTTTGGTACAATATTTCACTTTTGTGGAGAGGGCATGAATTAGGGGGTTGAAATACTTATAATATTAGAAGATATTATTAGAGGAAGAAAGGTGTGGAAAAATTTTCATCTAGCCTATCTACATAAAATAGGTTTTAATTCATGGAATAAATATATGTTAGGTTTGACCAATATTCTCATTATTCTTAAGTATGCATGACTAATTTTATTTTATAAGTTTCCTATGGTGAAAAATGAAAGGGAATTCAAAAATAATAAAGGAATAAAAGTCACTATTGTTGAAGTTTCTTTGAAAGAATGAAAGAGAGTTAAGTCATGGATTTTGACAAGGGTTGTTCTTCACATATTTCTAGTGGAGTAAAAAAATAAAAAATATTTAAGAGAATGATATAGGGGTAGTAAATTTTTCAAATGATAGTTCTCTAAAAACTAGAGGAGATGGTGCTAGTGAAATTGAATCCCAAAAGTTAAAATCAGAAATTGTTATTTTTATTGAAGATATTAAATACAATCTATTATGTTTGAGCCAACTTTGTGATGATGGAAATGTGGTGATTTTCCTAAAAGAATCATTTTTTATCAAGACCTTAAAGGTTGAAAGGATTATCGCTCAAAGAAAAAAAGAACAAGTGGGAATTTGTTCAAAATTAGTGATCATACCAATTCCTTTAATTTGAGTGTCAAGGATGAAAACAAGGTGTGGAATAGAATTATGGGCCATATTGGACAAATAAATATGTGTAAAATATCAAATTTTGATGTGGCAAGAGATCTACCCCAACTAAAAAGAAAAAATAAGTCGTTTTTACACTATCCATAAGGGGAAGATGGTTAAAGGGACACACAAAAGTGTAGAGATTTAGTCCACTTGGTCACTTGAGATAATTCATACTAACTTATGTGGGATTATGATATATCTATCTACCATGGGTGACTAAAAATTATCATATTCAATGACAATTTCACCCAGATTGCCAATGTAATGTTCATAATTTAGGAAGCAATGTTAATCAAAAATACTTCAGGATAATCATTGGAAGTCTGCTTTATCTAACATCATCAAGACCAAACATAGTTTTTGTGGTGAAACTCTATATAAGATATCAAAGTTATCCAAAGGATTATCACATGATTTAATTAAATATAATACTCAAATATTTCTATAAAACACTATACTATGGTTTCCTGTATAGAAATAGTATAAAACTAAATTTATTGGGTTTCACATATACATATTGTGTTAGTGATTACAATGATAAGAAATAAACATCAGGTGAAGATTTATTTTTTAGTTAAAATTGTGTGATATAGCACATTAATAAGAAGAATTAATTAACTTTAATCATATTAGAGGTTGAATATGTATTAGTAACACATGATTTCACACAAATACATTGGATGAAGGTTCAACTTCATGATCTAAAAGTAGAAGTTGAGAAGCCATTGAGGATTTGTTATGGAAATTAAATCACTACAGAACTATAAAAAAATAAAATCCAATATTCCAAATCCAAGAGCATTTAAATTAAACATCATTTCATCAATGAGAAACTAGAAAATGGAGATATAAAGCTAGAATAATTTTCCACAAAGGACTAGGTTGTCTATGTGTACACAAAATAAATTCCAATAAGAGGTTTATTAGGTTAAGGTGTAAGCTTCATTCTCATCCTTACCCTGTCACTTTAGGATGTGTGGGAATATCCACTATAATTATATGGATTCAATTATCACATAGGGAGAATAAGTACATGAATCTTATGATATAAAGGTATATTTTTTGGAGTTGGTTCCCTAGAACCAACTTCTTTTGTACTTTGTGGTAAATTATATTCATGGTTTTGAATATTAATAAATTCTTTATCACATCATTATTGTTCTTCAAAATGACATTGAATATGATAATGTACTAAGATTTACTGTCACACTAAAAGGTCCTATCAGGTTCCTGCTATGATGAGAACCCGAAAGTGCTATGACACTATTCTTGAATATATGTTCTATATCTGGATGATATCATTTGAGGGACACAAATGATATAGGCTATCAGGGGTGGATACTTATAGGACTTTGAGGCACCTTCTCATGGTGTACGCCCTTAATAATGTCTAGGAGGATATTATGAGAACAAGACCCGCCAGTAGGAAATCCACATTTATATATGTCATTGGATGTTCCTATATATGAACATATGTATAGGTACTTATACATTAAGATTATTATTAATGAGTATTATGAGTCATTCACTTATATGTATTGATGAAAAATGTGATGACAGATGTTCGCGATGAGGTAGGATATGTTTGGTGCATCACAAGTAATATTACATTAATAAATAATGAAAGAAAGGATTCGTCCCTTCTATTCTTTAAAAAAATATAATATCTCAATCCCTTTGATGGAAATGATATAGCCTAAATAAATCCATGACCATGGTGATCAACATGCAAGTTATATTTCTGAAGAGTCAAAGAAAGAGATATCAAGTATATAGGTTGATGGCACTCACATGCAACTTGATCGATTTGAGATATTGTGATAAAAGGATTACATTACATGGTAAGAATTTGTATGAGATGACATGCCTTTGTGGCATTAACTTCTTTCTCTATGGGTGTCTTTCCATGTTTCTAGATGCTAACCTTGGACTTTAGGCTACTCTGCATAATGCCACTAAGAAAGAGGCCTAAAGTGTCACACACTAAGTGTATCCAGAATCTCAGTTAAACAATATATAATTTATTATTTAACCAGTTGAATAAATATTATTCCTGATTGTGGTTTAATAATTATTCATGGATTCCTGATCACATTTATTTCAACACTAGTTATTCAAGAGAATATATTTTGGGTGGAATATTTAATAAATATTTATTTTCTACAAGTGAATTTAATATTTAAATATTTATTGGAAAATAATGCAATGAAATTTATTTAATAAATAAATAGACATTATTCATGGTTCAATAAATATGGTGGAGGATTGGTAGACTGAGTTTAAGGGTCCTGTGAGAAATAATAATAATAATACTATTATTATTTGACATGGGGTTTCTCTAGGATTAATAAAATAAATACGGGCACTTGTGAAATTATGTTATTTTAACCCTAGTGATATAAATATACAATTATGATTATTTTCTCCTTTCCT
The DNA here is from genome assembly GCA_963277665.1 of Viscum album. Taxonomy (NCBI): domain Eukaryota; kingdom Viridiplantae; phylum Streptophyta; class Magnoliopsida; order Santalales; family Viscaceae; genus Viscum; species Viscum album. The sequence continues at coordinate 901,253,828 of OY728135.1, forward strand.
GGCCAAGAAAATAATTGAGCATAACAGATTAGAGAAAATCTCTCAAGCCAAGAGGGTTCATCCCTCTTCATGAACGCTCTCAAAAACAAGATAGATCCTCCTCCACTAGATCAAAGAGAATTATTTGGAAGTGGTTCTCAAGGTGATCTATAGTGGACATCACAAGCATAAGGATCTTCTACGCCAACACCCAGAGACCCCTTTGGTGATGTCTGAAGATTTTTGAATCATGTGTGGATCACCTCTAGAGGAATCATACGCTTGGATTATACAATGAAATGGCGGTGCACTGTATATCTATAGCCAAATGCATAAATGAAGAAATAAGAACCTTGGAGGTAATTCTTATTTGATAACTAAATTATAAACAACATGTGTTGATCTCCTATATCTTGGTTTTGGGTTAATAACCCTTACTTTTTCTTTGATTCAAATCCATTGATCACGACATTTATCACCTCTTGATCTCAGATAAATAATTGATAATGGAAAAAAGAAAATTTGGGCACTGCCCATCGCACGCTTTAAATGCGCCCGGAATCTATAAGTGTTATTAGAGGGGTAACATAGTTGTTTATAATTATTTTGTTTCATTGGTGATTTACACGTTCATAATTTAGTTTTTCAATTCGAGTTTAATTGTTCTTTAAATCTGAATTAATAGATCTATTTCTTACTATATCATTTCTTATAGATCTAATAGAAACGATTAATTTTATGATTAAAATACAATTGAGGATATCATATGAAGGTTCTAAGGATCATGGTCATACAACACCATACTACACACCGTGTAATCGGAATTACACATTGTGTATTCATGTTCAACACATCAATATTGGATCGGTAATCAATTCAAGAATTTACATTGATTAGGGAATTAATTACATCATTAATGCACTGCGTGTTGACCAGGATTACCTAGTGCATAGTCAGTTAGACTACACATTGTGTGGCCCATTGTACATAGTGTGTAGTCTCTTTGGTTCAGGGTTGGGTTGTGTATTCGATACACAGCCTACCCGACCGGTGACCATGTAACACAGAGTCAACATGACATGTGGCCCTCTAGATATGTCGTGTACTCCAAGATTTCTGAAGTATGCCTCACACGTCGAGTCCCTAGGAATGTACTTTGGATAGATAATGAAGGGTGTACACACTTTGTAGATCGAATCTACACACCGTGTACTTTTACCAGTTTACACAGATTTAAAATTTATTTATTTTACTATGTAAACCTTGATACATGTACTTGAATGTGGTCATAAAGATAGAACATTCCATGTGATATGTTTTAATATATATAAATATTTAAATGTTTAATTAATATCTTCATAATGTTCAAGATATGCATGTCATGTATGAGTTATATTACATATGGCATCCCACCTTTTTATTACATAACTTTTCATTACATTTTATAAATAGAGGATCTTTAAAGTCTAGTGACTTGAAAATCAGGAACAAAAATACATGAAGACATAAAAAATTATTCTAATACACTTGTAAGGCTTCATCATAAGTTCTTACTAAGTAAAAATTATTGCATCTCACAATCTGGAGACATACATCAAAGAAAAGGGTGAGAAGAAGGCTTAGTAAGTAAAATAAGTGCAACAGTTGACATGTGATCTTGAGCAATATTAATAAGAACATGATAAAAATCATAAAGACATGAGAAATGGAAGAATAGTAATATCATGATAAAAAACATGAATTATAATTTTAATATGTGGCTATAACATTTCATTTGGACATTCATGAATATATCACCAAGGTTCATCCCCAAGGTGTCATAAAAATTACCAAGGTTATTCACCAAGGTATCGTGAAACTTGCCATCTCTAGAGATTAATTCTTTACCCAATGCATTGGAGCTCTATCGGGGGGCACACTTAATATGTCTTTACTTTCATTTGATCCACATAAATCATAATCAAACATTTCATAAATAACCCAAATAGAATCAAATAAATGGGTTTCATGTCCAAATCATTATGTTTAAAAAGAGTTTAAAAATAAGATCATTATGTCATTTATAACCCATGGAAAGGGAGTGAGGGTTATATGTATATAAATTCCAGAATAAAATATATAATTGTTTTTTATTTATTAACACCCATATAAATGAAATAGTTCTGGGTATTCACAAGATAATTTCATGAGAGACAGAGAGAGGAATTTTGAGATGAAAATTCTGCAGCATAATGGCTACATAAAATCTTTTTAGATTACATTAAAAAGAGAGGGGACAAGAGTCACCCACTCATAAATAACTCATAATATAGTATGGGTATATAATAAAAAGAAATAAGATCATGGTATGGATATTTGAAGGAAATACCATATGAAAATGAAACTCGAAGGAAAAGAGAAGACGTGATTTCTTTTATGAAAATTCAGCAGCCTAACAGCATCACTTAAAGATTCAGAAAATCATTTGATAAGAGTGGAAAGGGGTATCTAATCATTTTTACATGAAATGGAAAGTATTAAATATATAGAATAAAAATCCCCCACATAATAAAATGGAACTATAAGACATAACATAAAGGATGTCATGACTTAAAAGAGGAGGGTGAAAGGATCCCTCACCTTGAAGAGTAACTTTGAAATATTGAAGTTCGGGACATTGGGAGGCTTGAGGGAACCTTGTGATGACTCATTGCGAGGTAGAAAGACCATATCTTCGTTGAGGAGTATTTTGGTATGAAAATAATGAGGGAATGGCTTGGTATTTATAGGAAAAGTGAGGGAATAAATTATTAGGGACACCTCATCGGTGGTATTGGAAAAACCATGGGCTTGCCCATGGTATTTTCCCATGGTATTTTCCACTTGGGACACCTCATATCATATATTACTATTCATAAGTCTACCAGAATGATTACATCATTATTATATCATTAATGATGTCATTAAACACCCGAAACTCAAAACTATATTTTTACTATTCATCGAAAATTCAACTATTTCAGAAAAATCCCAAAAATTCACCCTAACCTAATATTGATGCTCTGAATTCAAAAATGAAATCCATTTTATGAAAATAATTTTCAAAATATTTTTAATTTAATTTTTTAGTAAAATCATTATTTATTCCGAAAATACAACTTTAAAACTATAACTCATTTTGTACCACCTTAAGAAAGTAATCAAGGTCCCATAAAAGTATTGTATAACCATAAGACAATAAAGTAACAATATATGATTAAATTTTATGAAAATACATCTCCATTTTAAACTATTAAATTAATTATAAAATTATAAATAAAATATTTATGACATACAAAAATACCAAAACTTATACTATGATCATTTTCTCACTTTTAAGATGTCCAAAATGTATTTATACATTAATGGGTGAAGTTTCTATTTTTTTGGCTGATTTACTATTCATTAATATTCATTACTATTCATATGAGTATGTTACTATTCATACTTTACTATTCACTAAAAATTAAGTTGATCTTATTAAACTCTAAATTTATTACTGAACACAACTGTAGAAGACCATTTTTTTGAAAATCAATTCACATTATTAATTATTTAAAGAATACAAAAATATTTAAAATACCCCTTTTTTCCAAAATTCATCAATAAAATGGAACTTCTATAAATTCATCCTATATTTATCCAGACATTTGAAATTCACAAATTTTACCATAATAAGAAGTAAAAAAATTTATTTATACAAAATGATTACAGAAGGTAACTAAGGATTCATTACATAGCCCCTTATAACACATGCATAGGACCTAAGTGTAAGGTGTGCTATGATGATAGAATCTTGGGGTGCCTCGGAAAACATTGCCCGAGTGGTGATTTCTATTAGCTTGAACTTCTCCCTTGGGTGATTCCATTCAAGCTTCACATGTTGAAGTTCAGCTTGGGCTTGGTCTATAGCAAAGCTCAGTGATGCTACCTCCTTCCCAATCTCTGGCAGATGGGATTCATATGGCCCAAGTCTACTGGATGATGCCATCGACTTATCTTTATGTATTAATTAGCCAAGATCATTTGAATTTATAAACAATAATTATAACGTTAAGAATTTAGTTTCCAATGGTCATATTGACAAATGGCCACATAATAGTCGAAACCCAACAATCTCTTTTAATTATACTCACTTCATTAATTAAAGGATATAGTTTTGTTGAGTGTAAAATAAAATAACACACAAATTTAGGAAATAAATATTATTAAAATGTTTGGGTTGTTACATTACAGTTATTATTCTACATGAATTAAATAATGGAACATTACTGAAAAATCATGTAATTCATGTAATCATCTGTGAAGTACAATCATGAAAGTATGTGATAATGTGTGCATGATATAGGTCACAAAGAATAAAGTGTATATAAGTATAGTACATGTTGGGTATATTTGGATGGGTATTCATCGTGTTACCTCTAAGGTACAAGTTATGTACACAGTTAATTTTAAATTAATTTATTTAATTTGTTTAAAATTATAATGGATGAGAATCTCAAGAAAATTTAGATGAGTATTATGATAAAAGTATTGATTAATTAAATATAATAATTAATAAATTCGATTGTGGTTTATCTTAAATAAGAATGATTAATAATTGAATGATAGTTTTATTAAATGCATAAATTTTTTCATGCATGTAGATGATCATGATCAAGACTAGATCTTTGTATGTGATTGGTTTCATTTTAATTTATTATTAAATTAAATTGCTGGTCTTTATGCATTCTCCCCTCATTAATATGTCAGGCCTACGTTCCCATGGTTTCTTTTATGTAAACCCCATTTTACCCCTCACTTGTGTGTGATTAAAATCATATGTAATGGATGGAGATCCCAAGCTAGTGGAGGTGGTTCAATTTTGGAGTTGAGGAAAAACCAATCCAAAGAGATACAAATGTGTACATGTGAAAAGATATAAACACAAACCTAATTGGTTCAAGGTGTTTCTCCCCTTGGTCTGCAGTTAGTTTATCAACTACTAGATAAAATAACCATTATAACAAGCTCATAATCATACCCATTATTTTATTTCTATTAGTTTCATGGTTATTCATTATGGATGTTTTGTCTTGATCACATAATTAATTAATTAACAATCATGCAAGATGAAACTAAAATAAACTATCTTATGCATGAATATTATATAAATACATGGTTAATCACTTAAGTAATTCCACTTGATATTAACAAGAATGTGATAAAGATAATAATTGTAAATTTATGCATAAAGGATAAAATCCCTCAATAAAATATTAAGTTGGTATAGCCTTCCATTACTTCAATTAGAATCGATCCATAGTTCAAAGTACTTGACCATCCAAAGTTGTGGTACTTTCAATTATTGGGGAATTATAACATGAGTTTTTGGGTTGGCTTGACTTGTTTCACATCAATGGTTGACTATTAAAGTAAGGCTTGGTGTAACTGAGAGGCAAAGGTTGAGTAAATCCAATTAATGGATTTTAGGATTGGGGAGTCCACTCAATGGATCAAGGAACTATGATTTAATGCAGTTGGCATTTGGAATTCCTACCTAAAACCTTTCAAGTTGCTTTACCAACCAAATTTGGGGTAATTAGAAGGGGGATATGGATCTTTTACACTTGAATATCCAATAAATAGGATATTCAGAAGCCAATGGTGAGGGATATTGGGTTTCAATAAAATAGTGGGAGACTGATAAATATTTATTTATTTATTTATCTAAATTTATCAGATAAAGTACTAAATATTTTCTTATCTTATTTATAAAAATAACATTGAAAATTACATTAAACATATTGTTGTGATCTATACTCGAGAAGGAAAACCTCCTCACTAGCACAAATTTACATGAATGGAAGAGGCGTTTACACATCACCCTTGTCCATGAAAGGAAATTATATGTATTGGAAGAACCTTTAATAGTTTCACCTATAAATGAGGCAAGTGAGGAAGAGCTATATCTCTATGAGAAACATCTTAATGATGCTACAGATGTACAGTGATTCATGTTATCATCCATGTACAATGAGCTCTCAAAGCAATATGAGGATATGGATACATATAGCATGATTCCTCACCTTCAGGATATATATAAAGAGAAGACGATAAAAGAGTGGTATGAGATCTCCAGTTTTTTGTTTAGCACTAAGCTTGGAGATTCTACTCTATATGGGCCTTATGTAGTCAATCTTATTGGCTACATTGAATTATTGTACATCTTAGGGATTAAATTCCCATATGAGTTGCATACAGATCTCATACTTTCATCACTACCCAAGACCTTCTCTAGTTTAATTATGGATTATAATATGAGAAATAATGAGAAGAGTTTATCAAAATTTCTAAAATTGATTTTCTAAGTGGATAAAGACATGGGGTGTGGAAAACCTGTAGTCTTTATGGTGAATAATAAAATGAATAACAAGGAAAAGGGGCCCAAAACTGCTAAATGGTCTAAAGTTCCTGAGCACCATCCTTCCAAGAAGGGGAATATACAAAGGTAGGGTAAGGAAAAGGAGGTAGTATTTTTTTCATGTGAAAAGCTAGGCCACTGGAAGAAGAACTACACCCAAAAGCATAAGGAAGAAAAAGGTGTGTTCATTATCAAATGAAATTTTTCCATATCTACACATTGGGTATTAGATATAGCTTTTGGTTCTCACATCTATATCCAAATGTATGAACCATGTAGATTCTGAATGATTTCTAGACGATAGGTGGATCTGTGAGCTGCCAATGGTGCAAGGCTAACTGTTCTGGCCATTAGTAACTACCACCTTTCATTGGAAATGGGAATTATTTTGGTTTTACATTATTGTTATTATGTATCTATAGTTACCAAAAACATAATTTCTATATCAATTTTATATACAGATGGGTTTATTTTCAAGTTAAAAAATATTTTTTTTTCTTTTATAAGTACAACATATGTTATGGTATGGAACATTTAAATAATGGTTTATATGTATTAAATTAATAAACCAAGTGTTTTCAATTGATAGTGAATCAAGTTCAAATGACTCATATAACACCCAACTTTGGTATCACCATATTGGTCATGTAAATGAGAATCATTTGACAAAGCTCTATCAAGATGGCTATTTAGACTCTTCTGAGCTAAAACCACTTGATAGGTGTCATGACTATTTATAAGAAAAAATGACCAAACTGTTATTCGGTGGATAGGGTGAAAGAGCTACAAAGCTTATAGGATTGTTACACACTGATGTGTGTGGAGCATTTCTAGTAGAAGCTAGAGGTGGATATTCTTAATTAATAACTTTTACTGATTACTTGAGTAGATATGGCTATATTTACTTAATGAGGAATATGTCTGAGTCCTTTGAGAAATTAAAGGAATTCAAGAATGAAGTAGAGAATCATCTTGGTAATAAGATAAATAATATTCAATCGGATTGAGGTGGAAAATATCTTAACCAAGGGTTCATTGAATTTCTATGGGCTTTTGGGATTCTATCTCAACTTACTCCACCTTATGCACTATAGTGGAATGGTGTTAGTGAAAAGAGGAACTGTACCTTATTGGACATAGTAAGGTAAATGATGAGTCATTAAGTCGTTAGGGAATATCTTGGGAGAGAATAACACCAACTCAATTAATTGATCGGCATCCTCCAGCACCATTTTCTCACCCTGGTGGAGGCTCCTAAATTCAATGTATTTCTCCACCTTCACATCCTAAGGATAATTACACTAAATAAACATAGTCTTGAAAATTTTCTATGGAATTTTAAAATGAAACTTGGATGGGACAATGGTTTCCCACCATAGTCAACTCCTTCATTTAAATAATCCTACAATATTTTTTACTTTATAAGTTTGAGGAGTTTCTATAGAATTGAGGATTTTACCAATCCTCTATAACCACTCCATTTTATCAAGTGAACCTTGATCACTATATAAATTAGGTGTATATTTATTCATGAAATATTGGATAGTGTCTAAGAGTTGAGAAGATTCTAGATTCACCACTCTTATTAGAGTATGGGCAGAGTCAATAGTCAAGTGGATCATACTCTGATTGATAAATGGGCCACTCTGATAACTATACCTTGAAAATAATTTCCTACAATTCACCATGACCTTCTTAGAAAAAATAAAAAAAATAACATGAAACTTGAACCCAATCAATACATACACCATAATTAAAATCTCATAATCCCAATATAAACCAATGGATCAAACCCAAAAGCATGGAATCACCAAGAAAAAAATGCATTTATAGTACACTGTAAAAAAATTATACCATAATAATTTGATAAAGGATTTAAAAAATAATTTTATAATATAATTTTCACTTTAAAAAAAATCCACCTTATTTAGATTACCAATGAATATCCATTTTATAACTCTATTAAAAATTGAACTTCTGACTTCATTCCAATTTACCCACCAGGGAATTCAAAACATTTTCATTAGTTATAAAACCACAAAATTTGTTTTAGGGTCATTAGTAACTTAAAAATACACTTGGACATCATTATTTCCTATATCAAAATTTAGATAAATCATGAAAAAATTTGAAAAAATATCATATAGAGTTCAAGAGACAATAAATTTCACCCAATGAAAACTTCATAAAATTCACCTTTATTTTAAAACACTTCTTGAATTTCATTATAAAATCAACAAAATTTTAAAAAAAAATTGATATTCAAGATCTTTTTATAAATAAAAAATAAAACCTCATTATAAAATAAAATCATTTTATGAAATTACTTTTCTATATGAAAATTATCCTTTATAATATAAAACCAAACAACATAACACAAAATACCATACATAACTCAACTCGAGAGCATCAATAAAAAACATTTATTCATATCAAATTAGTATGGAACTCATTAAGTATAATTTAAGAAGTCAAAGGGTTTAAATATATAAAAATTATAGGGTTTTATTATTGTGTATCATTTGGCCACACAGTTTGGTATACCATGCACTAACTATGAAACAATCACATGAAGGTTTTTATAACCATCTAAAAAAACTACACTTGGTTTTATAGACCATGTTCCCTAGTTTCTCCTTCCCTTTACATCCCTAAACTCAAAGAAACCCAAAAATAACTTAAAAACTCCAATAAGGATCAAAACACCATAAATTTAAAAAAAAAAATAGAAAAAACTCAAATTTGAGAATCACATCTGGACTACCCATGGAGACTCAAGTCTTAGCACAAAAGGTTGTGATTATGAAACTACACATGACATACCTCTTGATTCCTAACAATTATATCTTTGCTATACAAGACTTTCCCCAAATAACAAGCGGTAACTAATATCATTTTATATCAAAACGGCTGGGGTCAACCTGTTATGTCACATGAACCAATTTTCCACAAGGCCCTAAGTGCATCCCTAATCACCACATATTAGGGAAACGTTCTATAGAACCATATACAACTATGTGGGAATTATTTTTCCATTTAAGAAAATAAATAATCATCGGAACCTTATTAATAATTTGGTATGTTGAATTCATACTTTGGACATACATTCATATGAAATAAAAAATTTCAAATAATATGAAAAACCAAACACGAAATAATCAATATAAAAAAACCAAGATCACTTTGAGACATAAAACATCCTAAAGAATAAAAAATGAGAACTATAATAATAAGGAAACCAAAATATAAATAGAGTTGTATAAATTGGTCGATACAAACATCTGGAACAAATTATAAACCTAGACCACTATAGGATCACCTTCATGTGACCCAAGGTCCCCCACTATAGCCAAAATATCCATCAATAGACAAAAAATAACATTAACAAACATGATATCATAACATAAATACCAATATGAAATCATAAGAGTTACATACATGAAAATTTGTATACATAGGGTGCGATCTAAACATGCCCTATAGGATTTTACCAAAGAGTTTAATAAATTCTATTTATAATACATTTCATAAATTCTAGATTGAAATATATTTGGGAGATAAATTTTACATCATATATGAATGTTTAATGGAAAAAATAACATGCCTTTCATTTATAAAGAATGTACGACCACCTTTACACAACCCATGAGATAAAAACCTTTTTTGGAAAAATATATGTACCATTAGATATTGAAAATGAATATTTTTAACTTAGGAAGATAAAAAGGAGTTGATCTTACTTTAAAAAATTTATTTCAATTACCCTTTTTAGGCAAATATTTGGAATTTAAAATAAACCATAAAGGAAAGGATGTATGAACTCAATCTAGAACTATATTATCAAAGAAATGTGATATGAGAAGGAGTTGTTTGGATCAAGAAAAAAAAATACTTGGAGCTCATTCTTCACTCGAAGTAAGAATTATAATAAGGGGTTATCTAGATCAAAGCTACAAAAGAGGAGGTTAACATAATTTATGAAAGAATGACCCAAGTAGATCTAAATGAGGAGCATAGGTTTTGGATTAACAAAAAAGACCGCATTTTATTACAAGGTTTTAATGAAAGGAAGATAAATGTTGAGGAATATATCTAGACTTTGGATAATATGGATAATCATTTTGAAGATATTATAAAGAATGATTTGGATACAAAGGTAATTAAACTTAAATGGGGGTTATATTGGGTTTTTTATTCCAATAGTTTAAGTATTTTCTTTAATGATTTTTTGTCTTCTTTCTGTGTTTAATGACCTTGTGATTTGATCTTGTATGGTTTCCCACTTCTTCCTCAAAATTTATTTTGAAATAAAATTTAATTTTTACTTAGTTAACAACGGAAATATAAGTGGTTCCATGAATCCAATAATATAACAAGCGGATGAAAAAAAATAACCAAGATAAAATCACTAATAAAGAAATAAGAATCATCAATAACTCACTAGGTCCTGATGTGAGATGATCCTAGACGTGCTCAAGTGGAACCAACTATTAGCTTATTTTGTGTGTAATGAATCCCTCCCCAAAAAGATACCCCTCCTGGGTCAACAATGAAAGGAGAAAGATAATGACCCTGAGTCTCACCTTCAGTAGGCCCCGGGTTGGTGACCAGGGAAGTTGGATATAAAGAATGTGAAGGGAATCAACCTTTTTCCCTCCCCCTACAATGAATAACCCCCAAAACATATCACCTCCTCTTCATCAATGGGAGATCTCCAATATAAACCATTCATCAATTGAGTTATCTCTAACACCGACCCATATCACCACTTGAGTAGTCTCCAACACCAACCCATCATCTCCTGGGCAATCTCCACCACTAACACATATCATTATCGCTACTACTAAAGGAAGAGTGGGGAGGAGGGGGTATCCATCCATATGATTCACCACCATACTAAATGTTGGGGAAACCACCTAGAACCCAGAACATTTTGGTGTTGGTAAGGTTATCCAACTCAGATGGGGTGTGTATAAAATAACATGAAATACAAGATAGATATATATCACCTGATACCAAACCTAGGTGTTAACATCAACTACACTAGAATAATCCACCATGCCACTACTACACCTCACAAAATCTATCACAACCATTGTCACTATTAAATGAATTACACCACACAACCACCACACATAACCACACAATTCTACTTTTAATTACATGATCATCTATTCCCCAGAATTTACTAATTACAAGCCAACATTAGTTCACTATTCAATACACTAATCTAGTTATCATGCATGAGGTATTATCCCAAATTTCATTCATTTACTAATCCATGTCATTTATAGTTCAATTCATTTAATCCAATTACCAAATATCAATTTTAACCTATGATATTTCAGTTCATAATCTCACTTCATTCCATGGATGACTAAGAAACTAACACAACTACAACACACAATATCTCACCTATCTCATATACACCACTGCTAAAACACATTGTATGTCAAGTGATTTTTTCAAACCAACCATCTCACTATAACAACCATAATCCAAAAATCACATATTATCCCTCATCACATCTCATATTAACCAACCAATTCTTCACTCCCCAGCACATTTCCACATTCAAGTCAGTTACAACCATCACTGGTAAAAAAACCCAAAATGTTCCCACACATCACACAATAAAATATAGCGAGTTAATAAATACATAGTATCATATTCTATATTCCACAATTTATCACAAATTCAGATTCAATTAGGAGGGATTATATAACTTTAATTAATAAGTTATCAGGGGTATTCTCATACAATTCGAATTTATATATTATCTATATATAAGTTCTTAATATTTTATTCAGTGTGAGTTCAAAAAATCAACACAACAAGGGTTTCATAATCATAAAAAGTACAACATAGAAAAGTCTCCCAGTAGTCTTTATTTTTATCAACATCGATAAGCAAGTGTAATAACATGGGTAATATCAAAAAATCAGTAATTACATGTGAGTAATCCCCTTATCATTCAATTTTAGTTTAATCCAATTAATTATCTTATTGCAATGATCTATAATATCCACCCAAAGGAAGAAAAAAATGAAATCCCCACACATGCACCAAAAGTGGGAGAGAGAGAGAGGATCCACTACCTTAAAGAATGTTTATGAATAATCATTCACAACAGGGAAAAGAAGAAATAACTGGAAGGCCATAATCAAAAAATAAAACCTCAGATCAATCTGAATCATACCAAGGGATCATCAAAATCATAACCAAACCAATCCCTAAATCTAAAAAAAATCAAGAACCATGAATTTACAAGAGAGGAATAGGTGGAAACCAAATGGTAAATAGAATGACCCACCATGGGTTATCGAAGATAAAAATCCTAAATTCATAGATCAAAGATGGATAAAGTGGTTAAGAAGATCCTATAAAATCACCTAGGTCTTACACAAAAATTGAGAGGAATGAGAGAGGAATGAGGAAAATTATAAGTTCCTTAAAAATTATAAACAGACTAGAAATTGAAAATTTCACAATGTGAAACACTGATTAATGCCATGAGTATTTGTTATGCTCACCAATTCAGGTTTTAAAGTCAATTCAAACCACGAATACCTTTAATTCAAAGCCCAAATATTATCCACTAAATTTTGTGGCACATCAGCCTCAAATTCATTCAAACCTTGATTAATTATTTCAAATATTGTATTAATTAAGCACATAATTCATTTCTAAAACTTCAAGCCATGAATCACCAGACTCTATGACATGAATAGTATTTAACATCTTGAACATAGATTCATGCCTTAAATAACCCTCTAAAGTATAATTTCATCCCTAAACCCCATCAAACCTTACTCAAGTCTCATATGAACATATCTAAATATAAAACCATAAAATAAATGGTATGATAAGTCATGGACCATTACATTAGATACCTCTCAAAATATTCTTGTCCTAGAGAATTGAAACCAATCCCAAAAAAAGAGAAAAGGGAAAAGAAAAAGAGGTTTTGAATAACCATCCTATGAGATACCTCTCAGGGATATCATTATAACCAAACACAACCACCAACAAAGTAAAACCAGAAAGGAAAAAAATCACATCTCATAAATCAAAAATATTCAATAATTACATCATTAATGTAAAAAACAAGGAAAAACTAAAAACAAAATTGGGTACCAGGCATGCATATACGTCTCAGGATCCCAAGTGTTCTCCTCCAAGACACCATGCCTCCACAACACACAAACCAAGGGGATGGTTTGTATATAAAAACCTTCTTTATATGATATTGGATCCCTACTAGTAACTCTATAAATGTCATGTCATCCTCAATATCCAACTCTCCCCAGTCAATAAAGTGGGAGTCGTCGTGAAGATACTGATGAAGCTGGGACACGTTGAAGACATTATGGATCTTCTCTATCTATGGTGGAAGCTTTAACAAACACACAACCTCTCCAATATGCTCCAAAACATAAAAAGTACCAACAAACTAAGGATAAATCTTATTCCCTCAACCAAACCTTTGATGCCCCCAGTGAGGGGAAACCCTCAAGAAAAAATTTATATAACCTCAAACTCTAGGGGGCTATACTTATAGTCAGTGTAGACCTTATGATGGCCTTATTACACCTTAATCTACTCTAATACATTTTGAACCTTCTCAGTCATTATCTTCACTACATCATGACTAAGAACCGTTGATTCCCCAACCGTTATCCAACACAATAAAGAACAACACAGTCATCTATAAAAATCATTAAACAAATTCATGATAATGGATGAGTAATAATTGTTTTATAGTAAAACTCATCTAGATAAAGGTATATTACCCATGATCCATGAAAATACAATACATGAACTCATAACATATCCTCCAACATTTTGATGGTCTGCTCCATCTGCCTATCTATTTGAGGATGAAAAGAAATGATAAGGCATAACTGGGAGACAAAGGAATGATTCAATCCTCTCCAGACCCATGAGGTAAAATAAGGATCTTTATTAGAGATTATGGTCCTTGGTACCCCATGAAGCCAAACCATATGTTCCACATAACACCTTTCTAAAACATCTAAGACACTCCATTCATAGGTCCCCAAAAAATGATCTAACTTTATCAGTCATTCCATAATCACCTAAACTACATCACATCCTCCTTGATCCTAGGGTAACCTGGTGAATAAATCCATACAAATATCCTTCCATTTAAACTTAGGGATAACCAAAGGTTGTAAAAATCCTCTAAGAACATGTTGTTCAGCTTTTTCTAATAAACTAGACACCGCACGACAAACTCTTCCACTGACCGCTTCATTTCAAGACACTAAAGTTTCCCCCTCAAGACATGATACATCTTAGACACACTAGGATATAATACTATGTATGATATTTGAAACTCATGGATAACTCCCTTATGCATCACTAAAGGAAAAAAAATAGCCTACCTTAAAATAGTATATGGTTCTAAAAATCCTCTGACCATCCCTCTAGAGTATCACTATGGATAATAGATTCTCACATTACCTCTTCCTTTAAGTCCCCCTATTAAGAATCCTCCACCTACTGCATCAAGGATGACTCCATAATCATCTAATAAAGAAAACCTCCACCACTGACTCCCTTGGAATTAAGATACATCACTATAAGTTCCTTTATCCCTCTCTAAACATCCTCAAACACCTAAACCACATCTCCTTAGGACTTCCAACTCACCACATCAGAAACTACATTCCCCTTCCCTAGAGTATAGGTGACCTTAAAATCAAAATACAAGAGAAAATACACCCACCTAATTTGGAATAAATTTAGATACCTATGAGATAAGACATATTTCAGGCTCTTTTGGTCCATAAAAACCATGAAGTGCTCACCGATTAGGTAATTCCGCGACAACTTCATCGTAAACACAATCACCGCTAACTCAATATTGTGGGTGGAATATTTACACTTTTGGGGATGTAACAATTTAGACCCATAATATATTACCTACCAATAATCCAACAAGATGCATCTTATGCCCTGATTTTATACATCATAGAAAACCTCAAACATCGTCCCTTTTTATGAAAACCAAATCAGTGGGGAACTGACCACTACATGAATGTCTCTTATCATTGATCTTTCCAAAAAATCTTATTCCTTCCTAGTTAGATCTGTAAAAAGGGTCACCATACAAGAGAAATTGTACATAAACCTTAATTAATATCCTACAATACCAATGAAACTTCAAACCTAAACCACATTCTTGGGTGTTTTCTAAGAAAAAACTACCTCAATATTTGATGGTTCTATAAACACATCCTATTGAGACACAATGTACCCAATGAAATGCACCTCTCAAATACATAACTTTCACTTAAACAAATTTCCATAGATATGGTGGTGTTGAAGAACCTATAATATAGCTTGGAGATGATCGGTATGCTCCTCCTCGAACTTTGAGTATATCAATATTTCATTGATGAACATGAATACAAACCAGTATAGTAACTCACAAAACACATAGTTCATGATACCCATGAACCAAACGGGTTTGTTCATGACACCTAAGGGAATGACCATGAACTAAAAGTGTCCATACCTACACTTGAAGGCAATATTTAGGATATCCTCATCTTCCACCCTCATCTTATGATATCCATATTATAAATTATTCTATGAAAATAAATTGGATACCTTTAATAGATAGAATGGATCATTAATCCTTAGAATTGGGTAATGGTTATTGACAATAACCTTAATATTTTTTTTAAGACCAAGACACAATTTATAGAAATGAGAAGGGAACTACATGATTCTGAAATAAGGAATCTTATTACAATCCCTTTCGTAAAAAGGAAGAAGATAAATAGGCAGATCAACCTTCCAAGTAATGCCCTGGTTGATTCCCATGTTGGCAAGACCATCGGCAACCCTTTTCACTTCACAAAAGGTATGAGTGACAATGTAGTTGATCTCTAGAAGCAAATCCATGATTCTCATCCAAAGGGTAGTAAGAGGCCAAGTGAGATGGACTATGTCATTCCAAATCACCTGGACAATGGTGGTTGAGTCACTCTCAATCCAGATGTTGTTCCAGCCCTTTTTCTTGATGAAATTCACATCATGAATCACACCCATAATTTCTGCCTGCAAAGACGAGGTTGTACCATAGCTTCCAAAGAATAATCCATGGAATTGTCCAATAAAATCTCGGAAGATAAGCAGGCCACATATTTCCTTTGGAAGCTCCATAAACATTCACTTTAATCCATCCTGGAAGCAGAGTTTTCCAGAACACTTAAAAGGTGTGCCTTGGTTGCCTATAGAATCCATAAACTCTAAGATGATGAAGGATCTCGAAATCACCAATAGAGTTGTCACAATAAGATTTCTGGATCTAAGCGACATCCGTAATAGCAATTATATTTTGTGTCCGGCCTGAATTAAGACTAAATGAATAATTGTTGTGGGAAATGGCATTTCTATCATACCATATCACATGGAGGAGCTCCGAAACCACTACTAAGAAGAGGTTCTTGATTTTCTTTGAAGAATTAATCTCTACACAATGTTTTAATTGATTTCTAATAGAGTTAAAGAGTAACCATCTGCAGCCAAAAAAATTAGTAATATAATTTCAATTCATTGTAGTCGTAGCACAAGAAAAAAAATAGATGATTAGAATATTCTCTATGCTGGTGGAAAAAGTGGCACTTAGAGAAAAGTTGGATTCCAAAATATTGAAGACAAACCTCAGTGGGAACACGGTTGTGAGCAATACACCACACAATATTGAGTCTTGATGGCTTAATATAGGGCTTAACAAAAGATTTTAACCAATAAAATCTATGATCAAAAGTTGATAGATTGTGATTGTAAAAATTTTTAAGTCAAGAACCCCATTGTAAGCAGCATCCCATATAAGAAAATCATCAGTATTAGCATAGTAGTAATTATCAATAATATGCATGATGTTGTCAGGAAAGTTGAAGAAAAAAACTAGAGCATCCTAAGGGGACACACTTGGTTAGATGAAAACCATATACATCAGATCATCAATATATAACCTCAACTCACACAACTCTATAGGTTTCATTTGATAAATAATCATTGAGATTGGAGAATCTTCTAGTTGCAACTCTATCCCAAACTCTTCATCACACTAAGGGGGTAGCATTACAACCTCATCTATGAAGACATAAAGAAAATCCTCCACAACCCTGGTAACATCCTCTACATGAGATTCCACTAATGAATCTACACAATAAGATAAAATAGGCTACACTTTCCTATCTCCCATCAAATAACTCCATTAACCAATGAATGCTAATCATTATCCCTCCACATCAGAAAATGAAACTCTCCTGTGGAAATAATTAATGACATCAAGAATATAATGAAACTAATTTATTCCAAGGATAACATTGTATGGATACAAATGTAGTAAAAAAGAAATCCCCCACTAACCATTAATACCCCATCATCAGTCTACATCCCCAACACAGATCAAAACAAAGCTGTCTAAAGTCCAATTAGCATGGATAAAGCAAGGAGAAATGGAAGTCTACCCACCTATAGTCCCAAATCATAGAATAAATTAGGAGTATAAAAGGAGTGTGATGCTCTTAAATCAAATAAGACAAAAACTAGAGTAGATGATAAACTGATCATACCTCAGATAACCTACGGGCCTACGGGCACTGGAACCTCAATCACATGCATCAACCCATTCCCAGATCCTCTAACTCTATACTAATAACCTCCATGAATGTGCTTTGGTATAGGTCCCTAAGGATAGGTACCAGCATGAGGTCTCCCTCTTCCAACTCTATTTTCCCTTGGTTGAACCAAATTATGTTTTCATGGCTTCTGAACAAACATCAACGACTCCTGTTACTGATACAACCACGAAGGAAACTGATGTTGTTGCTATAAAGGGGCTAAAAATCCATATAATATTGACCTACCTAATTTATCAAACACTAATTCAGATAGTAAACATGAACCCCATAGAAAATTCATGGAAACCAAAATCCTTTGGTAGATTTTCAGGATCCAACAACACCAGAATAGTGTGAAAAGGTCTACTGAGGTCAGTTCCCCAAAGATCAAAACCCTGACTGCCTAGACATCCTTGATCCAGTACCTGAATATTTACTCCTTAGGAAACCCTATTGGTCACCCTCTCAAGGATCACCCCCCAGAGAATGAATCCACTCAATAAACTCTATTTTCTTCTACACCACCAAATATGTAAGAATCATAAATTGGAGGACTATATATTTGATCACTAGGCACAATTCCTCCTCCATATGCAACTCTTTGGACTCCTCATATAAAAATATATAAGGATAAAAATATAAAAGGTTATTAAGATTAATATTGATCTCTCACATGCTCAGGCTCCCATGCTGGAGGTATAGAAACTCAATTTACTTTTCTACCTGCATTGTCAGTTATAATAATTCTAGATGAAACTCCTCCTAGAAGTCAGCACACAAAACATCTACTTAATTCATATTACCAAGATACAGCATCCACCATTGACATGAAACTCCCTGCATCTAACTAACCCCTAATGGCACCCAAAACTCTTCCCAATCTTGAATTATACCAAAATAAATCTTAATCTATTCCAATTAGTGCACTATCTATAGATCATATATGAACCAATCACACTTACCCAATATTTTCCAATAAAAGGAACTCAAGTCCCTTTTCTATGCATCGTACTCCTATGTCAAGTTGATCCTCTAAAGATAAACCAGGTCATCCTACTGTACCTCTACTACCTAATTTGCACACAGACAATAACCAGGATCCATTCCTAAAAATGAAAGGAGAAACCCTAATCTTGGTATCGTTGAATTTTATCAAGGTTCATTTAATCAATTTTATATAATTTTCTAAAATCAAGAAATTCAAACACAAATGTAAACAATCATGATGCATATACCTTTTTCCAGGTCTCTACCCTACAAATGGGGCCACCTTGCTTAGTTTTTTGGTAGACTTAGGGTCCATGTGTCAAATCATGAGGGGAATAAAAATCTCATATCTTAGTTGGTCTCCTAGGCCTATGTCACAAACCAAGATCAATTGGAACCATTTCCCTTCAAACCCATGAAATCCTCATAGTTCCTAACTCTAAACCCCACCCTATATCTCAATAAAAAACATATGATACCACTATATCATGACCCCCTCCATCCAAAGGTTCCCTCTTGGTTCGGAAATAAAGGGAGTGATATGATGAACCCTAATTCATGCCTTTAGTAGGCCTTAGGTTGGTGACTAACATCGAGGGTACAAAAATATCACATAAAGAAGACATTACCCTCAATAATAAAATAAGGATCATGGGATAGGATAAATCAACCACTAAGAAACTCCAAACCATAATATGAAAAGGAAAACTAAACCAACCCACAATAAATGAAAAATGTGAACAAATACAAATAAAATATCCAAATAAATACCAAAAACAAGTCCTATGGCAGTGACTCAAAAATATCTTTGAGATCCTAGATATAAATATCTAGATCAATACATGAAATCCACTTAGAAACCTAAAAACATTTATATAAATGTAGGGTGAGCATAACATGTATACTCAGTTGGATCATGCCCAAGGTCTCTTATGAAAATGTGAAAAGAGCATACTAATACACCAATGAATAAATATCAGAACCAACATACACCTAAATAGGTCAACTAACGAAACCCAACCTCATAATGACCTACTCACTAAATAATGCATCCATTGTAGAAACATAGTATCAAATGAGTATAAAGAAAAGGTACCCTGCAACCTCTTCCTCGATGATTTTATACTCTCATGACCCAACATCAAACTGCCTATTATCTCATTACTTCCATACATATCATATCACATATCCATCCATCTTTGATGTGGGTCATGATGCATCCCTACCTACCCCCACCATCACAAGGTCTAGCATCTAGTTTTATCAATAGTCACCATAAAATCTCAACCTTATACATATAACTGAGCAGTAGGGTATTAAGAATATGAAGGGAATCAACCTTTTAGCCTCCTACTACAACACATGACCCCCACCACATATCACCTCCTCATCATCACTAGAAAATATCCAACCCCAAAATCATCCTCTCTAAGGTTGTCTATAACACTAAACCATATCACCACCTGGGTAGTCAACAAATCCAACTCTTCATATCCTAGACAATCTCCAACACCATCCCATTTCACCACCTAGGTAGTCTCTAACACCAAACTTTCATCACCTAGTTAATCTCAAACACCAACCCATATCATCATCACTACTGTTTAAGGAAGAGTGGGGAAGAGGGGGTATCCAACCATATGATTCACCACCAGCTTGGATGTTAGGTAAAACACCCAAAGCCCAAAAATTTTATTCATTGGTAAGGTTATCCAACTTAGGTGGGGTGTGTATAAAATACCATAAAATACAAAATTGATAGATTGAAAAAAATAACCAACCTAGAGGTTAACATTAACTACATTAGTGTACTCCACCACACCTCTATTACACCTCATGAGATCTATCACAGCCACTACCACCACTAAATTCATCACATCACACATAACCCCACTATTACACTTTCAATTACATGCTCATTTATTCCCCAAAATTTACCAACTACAACGAAACATTTTTTTCATTAATATTTAATTCACTAATACAGTTATCACACATTACATTTTATCCCACACTTTATTCATTTACCAACCCATTTCATTTATCGTTCAATTCATTTAATCCAATTACTAGACATCAATTTCATCCCATGATATTTCAATTTAGTATCTTACTTCAATCTATGGATAACCAAGAAACTAACACAGCAACACCTTATAATAGCTCACCCATATCACATCTACCACCACCTTAACACATCATATTCTAAGACATTTCCATAACCCAACTATCTCACCACAACAACTACAATCCAACATCTACACATCATCCCTCATCACATATCATTCCAACCAAACAATGCCTTTCTACCCAACAGTTATCACACATTAGGTTTTATCCCACACTTAATTCCTTTTCCAACTCATTTCATTTATCATTTAATTCATTTAATCCAAATACCAGACATCAATTTCAGTCCATGATATTTCAGTTTAGTATCTCGCATCATTCTATGTATAACTGGGAAACTAACACAGACACGCCATATAATATCTCACACATATCACATCCATTTCCACCTTAATGCAATTTATTCCAAGACATTTACACAACTCGACTATCTCACCTCAAAAACTACAATCCAAAAACCGTACATCAGTCCTCCTCACATTTCATGATAACTAACAAAATTCCTCACTACCCATCACATTTTATCATTGAACCTTACCACCATTGTTGGACCCCCCCCCCCCCCCACCACCACCACCACCACCACAAGGTTCCCACACATCACACAATAAAACAAAATGATTACATCAAAACATAATAGCATGTCACAATTTCCATGATTTACAATAAATTCATGTTTAAAAAGGAGGGATTTCATCACTTTAATTCATTATTTGGCCTAAGTATTCTCACACAATTCATATTTCCATGGGAAACTAATTTATTATTATTATATAAGTTGTTAACCTTTTATTCAGGGTGAGTTCAAGTGATTGACACAATAAGGGTTTCATAATCATAAAAACTACAACACAATCAAGGATACCAACTGTCCTAATTTTCAACAACATTAGTAAGAAAACATAATCATAAAGGTAATATCACAAAAGCAATAAATACATCCTAGTAATCCCCTTCCAATTAAATTTCAATTTAGGTCAATTAATTATCTTCTTAATATGACCCATACTATCCACCCAAAGAAAGAAAGAATAATTTAATCCCTACACATGCACCTAAAGATGGATATAATGAATATCCCCTATCTCAAGGAATATTTTTGATTCACTGCACTCAACATGGAAAATATGAAACAATTGAAATACTATAATTTCATAAGAAAACCTCATATAAATTTAAACCATACCAAGGGTGCATCAAAATCATAGCCCAAATACTTCTAAAATTAAAAAAATCACAAATTATAATTTCCAAGATAGGAATAGGATAAAACTAAATGGGAAACAATGACTAACCATGGTTTTTTTAAGACCAAACCCCTGAAGACAAGGATCAAAGAAATATAAAGGAGTTCATAAGGTCCTCTAAAATCACCAAGGGTTTGGCTAAAACTAAAGAGGAATGAGAGAGTAGTGTGTTAAATTAAAGGGTCCCAAAAATTTATAAACGGGATGGAACTCGACACATTCATGACATAAAACACTGATTCACACCAAGAGTATTTGTGATGCTTCCCAATTCAAGTTTTTAAATCAATTAAATCCATGAATGCCTTTAATTAAAATCTTTAATATTATCTATCAAATTTCATGGTGCCCCAACCTATAATTCATTCATTTTGTGATTATTTATTTATTTTTGTGTATTAATTAATCATAGAATTCCCTTATAAAACTTCATTCCATGATTTTCCAAACTCTAATCTATGAACAACCATTAACATCGTGAACACATATTCATGTCATGAATAACCCTATGTAGAACAATTTCATCCCCGAACATCATTGAACCTTCCTTTCACCTCCTTTGAACACCTCCAACTCCCAAACCAGAAAATTATGGGTTGATAAGGCATGTACCATTAAATTTTGATCCTATAAAATTACCTCTCGACTTACTCTCAACTAGTATCATTGAGGGAATACTCCTATCTAGGGCATGAAATATGCTTGAGAACACTAACTAGTGTAGTAATCTAATCTAGTGTAGAACAAATAGATTTATCCCTTATCAACCTAGGGTTCCTTTGAAATAGTACATGAAGAGGTGGGAAAACTAGAAATTAATATGATCAATACATTTTTCAATAATAAAATATAACTTGTAATCTCTAAACTCACATCAAACAACCTATCAGTAAATAAACCCTTCTACATGACCAATAATAATCCAATCACTGTGTATAATTCATAATTGATATAAATAAAAAAATGATGGGGATCAAGATTAAGGGTGTTAGTCATATCAAAAAAGATTTTATCAAGTGCCAAATTAGCCCTTGAACACATTTGGAAAGTCAAATTATGAAAACATGCTTTAAAATAAATACCATGGAAGAGACATTTGGAAAACATTTACAAAACAATGATTCCCTTAGAACATCATAAAACATGGATACAACAAATAATCTCAAAGACCATTTAGTAAAGTCCAAACAAGCCCTTAGATTATAAATAAATCTTTAAAAACATAGGTTACCCTTTTTGAAACCTAGTATAGAGCCAATACACTTCTTCAGCTATCAAATTCACTTTTTCAAAGGCTCTTAGGTACTTTCACAAACACTTGGAATACATAAGAAATGGTTTTATAAGTCAAAGACTAAAATACATAAAAATATCTTTATGTAAAGTGTAGAAAACATTAAAAACATCTTAAAAACCCATCAGGGGTATTATATATATATATATAACTTAATAGGAAATGAATATGTAAAAAAAATCAAGCATCCCATGATATTTTAAATAAATATAATTTCATAAAAAAACCTATGTAAAATTATTGGAATAAAGTCACCATCAATAGATGAAGCAAACCATAGAATAAAACCTCCTTATAAGTTGTTGTTCCCTTATCAAGGAGATTACTCTTGGATGGAGAGAATTATAGTAATACAGATTAAAAATTTATCCCTTAATTTCAATCTTGTTCTCTCAGCATAAGGAACACTTCTATCACTCCCTTACTCTCTATGAGTGATTAATGAAATAAAGAGCATAATATATTTTAATTGGTTAAACCTAACTGGGATAGTGTAAGGAGAATAAAAAGTTGATATTCCTATGAACCTAAAACACTAGAGTGCACTATTTTTATTTGGTTAACAAAATGTAGTAGTCACACTAACACGTCGAACTCATTGTTCACACATATGATTAAAACTCACTACTTCTCATCACATGATAAAGTCACTAATCCTTCTATGTTAGCCTTCTTATTCACAATAAAAGTATATTAAAAACACACCTGGATTGGTGTGTATCTTATGAACATCCTAATGAAATTCCATAGAGATGAAGCTTCTTGAATATCCTTCTTCTTCATCACTTTAAAATTTACAGAAATCTTGGAACTCCCTTCTTCACATTGATTCTAAAAAATCATTTATCCCCTTCTTCAGATCTATTCCACACCCCTGTTCAATTAAAATAGTTGTATGTAGTTTTAAAGAATTAAACCACCTTGATTTGATCTAATGTTTGGGATAGAGTATTCTTCTCTCTAATTAGGGTCATTTTATATGTTACCCAAACTTTAATGTAGTGATTAAGGATTTAATCCCCTTAAATTATGAGCCAAAATCTCATGTATGAATTTCCATGTTTTTAGAAAATGTTTGGATACAGTGTGGTCATGTATACTATGGTTTAGACACCTTTTTCTAAATTTTCACCATGGTTTAGCCTCTTGTTCTATGAGGTAGAAGAGGGATCAATCAAATACTAAGGTCATGGTATTCTTCTATATGGTGTGGAAACCTATTTTCCTTATCCACAATTCTCACACAAAAATATCCCATGTGACATACTCATGATTATAAATTGATCTTGGTAAACTTCTTGACTCGGAGAACTAGTATCAGTGTGGTAATTTCACTATGGTGTAAGCTCCTATGGGATTGGAAACATTGATTCAACTACACTACTTAATTCACACTCTCGATATTATAAGGACTTTTAGTAATGTGGACCCCTCTATTTCAATAGGATTATGGTGTAGGCTTCCCTACATGAAATAGTAACCCTTAAAGGGGATGAAAATTCTGGTTTGTTATTTCCTTAGTGTCATGTGGGCCTTGAAATGGGGTTTTTTAATGGTTTTAAGGTGTAAAATCATGTTGTACTTCGTGAAAGTGATTTATGAAAACATGTGTCTTTCATGTGTGCCTTTTGTGGTGTTAATTGAGGTATTTTTATAACACTTGGGGGTAGTTTAATAAATTTTGTTAGGGCTTACAATTATATTATGGATTGGTATTGGTATGATTTTGGAATTTAATGAGGGATTTGAAATGGGTTTTGTTTGAGAATCATAATTACACCCCTTGGGTTTGTTTTATGAAAATTGTGAATGTTTTTTTTTGGTTAAACAAAGTGGGAAAATGGTGTATATGTACTTTTTGGTGGGTGTGTTCACCAAATATGGGGTTTTTAAAGGTAAGGTGGTTATTTAAGATTTCAAATAATTTTTTTTAAAATGTTTTATAAAGTGCTAAAATGTTTTAGCAAATGGAAAGAGAGCTATGAAACATGGTTGTGGGCTGTTTTGTGTGAGTGTGTTGTGAAAAATGAATTTTGTTGATGAAATAAGTATTATATGATATTTGAGTGGGTTTTTATGTGAGTTATAATGTATTGGAATGGTTTTATAAAAAAAAATTAAAGGATTTGTGGAAGTGTTATTAAAATGTGAAAATTGTTGTGGGCTATTTTTGGTTTGAGTATGATTTTAAATGCATTTGAATGAAAAGGTTGATTTTGTGACTTTTGTGATGTACATGTGGTATTTTTGATGAAATTGTGGTGTGGAAATGATATTTTCATGTGAAATGTATATTTCTTAACTTGTTTAACTTGTTTGAGCATAAGAGGAAACTCGGGTATCTAGGTGGGTGGACGTGTACTAGTATGCTAGTGAATCTGTGGGGTTTGGCCTCAGTTTCATGTAGCAATATTGATGCTTAAAATACTAACTAAACTATGTTGATAATGATTGGGGATCCCTAGGTTATGGGTATATTCCCTACTAGTGGCTTGTGCATGAGAATAGATATTATGATGGTTACTCTCACCGAGATACGAGGTACCTAGGACCCACAACGAGCTAGTTCCTAGGGGTTATTTCCTATTGCTTGTGCTTGTTAGTTACTTTGTGCTTACCATCAGCATACGATATGGTTGGATGGAAAATTTATTTTTGTTGAAATTATTTTTAAAATTGTTTATTCTTAATGATAGTACACTTAAAAACTATTTTAATTTTTAAGTTTCATCTTTGAGAAATCATAACTAGCATTTCTTGTTTATAAAAACTTACAAGATTTTCATATTTGAATGTCTATAACATGGAATCACTTAGTGGTGGTATCCTACTGGGCATTGGATCACACCCTACTTATATCCTTGGGTTTAAGTAGACTTGGTTATTTTTGTTATCACAGGTTCGGTAAAGTTTTTAGTGTCAGTGGTTTAGGTTTCTACTAGGTCCTTGGTAGTGAAGTCTGGTGGAGATGGATTGAGGGAAGTGCCCCTTGCCATGAGGGTTCTTGGGATATTTCCTTTTGGTTTTGTACCTTTTTTATAGTCTTGGTGAGTTGTTTTAAACTATGTAATTTAGTTCTGAATTTTTGTAAAATATTGTTTGGTTTGAAAAATCTAGATTCATTTTATTGGATTCATTTGTTGTTTTAAGTTTATAAACTTGGGTAAATCGTTCCCAATTCTCATTTTATAATACTCGGGCACTTGTTCCATCCCATGGGTATCAGGAATGCCCTTCGGGCCTTGTCACAGTCCGGTTTTGGCACTAGTTTTGGTGGCGACCAGATTTGGTTCGTGATGCGTAAACCATGCATTGATCATCAAATATGACTTTCATTATGTAAGAATAGGCTACATGATTACTACTAATCATGTGATAATCATGCACCATAGAATATTTTTAGAAAAATAATTGAAATTTAGAGTTTAAAAATGTTTAAAAATTAAAAAATAACTCTCAATTACATAATTTACCACACAACAGTGACATGAAGGGTGTCAAAATCACTTTTCTTTTTATATAGCATATATTTATATTGAGAATGAATGATGAATAGTTTATTTTTAATTTATAGTCTTTTTATGATTCTCAACCATATAATGGGACTGATCTAAATCATTTATAAAAAGTCTGGTCCAATTATTTCATAAATTGTTCTTAGTTTTAGTTTATCTATTTATATTTGTAATGTATATTTTTTATATTAACCATGAAATTTTTAAATTGTTGTAGTTGAAACTAAGTTTTGATATGAATAGTTATTAAATAATTCTATTTCAAGTTTTAATATTGGAATTTTCTTTTGTGTTTACTAGTGGAAATTTAGATTATATCCATGGGACTATAGTTATGGTAGTTCATGACTATGGCTATAAGTGACCTATAAACATTATATTTTTATACCTGTTGCTATAGGTCAATGTGAAATTAATTTTTTCATTGGAAGGGTGAGAGAAATGACCTATATCCATAATTGGGATCTAATCACGGTCATCGATTAATGCGGGAAGGTTCTATAGCCACTGTCAAATTCTAACTTTGGATATGGGTTCCCTATTTCCATGGTTATTTTTTATCGTGGATATAGGGTGCTATTTTGATGACTTATAGCCATGGTTTTTCAAGATAGTGGCTATAGGGGGGGTTATATCCATGGGAAGGTCAAATCATGGATATAGGTTGGTGAGTAATTAATATTTTATTAATTTAATTATAATAATAATAACAATGTATTTATAAATTTTTTCACATATATATTCATAGTTTACATGTTAGTGGGGTGATATGGTATGTTGGTTTGTATAAGGGTGATATGGGGTTCAAATCCCACTAGAAGACACTTTTTTATCATCCTATAGCATGTGATATATAATAATAGGGATAGTTCCCATGGGCATCCTGACCATGGATATAACCTATATCCAT
Source organism: Viscum album (assembly GCA_963277665.1). Lineage (NCBI taxonomy): Eukaryota > Viridiplantae > Streptophyta > Magnoliopsida > Santalales > Viscaceae > Viscum > Viscum album. The sequence continues at coordinate 901,281,977 of OY728135.1, forward strand.
AGTCAATTGTGTTATATCCATAGGCCTATGGTTATAGACCAATTTTCTACTAGTGGTTTTTTCAGTTCTCTTATATGATAGGATTTTGTATAGTAGTTTTAATTTAAATTATTTTAAAAAAATTGTTTTTACATCAATTAGTTTTATAACTGATGTGAAAAAAATATTAAAAAATATATATATGGTTAAAAAAAATAACTGGCATGGAATAATATGGTTAAAAAAAGAATAAATTAATATGGTTAAAAAAATATGGAAAAAAAATATTATTGTATATTGGTTATAAAATAACTGGCATGGAATATACCAATAATTTTCATTTTTAGTGTGTTTTAAACATCGATTATATAATTAACTGATGTGTAAGATGGGTTTTTATGTTGGTTAAAATAACCACCATAAAAACTTTATTTACAACATTGCATGATTTGATATCACTTTATAACTGATGTTAAAAATAAAAAAAATATTAAAAAATTTTTTTTGCACTGGTGTCATCAATAAATGACCACATATTTCACATTATAATATTTTTCTAATAATAATAAAAGAAGAAATTAATTTATTTTTTAATACTTGAACATGTTACCAGATCAATTACTACGTATACACATGCTTAATATATTTTAATATATATATATATATATATATATATATATTAATATCCATGACTCACATACCATATATGCTCAATTCAATTATTTTCCTATGTTATGTCTAATATAAACTCCTTATCCACTGAAAAACCAAATCATGCTTAACAACATCAACATGGGAATAATAAAGAGAGAACACCTTGAATTGAATCTTGTAATGTCAAAACTATCATGACCCACTCCCTCTAAAGGTACCCATCCTAGGATAAAAAATGAGAAAGGGAGATAATGACCTTTTATTCCCACCTTCATTAGGCCCCGAGTTCGCAACGAGTATTAAGGGTGTAAAAATCTCACGTATGGAAGGCATTTACCTCTATAATGCTATAGGATTGGGATATAGGATAAACAACCACCAATAAACTCCAAGACATAATATTAAAGTAAAGGGAACTCAAACCAACCCACAATGCATGTGTAATGTGAAAAAATACAAAGTGTCTCTAATAAAATACCCATAATAAATTCCTAAGGAAGCAACACAACAAAAACTCCAAAGTTCAAGCTAGTAATGTCTAGAATGGTCCACAGAGTCCTCCTGGTAACCTAAAAAATATTTTGTATATATGTGGGGTGATCATAACATGTATACTCATTAGGATCATACCCAAATTCTATCATAAACATGTGAAATGAGAAAACTAATTAACCCATGAGAAAATATCATAACCAACAATGCCTAAGCAGGTCATCTAACCAATCACATCCTCAGTATAGCATAGTAACCAAATAACGCATCCATGTATAATAACATAATAAGAAGAATATTGATAAAAGGTTACCCCAGACCACTTTCCCACTGATTTACACCCTTAAAACCCAATGTATCTAGAGTGAGAATAACATGTATACTCAGTAGGATCATACCCGAAGTCTCTCATGCATGTGTGAAAAGAGAATACTATTTCACCCAAGAGAAAAAAATAGAATCAATGGCACCTAAGTAGGTCATCTAACCAATATCATCCTCACTATATCATGCTCACCAAATAACTCATCCAAGTATAATAACATAATAAGAATCATATCAATAAATGGGTACCTCACACCAATTTCCCACTGATTTTTTTCCCTCACACTGATGCTAATATCCAAAATAACTACTTTATAATTTACAAAAACATTTTATAATAATTTATAAAAAAAAATAAACTGCCTTTGAATCACCAAATACCCTAAAATGACAAAGGGCTTGGTAATATTTGGTACCTTACATCAGATACCTCTTATACTATTCTCATCCTCGAGATTTAAAATGAAAATAGAGCACAAAAATGAAACAAAGGGTTAAGACAACCATCTAATGAGATACCTTTCAGGGATATCATTAAAACTAGAACATTGACATTATGTCACACAAACCTCAAGCCGCCTTCCTCACATGACCATCCACACCATCATTCCATCCTCCACACTGCCTAATCCAATTATTACCACAACTAACACACAACATGGCCCTAAGGAAAAAAATCAAGTAAATCCACTTCCCATTTCAATATATTATCCAGTTTGGGTGGCACTGAATCTATCATAGGATTTTATAACATTTCATAGTATAATTTTTCTTTATTTGGAAAGTTTTATCCCCTCTTCATATGCTTGAATCATTAACCATGCATCAACATCAAAAAAACCCCATATCATAAACTAAAAATATTTAAGAATTGCATTATCAAAGAAAAAAAATAGATTTGGATATTGGGAATGAATCTATGTGTCTCACTCCCAATTACTCTCCTCTAAACCACCATGCCTCCACAATATAAAAACAAAATCAAAAACTTGTCCATGTAGCACCTTCTACCGATGGTCCTGGATCACTTCTAGTATCTCCACAAACATCTTGTTGTCCTCGAAATCTAACTCTCTCTAGTTAATGACATGAGATTCATTATGAAGAACCAGCAGAGCTAAGATATGTGGAAGACATCATAGATCATGTCCAAACATGGTGGAAGTGACAACCAATATTACACCTCACTAACATGCCCCAACACCTCAAAGTTCCCAACAAAATTAAGTGAGAGCTTACTCCTCCTATTAAACCTATACTACCCATGATGAGGAGAGACCTTTATGAACATGTGGTCTCCTACTATAAACTTCAATGGACTCATACAATGATCAACATAAAACTTATTTTAGTCCTATGTCACCTTCATCCTCTTGAAAATAACCTAAACCTTATCTGTCATTCTCAACACCACATGGGGAATGAGAACTGATGACTCCCCAACCCCGGCCTAGCACAATTAAGAACAACATGGCCACTCGTAAATTTCTTATAATGGGGCCATGTTGATGAATGAGTGGTATTTGTTTTTATAAGTGATAAAAATCAAAGTAAAGTAATTTTACCAAGACCCACCTAAGTCTAAGATACATTCATGCAACATATCCTCCAATGTTTGGATGGTCCACTCCATATACTCATCCATTTGAGGGTGGAAAGTAGTGTTGAGATACAATTGAGTACCAAAATCATGTTGTAGTACTCTCCAAAATTAGAAGGTAAATAAATAATACATATCTGATTCAATAGACCTCGAAACTACATATATTTTCACAATCTCATCTATATACCTTCTTCCCAAAACATCCATTGTTCCCAACTCCTTGATTTCTAGGAATTGAACCAACTTCATCAACTGATCCAAGATTACCTATATAGTATTCTAACCACCCTGAGATCAAGGTAACATAGTGAAAAAGTATATCGAGATTTCATCCAACTCACTTAGGAATATCCTAGGGATAAAACAAACCTCTGGGAACATAATCCTCTACCATTACCTATCGGAAAACTAGACATCGAGCCATAAAATCTACCACCACATGTTTCATCTCCGGACACCAAAATTATGTCATTAAACCATGGTTCATATTATATACTATTTGATGTAATATTAAAGGTGAGATATGAAACTCATGAGGGAATACCTTGTGCATATCCACTGGAAAAAAACATCCCATGAAACAAAATTTGGTTCTGAACATCCCCCGACCATCCCTCTTATGCATCACTATGGATAACACGGTTATGCATCACCTCTACTTCTGAGTCTCCTAATTGAGACTCATACACCTACTACATCAGAGAATAGTTCACTATCATATAAAATAGGAGACCTCTTTTATAAACCACTCTTTCATATAGGTTTAGGGATACTAACTCCTCCATTTCCCCCCAGGAATCTTCAAACTCTTGAACAACATCCTTTAGTGACTTCTTACTCAACACATCAGCCATGACATTCTCCTTTACTATGGTGTGGGATCTCTAAAAGTCATAGTCTGGGAGAAAATATGTCCACCTCGGTTTCTATAGATTCCAGTCATGCTGATAAAATATATACCTCAAAATCTTATGATTGGTGAAGACCACAAAACATCCTCCAATGAGGTAATGTCACCACAACTTCATCAAAAACACAACCACTGCTGACTCCAGATCATGGGTGGAATAGTTATGTGAATGGGGGTGTAACTACCTAGACCGATAATATATATATACCTTATATTTCATCAAGAAACATCCCAATACTAGATGGAAAGTTTTATAGAACACTTCAAACATCACCCCCTCCTCTGAAAACTGAAGCACTCGAGAACTGATAAATCCAGATAAAAGTTTGGTCATTCCAAGTCAAAGCTATCAACGGGGCCAAAATCCATGAGAAATAGGACATGAACCTCTGGTAATATATTATGGGGATGAGGAAGCTATGAACCTATTCTATATTATTAGGTGTTTCCTAAGAAAAAACTACCTCGGTCTTCGGTAGGTTCACAACCACACCCTGTTGGGACACCACATGCCCAAGGAGATTCACCTCCCAAGTCCAAAACTTACACATGGACAACTTTCCATAGAGATAGTAGAATATAAGGGAATATAAGATAAAACTAAGAATATTGGAATGCTCATAATATGACTTTGAGTATATCAGTATCATCAATGAGCATGACTATGAATTATTCCAAGAACTCATGGAACACGAAGGTCATGAGCCCCATGAACACAGTTGATGTATTTGTGACACTAAATGGAATGACAACAAACAAAAAGTGTTTATAACTACACTAGAAGGTAGTATTCAGGATATAATCCTCCTTCACCCACAACTGATGATACCCAAACCACATATCGATCTTATAAAATCAATTCACACCTCTCAACTGGTTGAAAAGATCATCAATCCTCAGAAGATGGTAGTGATTATTGATCATCACCTGGTTCAACCTTCAGTATACACAGCCTCAGACTATTATCGACCATCTTAACGAACAACACTAGAGAACCCCATGACAACACACTAGTATATATGAAACCCTCTATGATCATCTATCTAAATCCTCAACTCCTTAAACTCTAAGGGTGTCATCCAATAAGGATCCATCAAAATCAGATAAGTACCAAGATGAAAATCTATCATGAACTCAGTATTATGTTGAGGGGGTAGCATCAAAACCTCCTCAAGAAAATATATATAAAAATTCCTAGATTACACTAGGATCCTCCTATATCCCAATATCTATTAATTCCATTGAAAAATCTTCAATCCAGGAAAGAAGAGGCTCCACACATCTACTACCCATCTGATAACCCAGATCTCCAATGAAAACTTCACACTTACCATCCACATATGAGAACAAGACTCTCCTATAGAATTATTCAATAATATCATACATTTTATACAACTGGTTTATGTTGAGGATGACATCATACGACTTTGTTTATAGTAATATAATATCCACACATGACTGATGTTTCCCCATCATCAGTTTACACCCCTGGCACACATCAAAAAAGTTGGTATAACCTCTAACTAGAATAGTCAACACCAGGGGAATGGAATCCTATCTAATTATAGTCCCAAAGAATAAAATGGATCAGTTTTAATAAAGGATTATGTTTCACCTAAATCAAACAATACACAAAAAAGGGTGGATAATAAGCTAATTGTAACTTGAATGATCATTGGAACCTCTAGTGATGGCACCTCCACATCATGAAAAAGTATATGTCTGGATCCCCTTACTCACTATTGATGACCACCTACATGTTTATGCTCAATAAGGGTTCCTATATATAAGGAATATCTTGATGTTGACCTTGATCGCACCACGATTCACTGTTTTATTTCACACTTACACAACTCTGTTAAACTAGTTTTGTATTGTAAATTCCAAATATAATAAAAAAATTAAACTTCATATTTGATTAAATTATTTAATTATTATCACTATCAAAAAGTTCAATTTAAATTTTTTGATGATTACATTATAGGAGGAGGTGATTTGGAGGACCCTGGATGAATTTGTAGAAAAATGGTCCAAACTACGTAAGTTCCCAAGCACATAAGTGGAATAAAATTCATATTATACCTAATATATGAATCAAATTGGACTGAAATTTTATGTTTTCATCTATAATTAAGTGGGATAAAACTATTTTGAAGACAAAAAATCATAATTCATTCACTAATAGGCCTCAATTAATTGATCATTCCAAGAAACTAAATCTACTCTAAGTCAAAAGTTTGGTTCTGTATTTTGAAAATATCTCCCATTTTATAAATTAAATTGCCTCCAAATTTGAAAAGGTTGTGTAAAATAGGTCATGAAACAATTATTTTATTTTTTAAAAATTTATATAATGAGCTTTACCATCCCAAAACCATGTTCAAAGTGGTATCTCAAAATCTGGGTGCCCAAAATCACCTCCCACTTTGCCTATAAATTGGCACCTTGGGGACCCCATTTGTAAGTCCGACTGGGAAGAAAATACCTTCAATTTTGGAGACCCAAAGGATTAATATCCTAATAAAAGAATTTTCATATTACCCTATTCTCATAGGTTGTTAATGGTGAAGGTAAATTTCCACCTCAGCCTCCTCCTCCTCTCGATGGCGAGCTAAACAGTGGACGGACATTTTAAGGGAGCTGCACACACTTGGACAGGGAGTTACAGAACTTGTTATTATACCGGTTTAGTATAATTTTTGTGTGGAACATTTCATTTAAGTTTCATATTAAAATTAATATCCTTTTAATTAATTTTTTACTATAATTAAGTTAAACACTTTTCATTTCAACACTAATTGGGTTGAAATTTCAAGTGCGAATCTTGGGTTATTCTGATTGGAAAACACAGGCATCCTTTTTCAAATTCACATACATGATATTTAATTATACATTAGTATCATTAATTATATTAATGAGTTTCAAACTTTGAAAACATTGTTTTTGTGTTAAGGGTTAGTTATGTGTGCATCATTTTAAGAGGAAAAAGGGGAATCGATATCTTGATAACCCTTAATCAAAGGATTCCATTAAACCATATGCATTATTTAGTATAATGAACTAATAAATATTTGTAGTGAAATTAAAATTAACTCCTTATATCATTATTCAAAATACCTCACCTTGGTTTTTCAACTATTAAACTCTTTAAAATAAGTTATTTTATTTTTAAATTGTTTTCAACCCCCCCCCCCTATTTCTATTTTTATTTGAAAAAACTTATTGAAAATAAACACTCTAAACTAATGAAATCTCACTAATAGATGACATAGGGTCTAACATAGACTATAAATAAACTTTAAAAACATAATCAATTTAGTTTTTCATGACAATGTGGTCAAATATTAGCATTATTGTAGGGGAGTTCTTTGGTTTTTAGTGTGTGTTTTTTATAAGAACATAGTGTATTTTTTAAATATTTGTGTGTGTTTTTCATAAATCACCTTTTATATAAAGTTTTTTATAAAATATTTTTTATATAATCCTTTTTCATTATGAAATCATCATTAGATGAACTACTTCCTCTCGAACATGAATCGGTGAGGAACTTACGTCATCAACACTAAGAATCACTTAATGATCCTTTGAAGAAGGACACACAAAACATCAAAAAATTTCTCAATCCTTATTATTCTTATAAAACTAACATCAATAATTCAATAAAATTTCATAATATGGATGAAAATAATAAAATATTAAATGAACTAACTTCTTCTAATGTAGATATCAAACCAACATGCATTGAAAAACAAAGCGAAGCACTAAATTTTGAATTAAAGACGCATTTACTTATTACTAAAATTTCTTGGAATATATGGAGAAGACCCATATAAGAACTTAAAGTAATTTTATTCTATATGTTAAAAATTAAAACCTACAATTTTGGATGAATAATTGGTTAAGATTAAGGCATTACCATTCTCTTTATAAGACACTAAAAAAGATATATTATACTATGTTGACTACCCAATTAGAGGATGGGTGGACATGAAATTCCATTTTCTTGAAACATATTTCTTAGCCTCTCTAACTGAAAAATATGTAAATAAATTTTTATAATAATATAATCTAATGGGGAAACACTTCATGAATATTGGAAACATTTTAAAAGTATTTTTTCAATTTTTCCACACCATAAACAAGTAAAAAACTTTTAGTGAAATTCTTTTATAAAGGTTTAATTATAATTGATTTTAACATGATTGATGCTAAAGTAGGTGGTTCCATAGTTTAAAATACCCCAATAATTATAAGTAATCTCATAAAAAACATGGAACAAAACACTCAACCTCTTGGTAAAAGGTCCATAGTACCCATCAGAGGTGACCATGAAGTGAAAATTTCTAAATTTGAGAATAAGTTGGACACAAAGTTTGAAGAGGTAAGTACCCTAATATGGAAAATTAATCTTTCCCAAGGAAAATTCCAAAATAATCCTATAATTAATTATCATATTTGTTCTACTGACACCCACTATTCTAACCAATTCCATCAATTGAGAGAAACCTTTAAGAGTTATGAGGAAATATTCCCAAAAAAACCCTTGTAACCAACCTATTTGGAAAGAACCATACTATCCATCCAACTATGGATTTAAGGATAACCAATCCTATAGTAAATTTGGTATTATAACCAACCTCGACAGTCTTGGAACCGCTAAGGGCAGGGTTTTCAACCCCAACTATCACCCAGAAATCCTCAACCACCACAAGGCCTTTCCAACAGCCCCTCTAAAACTCGAGCTTAGCCTTGAGGAAATGATATAAAATGGATGAAAATAATCTCAAATTCCAAAAAACCACCCAATAATACATACAAGACCTAAAAACTCAATTACAACAACTCACCAACTCGATGGAAAAAATCAAAATTCAAGGGTCTAGAAAACTACCATCTCAACCTGTTGTCAATCCCAAGGAAAAAGGTAATGAGGCTTCAGGCTATGTAATGGGTCTCCCTCTACCCAGTTAAAGAGGTCTTTTCTTTTCTTTAATATTAAATGAGGCTTCGGCCCTAACCTTTTAAAAAATGGAATGAGAGAGTCATCCTTGGAAGTAATTATCAAACCTAATAAAAATAATGATTCCAACTAAATTCAAGGTTTTATAAACTTTTACAATACTTTCACTATAGGTAGGACTTTATTTTCTAATGAAATTCTTGATTTAGGTGCTTTGATTAATGTGATACCTTACTCTGTGTATAATTCTCTATAGTTTGGATATCTTCAACCAATGGGCATCGTTATGAAACATTCCAACCGGAGCACAACACACCCAATAGGAGTGATCAAGGATGTCATCATGTGTGTAAAGAATATCATATTATATGTATACTTATATGTTATTGATATAGAAGACAACCAAACCCAAGGACATGATCCTCTCATATATGAAAAAAATTTACTTAAAACAACAAAGATAATCATCAATATTCAAAATTTTATGTTATCTATGGAGTTTGGGGGATAAAATGTAATTTTTAATATCCTTGATGCTATAAAAATCCATTTTGAATATTACTCCACTCTTCATATCTATTTGATGGAAGTTCTCTATAACAACACATGAAAACAACATTCTATCCTCTACCTATACTCTGATTAATTTTTCTCTTCTTCTCTATTTGATTATTTGGGTAGTGATTCATCTTTTTAGTGTTGTGTGGGTTTTGGAAAAGTAAAAATTTTGTATTTTAATTGATGAGTGTGATCATTATGAGGTAAATATCATTGTTGATGATTCCGCAAATCTAATTTCCATTGATTCTATTTCCATAGAGAATAAACATAAGTAGATAAATAGTTTTATGGACCTCACTCCCTCTAAATCCATCCCATCAATCCAAAAAACCACTGGTATTATAATTAAAACCAATTTCATATGATTAAAATATGTCTATCTTGAGGGTATTGACCAATTTTCCATCATTATTTCCAACAAACTCTCTCCAAAGCATGAATCAAAACTGCTTTACCTTTTAAGAGAGTGTAAAAGGGGGATTTGGATGGACATTAGCTAATATTACTAGGATTAGATCATATATTTACATGTATTATATACTTTTAAATGATGAGGATAAGCCCGTAAGGCAAGATCAATGTCGGTTAAATCTCACCCTCATTGAAATGGTAAAATTGGAAGTTAGTAAAATACTAGCTGTTGGGATCATATATCACATATATGATAGTAAATGGGTAATAACCATACAAATTTTTCCTAATAAAACTATAATAATTATAGTTTCAAATGAAAGGAATGAATTGGTTCTAACGCATTTGAAAAACAGTTGATGAGTCTGAATTAACTACCATTGACTAAATTAATTCATCTGAAAGGACCAATTTCCTCTAAATTTTATTAACCAAATGTTAGAAATATTTCTTGTTAAGTCTCATTATTATTTCCTTGATGGATATTTAGGTTATTTTGAAATCCATATAGCCCTTTAGGATCAAGAAAATAAAACATTACCTATCTATTTAGCACATTTTCATAGAGGAGGATGCCATTAGGTCTTTGTAATGCTCTTGGTACTCTTCAAAACTATATATTTAGTATATTTTTTGAGTACCTTGAGAAATGTATTGAGTTTTTTATGGATAATTTTATGGTTTATTCCTCTTACTTTGATTATAGTTGGGAAAACCTTAGTTATGTCCTCCGATGTTTCATTGAAAATGATCTCATATTAAATTATGAGAGATTCCATTTCATGGTTGAGTGGGGGATAGTTCTTGGGAATGTTATTTCAAGTAAATTAATTCATGTTGATAAATAAAAAATTAAATAATTTCCTCCCTTCTATATCAAAAATGTGTTAGTGAGGTGTGATATTTCTTGGGTTATGCTGGTGTTTATCAATGATCCATTAAATAATTTAGTAAGATTTAAATTTCCTTGTCTTAATTATTATAAAAATATTTAGATATTGTTTTTGATAAAAAAAATTAGGATGCATTTAATTCACTAAAAATGAGTCTCACATCACCTCCCATCATCCAACACTAAGGTGGTGTCTCCAATTTGAACTTTTCTATGATGCCTCTAACTCTACAGTTGGGGTAGTTTTGTCACAAAGGGTTTAGAGGGATCCTCATGTCATTGCATATAGCTCATGTACCCTTGAACCTTCCTAGGAAACCTACATGACCACTAAAAACATCTTTATATTATGGTTTCCTTGGAAAATTTCCATTCATATTTTTGGGTCAAAATTCGTTGTGTTTTATGATCATGATACCCTTTGGTTTCTCCTTAAGAAACATGAAGCTACACCCTTACTCATGCATTTTATGCTCTTCCTCTATGAATTTGACTTAGATATTCGAGATAAGAGAGGATTGGAAAATGTGGTAGCTAGCCACATTAGTAGGATTGACCTACTATTGGACCACCATGTTGACACATCTATCCCCATTGGATAATAATTCCCTGATTAGAACCTTTGTGATGTAATGGACCTTACCCATTGGTATACAGAAATTATGAATTTTTTCATAGAACCTAGGGTCCCCGTAGATCTTAGCACTTCACAATCCAAAAGACTTATTCATGATTCATTCCAGTACATTTGGAATGACCCATTATTTTGGAGAATTTGTAGTGACTGTGTTGTTCGTCGGTGTGTCCCTGACCATGAGTTCACCACTATTTTGAGCTTATACCACACTTTTTCTTATGAGGTCCACTTTAGATCTCAACATACAGCTAAAAGGGACCTTGAATATTGAATTTATTGGCCAAATATTTATATATATGCTCATAAATTTTGTAATTCATACACATGATGTTAATTCATAGGGAATATCTCTAAGAGGAATGAAATTCCCCAACTACCCATGTTATTTTATAAGATCTTTGATGCATGGGTCATTAAATTCCTGGGTCCTTTTCTAAATTCATTTGGCTTTGTATGAATCTTATTAGATATTGAATGTGTATCTAAATGTGTTGAATCAAAGTATAGTAAGATCGATGACTCTCGAGTGGTTGTACATTTATTGAGATCACATATTTTCAGTAGGTTTAGTTTGCTAAGATTCATCATTACTGATCAGGGTTCACATTTTTGTAATCAAAAACTGAAAAACTTGATTTGTATGTATGGGTTTTTTCATAAAGTCTCTATTGAATATCACCCCAAAAATAATGGAAAATATGAAATTTGAAATCTAGAAGTTAAGTGAATCATGGAAAAATGATACAACCCAATTGGAAAGATTGGAGTTTATGCTTGTATGATGCAATTTGGGCATACCATATTGCTTTTAAAATCCCAATTAGAATTTCACCATATAGGATTGTGTTTTCAAAGTCTTGTAACTTCCCTGTGGAGGTTGATCATCATACATATTGGGTTGTTAAAAAATGTAATATGATTCTCTCATGTGCAGGTGATCATAGGAAGTTTTAAATTTAAGATCTAGAGGAAATTATAAGAGACTCATATGAGAACTCCTGGATCTATAAGGAGAGAACCAAGGCTTACCATGACTACCTCATCCTTCATCTTCAAGTCCACCTTGGGTAGAAGTTCCTCATTTTCAATAAAAGGCTAAGGTTTCACCTAGGTGATCTTAATTCTCACTAGTTCGGCCCATAAACTATTACTAATGTATATACATTTGTTGTTTTATAGGTTCAAAATAAAAAAAACAAAACATAAATTCATCAGTAATGGTAAGTGATTGAATCACTTTCACGAAACCATTATGGAGTCCCCTGTGTAAGAACTCCACCTTCAAGAAGCAACCTACCAATGACACCTACCTGGTTTTAGCCTTCTTTACCATATTCTATTTTATTATAATGAGTAAACTGTTCAATCTAGGTTTGGGGGTGGATACATTCCTAAGTTAGTTAGGATTTGTTATCATATTATAATATTTCTTCTCTTTTCTCTTTTTTCTTGCTGCATGGTATTTTTACTTTTCCCCACTTTCCTGAGTTTATTAAGATTTTAATCATCTCTATTATTTTTCTTGTTTTGGATTATTGCATGGTATTTTTAATTTCACCCTTTTTCTTCATTTTTTATTGAAATACTCAATTTTTATGCCCACGTAATCTTGAAAATTATTGAAATTCATGAAGAATTTCCCTATTTCAAGTTGTTTTAACATTTAAATAAAACTTCACTCACTGATGACATGTGAGTTTTAGAATTAATTTAATATTGAGGTGTGATTTTTTTAGTAAATTGGTTTTTTTATGATATAAATGGTTTTATCTCTATGAAACCTTTTATGTGATTGATACCCTCTATGTGAGTAGTTTATGGGTTAATAATGTCACTTAATATCTTGACACTACATTGAATCCAACTATGAAGTGTGAATATTTATTAATTAATATAAGGTAAATATAAGTTTGGTTAATGTTTATCATCTTTAAAAAATTATTTTTCAATATATTCATTCCTTATCTGATGTATTTCATTACTATTTCATATTTAGTTATGTGTGTGTACCAGTTATTCGACTATTTTACACCATAAAAAACAAAAAAAAACAAAAAGTAATAATGAGGGGAGTGATGAAATGTAAAATATATGGGTATATCTATGTTGGGGGATTGTAGTTTTTATTCTAGGAATGATTAAGTGAGTGGATCGTGAAATTTTATTTCAAAGGATATAGTGAAGGTTCAGTGGAAAGAATCAAGAATACATAAAAAAATATAAATTATATTTATTGGATAGAAAGTTGAAATAATAGCATGAAATGGTTGTCACATACACATATGGAGTGTTGGTGACATGGTTTAATTTCTAATTACTTGATAAAACCGGTATCATACATCTCCTTGAATCTCATTTTGATACAATTTATGAGACATATTTTTTCATGATCACTAAGAATAAGTCATTGGTTTGGATTTTTCTTTAATCACATTGCTATTAAGAATTAAATTTTCATTGAATGCTAAATCTGAATAAATTTAGGGATATGTTCATGATTCATTTTTACAAATATGACTTTTCCCAAGAGTGAAAATTCTTAGGTGTGGGGGTGTGATCGTATCGCGATTCACTATATTATTTTACCCTTACACCACTGTGTTAAACTGGTTTTTTTATTGAAAATTATAAATAAAATAAAAAAATTTCTTCACATATGATTAAATTATTTAATTTTTCTCACTTTTAAAAAATTAAATTTTACTTGTTTTGAAGGTTACATTGTAGGAAGGTTTGATTTGGAGAATTGAGAATGAATTTGAAGAAAAATGGGCCAAAGTATGCAAGATCCCAAGCACACATGGGAAATTAAATGCACACTGTAGCTAATTCATGCATCCAATTTAGATTAAATTCTATAGAATAGTCCAAAATTTAGTGGGATGAAACTCTTATAAAGACATCCAATCCCAACTATTCTATCAATGGGCCCAACCGAACTGATCTGACCAAGAAACAAAATCTACTTAAAGTCAAAAGTTTGGTTCTATATTTTAGAAATATCTCCCATTTTATACATTAAATGGCTACCAAATTTTACCAATATATATTCAATATTTAGTAAAAATTTATTTTCTTTTTTCCAATTTGATATAAGGAAATTTACTAGCCCAAAACCATGGTCCAATTGGTATCTTGAAATATGCATTCCCAAAACAACCTCTCACTTTGCCTATAAATTGGCACCTTGGGAACCCCATTTTCAAGTTTGACCAGGAAGAAAATATCTACCATTTTAGAGACCCAAAGGATTCCTCTCCTCATCCTAAAAGTTTGGGAGGCCCCTATCCTCATGGGGGGATCAAGGATGAATTTTAGGTTCCACTTGAGCCTCATCCTCCTCTCAATGGAGAGCTAAATGATGGATGATCATTTAAAGGGATCTATACACACTTGGAGAGGGAGTTTTGGGGATTTTTATTCAGCTATTTTGGTACAATTTTTGTGTAGAAATTTTCATTTATGTTTTATCCTAACATAATTTTCCTTTTAATGCATTTTTTTATATAATTAAGTGAAACACTTTACATTTCAACACCGATTGGGTTGAGATTTAAAGTGGGAATCTTAGGTTGTTCTGATTGGAAAAAACAAGAATCATTTTTTCACATTCACAATTATTGAGATAATAGTATTATTTTGAATCCATTGTTTTATTATATTGGTCCAAACCTTGACAACCCAATTATTATATCAAGTGTTGGTTTATTGTGCAATATTTTAATAGGTAAAGGGGGAATCGAGATCTTGACAACCCTCAACCAAAGGATTATATTAAACCATTTGTATTCTTAAGAATAATTAACTAACCAAGATATGTAGTTAACTTGAAATTAAATTCATCACTCAATATTCTAAATGCCCCAGATTTGTTTTTCATTAATTAAAATCTTTAAATTAAGTCATTTTATTTTTAAACTATTTAAAAAAAACCCTACTTCTAGTTTTCTTTTGAAAAAATTATTAGAAATACACACTCTAAAATCATAAAATCTACTTAATAAATGTCATGGGTTCTTCCCTAGAATATAAATCAACTTTAAAAACACAATCAACTTGACGTGTCCTAATAATGCAATCACCCATCTCCTCTAAGTGGAGCATAAGCCTACTTCCCTTTCCGCTAAAAAGACCGTGTTGGGTGATGTTGTTGAGGATACTATTGAAACTAACCACCTCCCCCATATTGAGCTCCAAGAACTACTGGGAATTGATTTTGATGATGATCACATCCCCCAAATATGAAGCACACTCTCCTAAATCACCAAAAAAAAGAATAGAAACCACTAGCCCTGAAAAAACAAAAAGGAAGCTATTATGGTCGACTCCCCACTGGTCGAAACCTTGAAGGCCCCATCACCTAATATCTTCCACTAAAAAATATACTCATTGAGGTACCCTACTAGTTCCCCTCTCATATAAAACCTCCTCACAAG
Source organism: Viscum album (assembly GCA_963277665.1). Classification (NCBI taxonomy): domain Eukaryota; kingdom Viridiplantae; phylum Streptophyta; class Magnoliopsida; order Santalales; family Viscaceae; genus Viscum; species Viscum album. The sequence continues at coordinate 901,297,836 of OY728135.1, forward strand.
TACATATTCTCAATCTCCTTTTACTTCTTCTGAATATCCAAGTACGTAGGCAATGTAAAAGGAGTAATTGTATACTATATAAAAGGGTGGAGTGGTTCCTCAATACGCCATGCATTAGACTCCTTGTTAGGAAAAAGATCAAGGGTAAAATTAAAATAATCCTTGAACATGATTCCAAGATCCTACACAAATACTCCCCTACCAAAGATAGAGTAGCTCCTTTCTCTTCACTACCTTCATGGTTGACGATAGGAACTCCACTAATAACTCCTTCTGAAATTTGACCCACAAAACATTTGTCTCCTTTAGATTTCCCAAATACAACTTCCATCATTGAAGTGTTTCACCCTTCATCTGACTGACTACCAGCATAACCCAATATCCCTCCTAGGCATTGATCAAACTGAAACTGATCTCAAGATCCTCAAACCAATGCTTTGTCACCTAATCAGAAATGTTACCCTCATACTTCTCCAAGTATTTCCACTAAAAGGCATGCAACGTCCTCTAGAATTGATCCTCCTCCTCGATTATATAAACCCTTTTATGGTCAATTGGGCCATACTGTTGAACCTCATTCGCCTAAACCATGTGCTAATAATGAAAAAAGATCCAAAAATGAAAGAAAATAATGATTCTTTAATCTTGGTAGTATATAATTTTATTAACAATCATTAAATTAATTCATTTTAACTCCCAATATCACCCAATTCAAATAAAAACACAAATAGTCATGATGCATGTCTCTCTCATAGGTCTCTACCCTACAAGTGGAGTCACCTCACTTATTCATTTGGTGGGCTTGAAGTCCTTACAATGGGTCATGGGGGGATAAAATCTCATATCTTAGTCAGTCTTCCCTGGACTATGTCATGCACCAAGATCAACTGACATCATTTCCCTACCAACTCATCTAATCCTCATAGTTCCAAACTCTAAACTCCATTATATCCCTAAACTAGAACCTTTGATACCACTCTTTCATAACCCCCTCTCGCCAAGGTACCCCTACTAGTCTGATAATGGAGAAAGGGGGATAATTCTCCCTAATCCCTACCATCAATAGGCCCTGGGTTGGCTATGAGAACTGAGGGTGTAAAAATCTTACATATAGAAGTAATTACCCTCTATAATACTATAGGATCAAGATATAGGATAAAAAACCCACCAAGAAAATCCATCACATAATATAAAAGTAAATTTAACCCAAATCATCCCACGATGCATGTGTAAAGTGAACAAATACAAAGATTCACCAATAAAATTCTCAAAATAAAGTCCTAATGTAGTGACACAGTAATATATCCAAAGTTTGAGCTGGAGATGTCCATCACGGTCCACAAATTCCTCCAAGTAATCTTAAAAATAGTTTTTATATATGTGGGATGAGAATAAAATGTATACTAAGTGGGATCATACCCAAAGTATCTCATGCACATGTGAAAAAAAGAATACAAATACACCTAAAGAGAAAACAATATAACTATAATGACTCGACCCACTAGTGCCCGCCTGGTCAGTGGAAGGCCAAGCTGCTACAACCCCAATCCTACCTTCAATATGTCAGGGGCTGGTGACAAGCATAAATAATTCATAATATAAAATGGTATTTCTTTACCTAATTTACCTACATACACACACCCAACCATCTCGATGCAATAATATAGAGGAATAATAAAATATAGTAAAATCTAGAGTAAATCATGCATGCAATAACCTCTAGTAAATTCATCAGAGCATGGAAGAATAAAACCAAAGTGTAAAGGGGGAAAATACATTCCCATCTATAAATGAAGTCCCAACATGATAATAGCTAGAAATAAATAAATCTGAGAGAGTCCTGCTCCCGATATCCAAGCTTGACCACCATACACGGTATATGCACCCAGGAATCACTATGCTCAACCAAATTCATCTCCAATATGCCCATAATCAACATAAGACATGACACATGTAGTAAAATTCCATGTAGGTTTGAGTGTATACATACCTATTAGGATACCTCAAAAATCGAAAGTGAGCGATAGAAATATATAACAATAGTAGTCAGTTCAACCCAAAGTAAGAGGGAAACGAAACCCAATTCATATATCTTCTCATAAAGAAACCCAGATGAGAGAGAAAGAGGATCTTTATTGTTAGGTCCACTAGGCTGAATACCCTGAGAGGGGGGGTGAATCAGGGTATGACTAATTAAAAATTAAAGCCCTTTCTGATCTTGTTTCGCTGTTAAGCAAAACACTCTTCTCTCTATTTCCTGCTGCACAATATAAACAGAAAGTAAAGCAAGCACAGGACACAACAATTTTACTTGGTTCACCGCTAAGGGCTATGTCCAAGGAGCATACGCCGACAGGTTGCCGGTCGTACCAAGTCCACTAAACTTCACTAGCTTCGGATTACAATGTTCGGGCTAGATCACTTCTATGCCCAGGCTCACTGCCTATACAATGTTTAGGGTCAGCTCACTGCTTTCCCAAGGGTCACTCCCTGTTTCTCTCTCTCTGGCTCACTGCCGGTGGAGAGGATCACCTTCTTCCTCTTCCTAAGCTCACTGCTCTTGGAAGGTATTCACTCACAGTTTATAGACCTGTAGGTCTCTTCATTTTCATGAAGGAATGCATCTTCCTCTGTATGTAGATGCTCTGTTGAAGTCCAACTTTCACCCGCAGATGAATCTCACTTTGCACCGGATGTACCGGGCAACCTCAATTTTTACGCGCAACCCTTACAGTGCCTTGCGCGCAATTTCTATGATTTGCGCGAAATTCCTTTTTCGCGCAACCTCCAAATATTACGCGCAGCCTCGAAACTGCCTTGCGCGCAATTCACTGATTTTGCGCGAAATCCACTTTTCGCGCAATCTCCCTTTTACGCGCCAACACCAACTTTCTGCGCAGCCTTTGCTTTTCGCGCAATCTGACTTTACGCGCAAACTTTAAGTTTACGCGCAACACACTTTCTAACTTCAATTTCGCGAACCAGAGCTCGGGTATTTTCTATGTCTTGAACTCCCTTGAATGGAGGAGGGTCACTTCATATTTATAGGCAAAATCGACCCCGCGCGAAAAACCCTCCTTGAGCGCGTAATCCACTTTGATCTTCCGCGCACAAACATTTTCCGCGCACTGCTCCATAATTTCGCGCACCTCATGCCTTTGCCATTTTACGAGCTTCGGACCTCGTAACACCTCTTGCGCGAAATACTTCATCCGCTATTTCGCGCGCCACTTCAATTTTCCGCGCACGCCTCCAAAATTTCGCGCGCCTCATGCCTTTACCGATTTTCAAGCTTTCGGCCTTGAAACATCTTTTGCGCGAAATACAATTTCGCGCAACCCGCTGTTTTGCACGCCACACTTCAAGATTTCGCGCAACCCGCTAGTTTTGCGCGCCACGCTTGATTTTTCCGCACACCTCCTTCATTTCTCTCTCCTCAACCTTCGCCAACAACATATCACTCCATTTTCCATTGGCGATTTTCAGGCCCAAAAATTTGGCAAACACTGGAAAACGGCGCCACCTTGTACTGCTCTTTTGTACCGCCTCCAGACCGTCCTTTCCTTTGTCAAAGTTCTTTGTCAACATGGAATGTCAACAACTTCTCGGGAACTCGACAATTCTCCATGGAAACCTGCTTTGTCAACAAACACAATCAACCCAAAAATGCTGCAATGTTACCTTGAGGGATTTTTGCCCAACAATCTCCCCCTTTGGGTTTGTTGACAACTCTTCACAACTCTGCTCAGAAATATTTTCTGCACTTTGATACCTCACTGAGTCTTCTTCCAGCTGCTACCACCATTCGCCTCTTGCGATTATGATAGCGTTCAAGGATTCACTTAACATGTACTCTAAGCCCACATGAGCAATGCTCGGCGTGAGAAACAAGAGTAGTATGAAAAGTTCATCAATGAATCACTTCATGTCAGACCCCAATTGTCGATTCCACCCTGATACCAATTCTTAAAATAAAACCAGTTGTTGAACCACACTGATACCAATTGGTGAATTCTTAAGTTGATACCAATTGTTGATAGCTGGACACCGTCTCACACCATTCCAACACCACTGTTCTGCTTTTATCACGATCATTAGCTGTCGTGATTTCTATGATTTGATCGATCACGTCTAGCATCGTCAGATTTAAAAATCTCTCCCCCTTTCTCATTGCTCCCCCTTTCTGGCTGCTCCACCTGTCAGCTTCTCCCCGTATCAATTATGATTTATCAAATCTCCGCACTATTTTCTCTCTTGAACTAACACTTTTCTCCCCCTTTGTCAAGCACTTGTCAAGCACTTTTCTCCCCCTTTGTCAACGAACCCAAAGGTCACGCCTTTGTAGTCTGTAACATAGTAGAGAACACATATCAGCGCATTAGGGAAAAACACACCATACCTCGGGGAGAGGGGGGGTCCCACATCCACTCTATTTCAAGTGTGGGGAATCGACTGAACTCCCAGAGCCAGTCGATGCCTCTCAAAAGCTTCCTTGGGTAAGGCCTTTGTCAGAATGTCTGCAACCTGTAGTTCTGTAGGCACGTACTCCAACTTTACAATTCCCTGCTCAACCTTCTCCTTGATAAAATGATACTTAATCTCAATGTGCTTTGTCCTTGAATGATGGACGGGATTTTTGCTAAGATTTATAGCACTTGAGTTGTCACACTGGATTCCGATCGGAGACTTCACTTCAACTCCCATATCTTCAAGCTGCTGCTTCATCCACAATAACTATGTGCATGCTTGAGTGGCCGCAATATACTCAGCTTCTGCGGTGCTCAATGAAATGCAATCTTGTTTCTTGCTTAGCCAAGAAATACACAATCCACCAAGATAGAATGCACCACCTGACGTTGATTTTCTATCATCGGCTGAACCGGCCCAGTCTGCATCAGTGTACCCCAATAACTCTGTCTGAGATTTGTCATTGTATGTCAAGCCGAAGTCCACCGTGCCCTTAATATACCGAAGTATTCTTTTCACTGCGAGCATGTGACTTTCCTTGGGATTACTTTGATATCTCGCTGCTTGGCATGTGGCGAAAACAATATCAGGCCTTGTTGCGGTTAAGTACAACAGACTTCCAATGATTTGCCTGTATTCTGTGATATTAACTGCCTTGCCATCCTCATCTTTTGATAATTTCATCCGGGTAGCCACCGGAGTCTTCATCTCCTTGGAATTTTCCATTCCAAACCTTCTCAGGACATCCTTGGCATATTTAGATTGAGAAATGAATGTTCCATTCCTTCCTTGTGTGACCTGTAGACCAAGGAAAAACGTTAGCTCTCCAATCATTGACATTTCAAACTCATTTTTCATGAATTCGGAAAACTGTCTGCACTGAGCTTCATCTGATCCACCAAATATTATGTCATCGACATAAACCAACACCATCATCCTTTGATTACTTTCATTACTGAAATAGAGATTGTAATCAACTCCTCCACGCTGAAAACCATGCTTCTTCAAGTACTGATCAAGCCTTGAGTACCATGCCCTTGGTGCTTGTTTCAGCCCATACAATGCCTTCTTCAGCCTGCAAACTTTGTTCTCATCCTCATGAATGAGAAAACCATCAGGCTGCTCAATATACACCTCCTCTTCCAGAACCCCATTCAAGAATGCGGATTTGACATCCATCTGGAACACTTTGAACTTCCTTTGCACTGCGATGGCTAGGAATAATCTTATTGTCTCCAGCCTTGCAACCGGTGAAAATGTCTCATCAACATCAATTCCCTCGATTTGGGAGTACCCCTTGCACACTAGTTGTGCTTTGTTCCGAATCACTGTGCCATCTTCATTCATCTTGTTGCGATAGACCCATTTGGTCCCAATGACATTCTTGTCCGCTGGCCTCGAAACAATCTCTCATGTCTGGTTCTTCTCAATCTGATCAAGCTCTTCGTTCATGGCCTGAACCCAGTTTTCATCTTCAGCTGCATCAGAAAAACATTTCGGCTCCACTTGAGACAAAAACGATGCTTGCTGTGATGATTTCATTCTTCGAGTCTGAACTGGAGCTATTTGATCACCAATGATATTCTGCCTATCAATCTCAGCTCGACTCTTTGTCTTCCTCGCAGACACCGACTTGACACTTTCCTCTTCATCATCAGTATCTTCTTCTGAGTCAGCTTCTGCCACTTCTGCTCCCCCTGGGTTGCTTACCTCATCATCACTTTCATCCAGGAACTGTTCACTGGGTCGTTGAGCAGTCTGTTCATTTTCGACTATAGTGACATCATTACTCTCAACAATTTTTCCCAGCCTCTTGTTGAAGCATTTATATGCTTTGCTTTTCCCTGAATAGCCAAGGAATATCCCTTCATCTCCTTGTGCCTCAAACTTCCTATGATGTTCTTTGTTGAGAATGAAACACTTACATCCAAAGATTCGAAAGTATTTCAACGTTGGCTTCTTTCCGTACCACAGTTCATACGGAGTCTTCCCTTGCTTCGGACATAACAGGGACCTGTTTGAAACATAGACTGATGTCAAAACTGCTTCCTTCCAAAATTTCTCTGGTAGGTCCTTATCAATAAGCATTGTTCTGGCCATGTTGTTAATGATCTGATTCCTCCTTTCTACCACTCCATTCTGTTGGGGAGTTCTTACTGATGAAACTTGATGCCTTATCCCATGTTTCTCGAGATAGTTTTCAACCTGACTATTTGTAAATTCTGTACCGTTATCAGTACGAAACTTCAGAATTTTCTGCCCAAGCATATTTTCTGATTCCCTCCTGTACTGCTTTATGCAACTGAACACCTCTGTCTTATGGGTAATGATGAATACCCAGGCCATTCTGCTGTAGTCATCAATGAAAAGAACATAGTACCTTTGCCCATCTATAGCTCGTGGTCAGATAGGTCCACATACATCTGCATGCACCAATTCGAGCACTCGAGTTGCTTTTTGTTCCTTTGGCCTGTATGTCTTCCTGATGATCTTCCCTTGTTGACAAGCATCACACGTATGAGTGCGATCACGTGATAGTTTGGGAAGGTCTCTAGCAGCATCACACTTTACCAGATCTTCCATAGATGGTTGACATAGATGACCAAGTCGCTTATGCCACAGCTGATTTTCTTCTTCTCTGGATAAAAGGAATGAATCTTCTTCCCCACCTACCAGGTAAAGATTCCCCTTTGTTCGTTTTCCCTGAAGAATGACTATTCCATCTTTTCCTTTAACAATACCCATCTTCTTGGTAAAAAGTATAGAGTGCCCAGAGTCACATAGTTGACTGACGCTAAGCAAATTATGACTGAGACCCTCTACCACCAAGACATCAGCATGTCTCATTTCTTTTCCCCCAAACTTGGCTTTTCCTGAGCCAACAATCTTCAGGCCTTCATCATTTCCAAACTTGACAACTCCTTCTTTGTCATATTTTATGCCTGTAACCAGATCCTTATTACCCGTCATGTGGGATGTGCAACCACTGTCAAGGATCCAAACACCAGAACGATCTGATGCTTTAAGGGAAATTTCAGCAACTACGGCCTTCTCAGTTTTCTTCTTCCTAGTCCATACTTTTTCTTTCATACTCGGCATGGATTGAGGCTTCTGTTCTTTCTCAGAGTATGATGGACCAGCTTCATCTTGCAAAACTGCAAATCTGTTCTGAACTTTTATCTCATTTGTCGGTTTACTGATCTGCTGCTTGCGAACATTTTGATTCTGCTTTGGCACATTTTTCTGAATGGTCGGAGTGCAGTACCTAGCCATGTGTCCAAATCCTCCGCACCAAAAACAGTGTCCTTCAAAAAATGTTCTGGAAAACCGTTCTCTGTTTGGCTGCCATCTCTGTTCTTGTTCCCTTCGATATCTTTTGGCTATGGAACACACATACTGTGAATGTCCCATCTTTCCACAACAATAACACCTGATATAAGGTGCATTCCTTCATGTTACTTCAGCACTACGAGTTTCCCCTTTGGATCTCTGAGTATTTTGATCCTTCTTTGTTCTCAAATCCACTTTCAATCTCGGGACAGGTGCTTGCGGTCTAACTTCAACTACCGCAGATTTTTGTTTCTGATTAAGCCGTGAATCAGCCTTAACATATGAGTTCAATTGCTGCTTCTTTCCTACTTAACTACTAGGCTCTTCTTTCTTCTTTTCCGTCTTCGTAACGACCTGATTTCCCAAGAATGTGTTGGGATTCAAAGGTTTTTCCTGGTCTTTAACCTTTTTCCGCAGACCGACAACTTCCTCTTCAAGCTCTTCAATACGCTTGACGTGATCCTTCACTTTTCGACTCAAGCAATCAATCTCCCTTTTCTGCTCTTCAATCTTGAGCTTATGCTCATCAACCTTTTCTGTGCGCTCTGGCCTGGAAGACTTAAGATTCTCAATTTCTTTCTCAAGCTCAGACTTCTCTTCTTCTTGTTGTTGCATGTAGAGTTTGGCATCACGTACTATCTTGTTGGATTTCTTTGTTTTTGCTCGCCAAACATCTATCTCTTCAAGAGCTGCTTCTAATTCAGCTTCCATGTCAACTCTCCCTTCAATTTGTTCTTCTTCTTCATCAGTTTTTGTTTCTTTCTTTTCTAGAGCACTACTAGCAACAGCCACCATCGCATTTTGACCATGATCTTTGCAGTTTTCTATCTCTTCAACTTCTTCACCCTCAGACTCAGCTGAACTGTCAATTTCTTGGGAAAGAAGATTCTTCTTCTTAAAGAAATTTCTCTTGAACTGCTTCTTCCCTTTCACATAGGCTGAAGATTTTTTTATGGGAGTCTTAACTTCATCTTCATCGCTTTCTTCTTGAAACTTTTTGGGGCATCTTGCAGCAAGATGACCAACCTTTCCGCATCGGAAGCATGCTAGCGGAAGTTTCCCTTTAAACTTTCCTTTTCCTCTTTGCAGATTTGAAGAAAGGAACGACATCACCTCATCTGACTCTTCTTCCTCCTGAGAATCTTCAATAGTGAGCCTCTTCATGGCCTTAAATGCCACCTCTTTGGATTTCCCCTTTTCCACAGCATCGTTGTCATCATTTCTCATTTCATATGCAACAAGAGTGCTGTGTAGGTTATCCAATGTTAGCTCTTTCGGATCTTTATCTTCCAACACAGAAACTTTCGGATTGAACCGAGGTGGAAGCTTTCTCAAGATGCGCTTTACGATTTTAATGTCTTCGATAATTTCTCCAAGACCCCGCATGTCTTCTACCACAGCATTTACCCTGTCAAAGAATGCATCAACGGACTCATTCGGGTTCATTTTGAGATCTTCATACTTGTTCCACAACACTTGAAGCTTTGCCTCTCTGACTTTTGTATCCCCTTTATAAATATTCAAAAGTTTTTCCCACATGGCATGTGACGTTTTTCATGACATCACCTTTGTATAAATGGGATTAGAGAGGGCTCCACCTAAGGCGTTTATTGCTTTGGAATCAGCATCCAACTCTTTGTGCTCAGCTTCTGATAATGCACCACTAGTAATATCAGCTGTGATACCATGCATAGCTGCTGAAAATACATCCATTCCCAGAGATCGGAAAAAGTGTTGCATTCGATTCTTCCATATCTGAAAATTACATCCGTCTAAGATCGGAATCCCTCTATGATTAGTGACCTCCATTGAGAAAAGACTAACTGTTAACCTTCCCTCTGATACCACTTGTTAAGTCCACTAGGCTGAATACCCTGAGAGGGGGGGTGAATCAGGGTATGACTAATTAAAAATTAAAGCCCTTTCTGATCTTGTTTCGCTGTTAAGCAAAACACTCTTCTCTCTCTTTCCTGCTGCACAATATAAACAGAAAGTAAAGCAAGCACAGGACACAACAATTTTACTTGGTTCACCGCTAAGGGCTACGTCCAAGGAGCATACGCCGACAGGTTGCCGGTCGTACCAAGTCCACTAAACTTCACTAGCTTCGGATTACAATGTTCGGGCTAGATCACTTCTATGCCCAGGCTCACTGCCTATACAATGTTTAGGGTCAGCTCACTGCTTTCCCAAGGGTCACTCCCTGTTTCTCTCTCTCTGGCTCACTGCCGGTGGAGAGGATCACCTTCTTCCTCTTCTTAAGCTCACTGCTCTTGGAAGGTATTCACTCACAGTTTATAGACCTGTAGGTCTCTTCATTTTCATGAAGGAATGCATCTTCCTCTGTATGTAGATGCTCTGTTGAAGTCCAACTTTCACCCGCAGATGAATCTCACTTTGCACCGGATGTACCGGGCAACCTCAATTTTTACGCGCAACCCTTACGGTGCCTTGCGCGCAATTTCTATGATTTGCGCGAAATTCCTTTTTCGCGCAACCTCCAAATATTACGCGCAGCCTCGAAACTGCCTTGCGCGCAATTCACTGATTTTGCGCGAAATCCACTTTTCGCGGAATCTTCCTTTTACGCGCCAACACCAACTTTCTGCGCAGCCTTTGCTTTTCGCGCAATCTGACTTTACGCGCAAACTTTAAGTTTACGCGCAACACACTTTCTAACTTCAATTTCGCGAACCAGAGCTCGGGTATTTTCTATGTCTTGAACTCCCTTGAATGTAGGAGGGTCACTTCATATTTATAGGCAAAATCGACCCCGCGCGAAAAACCCTCCTTGAGCGCGTAATCCACTTTGATCTTCCGCGCACAAACATTTTCCGCGCACTGCTCCATAATTTCGCGCACCTCATGCCTTTGCCATTTTACGAGCTTCGGACCTCGTAACACCTCTTGCGCGAAATACTTCATCCGCTATTTCGCGCGCCACTTCAATTTTCCGCGCACGCCTCCAAAATTTCGCGCGCCTCATGCCTTTACCGATTTTCAAGCTTTCGGCCTTGAAACATCTTTTGCGCGAAATACAATTTCGCGCAACCCGCTGTTTTGCGCGCCACACTTCAATATTTCGCGCAACACGCTAGTTTTGCGCGCCACGCTTGATTTTTCCGCACACCTCCTTCATTTCTCTCTCCTCAACCTTCACCAACAACATATCACTCCATTTTCCATTGGCGATTTTCAGGCCCAAAAATTTGGCAAACACTGGAAAACGGCGCCACCTTGTACTGCTCTTTTGTACCGCCTCCAGATCGTCCTTTCCTTTGTCAAAGTTCTTTGTCAACATGGAATGTCAACAACTTCTCGGGAACTCGACAATTCTCCATGGAAACCTGCTTTGTCAACAAACACAATCAACCCAAAAATGCTGCAATGTTACCTTGAGGGATTTTTGCCCAACATTTATCTCACAGCCCAACCAAATTTTATGAGTAATCTTGTAGCTCCAAAATTCCATAACTAATTCCTAGCATCAAATGCAACCTCACCATAATATGTGTGGTGGGTCCCACCCCTCACTACTACACTCCATATGTGAGGGATCCACAACACTCATGGAGGACCCACATGTTTTTGGATCTTGAAGACAAGGGAGTACCAATCTATAGATAGAAGAATCACACCCATTGTAAGAGAGTGTCTTCTCTATATGTATAAAGATTAGGAGGAACCTATACCCTGGTATGATAGAGGAGTATCAAACCTAGAAACTCTCCAATGATCCTACCCTAATCATTAACATCATCAAGCATTTCCTAAAGAATAATCATGATCAAAACATATCACATTATATCTCGTATTCCATGATGAAGTCCATCATCATGCTCTTCTTGGAAAACTACTCAGGACAGGCTACTTGTGAGCCAAAAATCTGAGTCCAAATACAAAGAAGATATGAGAGGAAGAAGTTGAATGAGGGAAGTAAATGGAATTTAAGGGGTGCACACAACATGTGGACCCGCCTTATTGCTTGGATGTGTTCTCCTATGTACATGGATTGGAATCCATGTCACCATACAAAGCGTGTACAGGTGGCACATGGCATGTCTTGCTACTCAGGGCCTACCCGTGTATGGTTGGTCGTGACCATGTACCTAGCTATGACTGGGTACTAGACCATGTTCGTGTACTCCTGAATTACATGAAATATTCTCCCACATGGGGTCTTGGTCATGTTTTAGTTGGAACTCAACTTGAACACCCGAGGAAGGTCGCATGGTGTGTGGGTCTGAGAACACAGTGTGTGATCCTTAACATTTCTCCAAAACCCTATCTCCACATCCAATGGGGATACACACCATGTGTTATTCTAGGATACACGACATGTTGTTCAGTTTTCACTAAGATCCTTGATTCCTCACATGATTTATATATCAGCACCCATTACCGTGGATCACACCTATTGACCTCTTGAAATCAAAGGAACAAGCCTCAGGTCATCATTTCCAAGCCTCTGATGGTTGGAAAACAAAATTTGATGATCCACTAGAAGTCCTGCGTGCATCCCATGCACATTATGTAGGCTTTCACTACTCATGGATCCCATATCCAAAATGTATCACCTGTAATCTATCCCAATCCATCTGGAAAACACCAATATATTCATCATCCACCAAACCACTGTGAATTTTGGGGTTCAATCATTCTTGAACCCACCCTAAAAATATTAAACTATGACCCCATGGGCTAACAGTGAAGAACGCGAACAACGGGTGCGGTAAAGGAATAATAACAAAGGTGAAAAAATTATTGGCCAAGAATTATTGGATGATGATTATAAATTGGGGATACCCTGAGTGAATATCATGGAATATCAATAATAACTGATATAAACAAAATAAACGAGCTCCTGTGAAGTGAGGATGAACATAGACCAAAGAAGATAAAATATCCATGATTAATATTCTAATAAAAAGTTTAAAAATCCACAATTGGTGATTCCTACCATGATTTGGGATCGATCATTGGTTAAGAATTAATTTTATAATGAGGGAGAAGTCCTATTGCGTTCACTGCCTCTTGATCCACCTCAGTCTAATCAACCATCATCCTCTGATTTCGATCCACCAATGAAGAATTTCATAGGCTCCTATAAAATCTCTCAGGGTTATGCAGATAACCCTGTAAAATTTCCATGAAAATATATTTAAAGAGGAAATTATGTTTTTGGGTATTAAATTAATTAATTAATTGATCCACTTAATGTACCTGCTAATGGATGCCTCATCTGAATGCCCGACGCTGACCAACTTAAGGTCATACCTATGGTAAATCCTATGTTCCAAATTTAACTATGGTCAGAATTTTATGATATAAGTCTCCATTCAGGATATATTCCATTAATTCTGAAAAAACTGAGTTTGCGTGATACTAATATATTTAATATTTTTATAATATCAATTCCAAGACCACTGGGCCTCAAAATTTCACATCGTCTCAATGTATGACTCTAAAAATACTACTTTATATATTTAAAAGTCTTATAAGAAAAAATAGGTTCACTGCATTCTCCCCAACTTCAATGATTTTTACCCACAAAATCACAATCTAAACAAAAAGGTGAGGGTACAGAGCCCGCATCTGGCTCTCCCACTCCCTAGAGATCTCTTGTATGCTCTCATGTTTCCAGCACACAAACCAAGGGAATGTCCCATCCTTATAGGATCCTCTCCTATCAATACCTGATCACCACTAGGTATTTTTCAAAGGAGGATCCTTCCTTAATGTCCCACTCTCCCGATTCAATAATGTTAATATGATCATGCACATATCTTCTTAGCTACGACACATGGAAGACTTCATGAATCCACTCCAACTGTGGGGGTAAGGCTATGTAGTGAGAAACCTCGCCAAAACTTCACAGGGTCTCAAAAGAACCAATGAATCTTGGGGATTTCTTGCCTCCCTTGCCAAACCTCTACAATCCCCACAGTGGAGAGACTCTCAGGAAAACATTATCTCCTTGTTCAAACTCCGAGGTCCTATAATGTCGATCTACATAATATTTTTATTGGATCTTGATTATCCTAATCCACATGTGGATCACCTGAACCTTATGTATTGTCTCTTACACCATATTTGGTTCAAAAAAATATGTATTTCTAATATTAGTTCATCACAAGAGTGACCTGCAAGGTCTCCTATACAAGGCCTCAAAATGTTTCATTCTGGTAGTAGAGTGATAGATGTTATTATGAGAAAACTCCACCAGTGGTAAGTGATCCTACCAACTACGATTGAAGTCCAGCATGCAAGCCCTCAACATATCCTCCAACACTTTTATAGTCTATTCTTTCTTCCTATCGGTCTAAGGATGAAACATAATACTCATCCTCAACTAGGCCCCAAGTGCCTCCAACTGGACTCTCTGAAAATGTGACATAAATTATGCACCTCTGACATGATCTTGGGAAGTCCCCAAGAAATCACTACAGCAATATTTTCTAGGTCCATAGCTAAACTGTTCTTAGAAATTAAATTCCCTAATAAGTGAACCAAACAAATCCAAAATTGGTACTTCGAGAGCTTATTATAAATTTAGTGCTTCCGGAATAAGTCTGGTACCATGCTTGAGTGTTATGCATTCTCCTCCTCTGATGCAAATTAAATGAGTATTTCATCAATGAAAACAACCACAAATTGGTCCAATTATAGCTAAAATATCTGGTTCATCAAATTCATAAACAAATTGGGGGCATTCGTCACATCAAAATAAATCACTAGGAACTCATAGTGTCTGTACTAACAATGGAATGTTTTCTTTGGAATATTAGCCTCGTAAACCCTCAAATGGTGGTAGATAAACCTGATATCGATCTTCAAGAACCAAATCACATCTCACAACTGATCAAATAGGTCCTCAATCCTCATAAAGGTCACTTGTTCTTTATTATTACCTGGTTTAAGTGATGATAATCAAGAAAAATCCACAAACTCCCATCCAACTTTTTCACAAAAAAAACTAGAGCTTCCTAAGGGGAAACACTAGCTATGATAAATTCCTTCTCTCAAAGGTCCTCAAACCACAAACTCATCTCTTGAAGCTCCAAAGGGGCTATCCAATATGCCACTGAAGATATCAACATTTTCCTAGGTTGTACGTCAATTCAGAAGTCTATCTCCCACCATAAAGGTAGTCTCAGAACATCCTCGGGGAATATATCCCTAAAGTTCTCTACTACTAAAGGAATCCAAATTCCTAAAGATCCTATTGCGCCAAGATCTAAACTTTCCAAATTATGGGTGATGGGTTATAGATTCATGATCACCAAACCCACTCACTCAGACATGATGTCTCTATCACCCACAAAGTGGAGTCTAATCCCCTTAGTTATAAGGTATCTAACTCACTTGTGATCACAGTTAATATGGGGCCAAACCATGTACAAAAATCCATACCCAAGATGATTCCATAAGTTATCTTTATGATAACCAATATGTCCCATGTGAAAGCATCTCTTCTAATTGATAGCTCACACCATCGACAGATAATATATATTGAAGAATTACTCCTTGTAGGAACCTTTAATCGTAGCTTCTAGGATAAATTATCAATTTTAATCTTTATCTCATGTACTAGGAATAAGGAGGTGAAGGAATGTGGAAATAACTGAGGAATGGAAGTATTAAATTAGTTAACCAATTAACAACAATTCATTCATAAAATAACATTCAATACAGACTTTTCATCTTCATAAGATCAACCCATTAAAGGGTTATCCCTCCATTGATGGTATACTCTCAATTGTGGGTATAATATGTCTTACAAGAATTAGATTGAAGAAATTAAAACTGCGGAAATAATGAGCACTCCTCCGTGCGTGTGAATGAAATTCACACCTATGTGTGAACTAATTCATCACAACAAAGAGATATCATTGTGCTTTGTGATTATAAATTTTTAATGAAATAAATGGGAATAAAAGAAGAGAGATATGTTGATTAAGAACAAATAAGTACAAAAAGGAAACTTACATGGAAATTGAAATGCGATTACAAACACAAAGTGGCATCATAACATTACAATTAAACCAAACACCCAAGATCCTTAAATCCTCCAACACCACTGCATTAAATAGGAATTTTTGAGCCCTTGGGTCGAGCCTCCAACATTACAAGTCATCTCACTTGAGTATGGTAGGTCTAGGGTGGTGGAAAGTTTGTGGAAAGAAGACTTTCCATCATTGACCCGAAAAGGCATCCAGCTTGCATCCACCAAAAATAGGCGCATGAAAAACCTTCTATATGGAAGAATTTGGGTGTTCCATAGAATAATTAAATTAATCTCCAGATGTCCCCTAACATCCTGTAAAATATTATCCAAAAAGGAGTTATAGTTTTTGAGATATGGTTTAATTTGTGGGCTATTTTTCTGGGCCATAGATTCTGGCCCAGATTTTGATATACTATTTGGGCCGCCTAAATAACAATCATGGAGGCCGAATTAGCATTGGATCCTGAATAATGATTTGTTACTATATATTTATTCTATCATAACACTAAATTTAGGCTTCATTGGGCCTGTATTGTGGGCCCCACATTCTCATCAGTGGGCTGGTGTCCAATCTGCCTTCTCCAGAATTGTTTCTTTTCATCGCCAAATATCTCTATCATCCTTTATGAATCATCCATTGATCTCTGAATGAAAAATGTTTAAATTGAAGTGAAGATCCATTTCACAAAATATAGAATTAAAATATGGATAATTACATTCTTTAGAATCAGATCACTCATTGGGCCTAAATTGGTGTACATTAGGCATGAAGTGCACAAATGATGAGAATGGATGTTCAAAATCAAAATCCACTAACTCAGGCCCATAAGATAAAAAATGAACATTTAATACCATTAAAATGTAATTAAAATATGTGTTTTTATTTTCTAATCACACCCCCCCAAATTGATATTTGCTAGTCCCGAGAAAATAATTCAATGATTTTATTTGAATTCCTTTCTTCAAACACATTATAACAAACAGTGCTCACAATGTAAACTGCACACAAATATATCTTTATAACCTATCAAAATAATTTAAAACAAGATAAATTTAAAAGCATATCTCAATCCCATTCCCATTCCTTTGATCAAATCCATCATCCTAATTCATCCAACTCAATTAGGTGTAATGATGTGTTGTGAATCACAATAGATATGGGGGTTCATTTTCATTCAAGGGGAAATCATGGAAGTGCTAGGTGGAATCACATTTAATCCTAATATGAGTATTCATTCTTTTTTTATTTTTTATTTTTTTATTTTTTTTGATTTTTCAATGTTTCCACAGTAATTGGGATTACAGTTAATAAAATTAACCCATGTAGCGAGACTTTTCCGATGACTCTCAGGCTCAAAGGCCTTAGGGAACCAAGTGAAGCCCACATACTCGGGCATAATCTTGAGTTAACTTGATCAAAAACAAAATCATATTTCCATAAATAGAGATAGAGTAAAAAACTCAGGGATAGACAACTCTGGAGTCACGATCCCCAAGTTCCGAAAGCCTCGCATTTTATCAATCCATTGCTCTACATGAAAATTTTTATTTTTTTTATTTTTTATTTTTTTGAATACTCATATTATTCATAAAAATAAAAACAGCCTATGATATTTATTATGGGACCCTGAGAATTCAAATTATTACCCCACGATCTAGAGGACGTGCATTGTGTCATTTTGGTTTAATAGATGAAAATAAAAATGATGAAAATTCTCATTGGACAACCAAACTTCCAAAATCAATGCTTTTAAACTTAATCATGAATTAAATTAAGAGTCAAGGAAATAAAAATTATTTTCTATGTAGTTTTAATGTTCGAAAATATATTATTATATGAATGATAAAGTAATTTTACTTCTTTTTTATCATTGTTTTTTTTAACAAACATTTTGTTTCCACACCCCCCAACTTAGAATGAAACTGTCCCTAGTTTCGTAAAATGAAAATTTAGAATGGGGTAGAGGAATAAAAGGGGGTTCAATAAGGAAATTGAAATATTAGGATCATGGAATGAAGTCACCTGGTGGTTGAAGTTTGAAGTTCTTTTTGCTCCAATTTAGTCCTTTGATATCCATGTCGCTTGCAGAGTTCCCTAGTGGAAAAAGGAAAAAAAACAAACCAAACAAAACAGTATATATATATAAGTAAAATATAAGTATATATATAAAATAAAATAAACTGATGATACATTGTATTCTCTTTAAATTTCTGGGTAAGGTATTACTCAAGGATCAAACCACATGACACGGATGAATATAGTGCTCCCCTTTCGTACCCATCCATACTCATAATAGAAGAACGGGTCAAAAGTCTATTTTTTATTTTTATTTTTTTTTATTTTTTTTTATTTTTTTAAATGTCAAAATGATTAATTAATATTATTGGAAAAATAAATATGATTCAGAAAGATTAGAAACATGAAAACCATGGGTTGCCTCCCGTGCAGCGCTTTTTTTTAATGTCATTAGACCGACATGGATCCTAAATCTATCAATTTTTTTCTGGTTTATAGGTTGGCTCAGTTAACTCAACCTCTATTTACTATTTATTGAATGATTAAATGAATGGTTTTAACCTATGACCATTGACCTTGAAAATGTGACCACTATTGGGATCTTGAATCTCTACTTCCCCATGGCGGTACACATGATGCACTATGAAAGGACCTGACCATCTAGACCTTAACTTTCCAAGGTGTAAATGAAGTTTTGAACTATATAAGAGCACAAATTTTACCGGTTCAAAATGTTTGACTTTGATATTCCTAGATTGGTAGGCTTGAACTCTAGATTTATTTATCCTTGAATTTTCATAAGCCTCCATCCTAAGTTCCTCAAGTTCATTAAGATCTAATTTCCTCTTTTCTTCGGCTAAAGAAATGTCAAAATTCATTTTTGTGATTGCCCAAAATGCCTTATGCTCAATTTCAATAGGTAAATGGCATGCTTTTCCATAAACCAACCTATATGGGGATATTCCTAAAATTGTTTTATATGAGGTTTGATAGGCCCAAAGAGCATCTAAGAGTTTCTCATACCAATCTTTCCTAAAGGGGTTGATAGGTTTTTCAAGGATTTGTTTAATCTCCATATTCGCTAACTCAGCTTGACCATTGGTTTGAGGATGGTATGAAGTGGAAACTTTATGAGAAATACCATACTTAGACATGAGTGAAGAGAATGGGTGGTTTCAGAAATGGGTTCCTCGATCACTGATTATATCCCTAGGAATTCCAAATCAAGAAAATATGTTCTCTTTTAGAAATCGAATCACAACTCGATGATCATTGGACTTAGTGGGAATGGCCTCAACCCATTTTGAGACTTAATCAAAATATAAGAGTATATAGAGGTATCCCCTAGAGTTTGGGAAGGGACCCATGAAATCAATTCCCCAACAGTCAAATATTTCAACCACTAAGATGGGAGTGAGTGGCATTTGATTCCTTTTTGTGATGGACCATACTTGTTGACACCTAGGACAACTTTGACAAAATGTGTAAGATTACCTTGAGAGGGTGGGCCAGAAGAGACCACACTAAAGAACCTTAGCAGAAGTTTTTTTAGAGGAAAATTGACCTTCACATGCCTCACTATGACAGAATTTACGGATGGACTCTTGTTCAGATTCTGGGACACACCTCCTAATGACTTAGTCAGGGCAGAACTTATAGAGGTATGGATCATCAAACACATAGTGCCTAACATAAGAAAGGAATTTACTTCTAGCTTGAGTCCCTAATAATTTTGGAATTACTCCCGTAACTAAGAAGTTGGCTCTGTCAGCATACCAAGGGTAGTCACTCACAGAGTATAGGTGTTCATTAGGAAATGAATCAGACACAAAAAGGTGATTTGAGTTGTCTTTGAATTCCATCCTAGATAGGTGATCAGCTACAACATTTTCAACACCCTTTTTATCCTTGATTGTGAGGTCAAATTATCGTAAGAGAAGGACCCACCTAATCAGTCTAGCCTTAGCATCTTGTTTTTGGAAGAGGTATTTTAGTGCAGAATGGTCAGTGAACACAGTGATGGGGTATCCTAAGAGGTGGGACCTAAACTTCTCTAAGGCAAACAAAATATCAAGTAACTCATTTTCAGTAGTGTTGTAGTTTATTTGGGCATCATTTAAGGATTTTCTTGCATAAACAATGACATAAGGATTTTTATCACAATGTTGTCCTAACACAACTCCTACAGCAAATTCACTGGCATCACACATAAGTTCGAAAGGAAGGTTCTAATTTAAATATTTCATGATGGGGGATAGGTGAGAGAGGATTTGAGGGTTGAGAATGAACCCTCACAGCTTTCTGTCCAAACAAATGGAGCATCCTTTACTAACAGAGCACAAAGGGGACGGGAGATTGAACTAAATTCCTTGATGAATCTTCTATAGAAACCAGCATGTCCTAATAAAGACCTCACTTCCTTGACAGTTTTGGGTGATGGAAGGTGACTAATGATGTCAAACTTGGCTTTATCAACTTCAATCCCCCTACCTGAGACCAGATGGCCTAGAACTAGTCCTTCTTTAACCATGAAATGTCATTTTTCCCAGTTTAGGACTAGTTTCTTTCTTCACAACTTGATAAGACTCTCTCTACATTCTGCAGACATCCCTCAAAAGTATCCCCAAACATAGAGAATTCATCCATGAAGACCTCTAGAAAATCCCCTACCATGTCTGAGAAGATTCCCATCATGCACCGTTGGAAGGTTCTAGGGGAATTGCAGAACCCGAAGGGCATGCGTTTGAAAGCAAAGGTGCCAAATGGACATGTGAATGTAGTCTTCCCTTGATCCTCTAGGGATACCTCAATCTGATTGTACCCCGATTACCCATCTAAGAAATAGTATAAGGCATGACCTGCCACTCTCTCGAGGACTTGGTCAATGAATGGTAAGGGGAAATAGTCCTTCTTTGTGAATGATTTTAGCTTCCTATAGTCAATGCAGACCCTCCATCCACTACTCACCCTAGTTGGAAGAATCTCTCCACCCTCATTGGTTATCACTATGATTCCAGCCTTTTTTGGAACCACTTGGATTGGGATCACCCACTCACTCTCAGTTATGGGATAGATGATACCATCTTTTAACAATTTTAGAAGTTCCTTCCTCACTACTTCCATGAGATTAGGATTGAGTCTCCATTGAGTTTGAAGACATGGCTTTGAATCAGATTCCAGAACAATCCTATGAGTCCTGATAAGTGGTCTAATCCCAGGAATATCATACAGGGTCCAACCAATGGCTTTCTTATGTTTCCTAAGGACATATAGAAGCATCCTCTCATGATTGGATTCAATAGAAGAAGAAATGACAATAGGATGTATTTGATTGTCCCCTAAGAAGTCATACTTGAGTGTAGTGGGAAGTTCCTTTAATTCAAGATCAGGTTGGTTCAGAATTTCAGCAGAATATTGGGACATTGGATCAATATCAATTTCTTTTTTTAGAGTTTCAGATAGGATTGATTCCCCACATATAGAAGTTTCAGCTACAAGATTGGTTTGATCAGATTTAGGGAAGGAAGTTTGAAAGGTTTCACTGATTGTTGGACCTAAGACTTCATCATAAGAGCAATTTGAAAATTATTCAAGCCAAGGAGATAAAATTCCTTCATGTGAACAAAGGAAATCAATCTCATCCTAACTTAAACATCTATCAAATATTCCTTTATGTTCTATGGATTCATTATCAATGATTCCTATCTTGTTTACTTCATGAGTTTCCTCATCATCCCCTATTTGTGAGCTTGCATTACAGATGTTCAAGTCTAGACTCATGTTCCCAAAGGTGATGGTCAGGTTCCCATTTCGGACTCGGATAAAAGAGTTGATTGTTGCAAGGAAATGACGACCAAGGATGATTGGGGTTTGTTCCTTATTTCCTAAGTTTGGATGGTTTTCAAGGACAATGAAGTCAGCAGGGTAGATGAAGTTTTAAACCTTTACCAGAACATCCTTTAAAATCCCCTTTGGAACCCTAATGCTACAATCAGCAAGTTGAAGTGTGACAGATGTGGGTTGGAGTTCTTCTAGTCCTAACTAGAAGTACACAGCATATGGGATGAGATTAACACTAGAACCTAGGTCACACAAGGCCTTGACAACTTTGCTCTCTCCTAGTTCTACATTGATGTAAGGTCAACCTAGGTCTTTAAACTTATGAGGAATGGTCCCTTGAATGGTGGTACTCACATTAGTAGCCAAAAGGACTTGGTTTTTATGTGAAAATTTTCTTTTAAAAGTGCACAGGTCCTTAAGGTACTTTGAGTAGGCAGGTATGGTTTGGATTGCATCTAGAAGAGGAATGTTCAACTTGACTTGTCAAAAGATTTCCCTCAATGTTTCACTCAATTCAAGATTGGTTTTCCCCCTCATGCATTGAGGAAATGGTGCAGGTTGTGGGGTTGTTTGTTGAAGAGTTTTTTCTTTGACATTGTTATCAGTTTCCTCAGTTTGATCATTTGGTTCATTTTAATTTTCATCCAAGTTTGAATCTCCAGGTGGGTTCTAAATTATTTGTTCAAGTTTCTCAATTGATTTACCACTTCTTAAATCAGTCACAGCCTTTATTTTTTCATGAGTTGTTTGAGTACAACTTGACTCTCCCCTTGAAGTTGAGGATGGAACCGCCTGAGTAGGTATGGGTGCCTTTCCAGTTTTGATGGTTTGAAGTTCTTGTTTAAGGGAAGAGACTTCCGAGTTCATCCTTTCCATTTGTTTGCATAGTTGTTCTAGTAGGATTTGTGGAACAGTTTGGGTTGGTGCTTGAGAAGATTGGTTTATCCCGGGGGGGATATTTTGGAGGTGGGATGGTTTGTTGAAAATGGATTGGTGGCTATTGGTATTGGATAGTTTGGGTTTGGAACTGGTTATGGTATTGGTAGTTCTGATGGGGGTAAGGATTTTGTCCCTGTGGTTGGCTCAGTTGTTGGTTATCTTTCCAACGGAAGCCTGGGTGGTCATTATACCTTGGGTTGAAGTTGTTTTGGTATTGAGGATTTTGAAAGTTAAAGGCATTTACTTCCACTGGGGGTCCTCCTAAAAGAATATCCTTGATGGATGGAATGGTTGGGCAGTTTTCTGTCTTATGGTCATGTTTGTCACAAATTGTGCAAACAGGGTCAACAGTTTGGATTTCATGGACTTTCCTAAGGTCTATCTCTTCAACCTTCCTAGAGAGTGCTGCGAGTTTATCCCTAAGGCTTTCCTCTTCTCTAAGTGTATGAATTCTAGTATTTCTTTATGGCTTTTCAGAATAAGGTGAAGTTCTCCATGTTTGGTTTTGTTCAGAAAGGCTTTCTAGATACTCATAAGCATCATTTGGGGCTTTGTTTTTAAAGGTTCCATTACACATCATGTCAATGAATTGTTTGTTCCCCGAACCCAACCCTTCATATAAAATTCTCACTTGTTCAGGTATAGAAAAACCATGGTGTGGAACCATGTTGATAGTTTCTTTGAACCTCTCCCATGTTTCATAGAATTACTCTCCCTCTTTTTTAAAAAAGTTTTGGATACTCTTTTTAAGTGCAATTTTTTTGTAGTGGGGAAAGTATTTTTTGTATAATTCTCTTTTTAATTGGTCCCATGAGTGGATTGATGCAGGTCTCAAGTTGTTTAGCCAATTTTTAGCTCGATCCTTCAATGAAAAAGAAAAGAGCCTCATTTAAGCCGATTCTAGTTGATGTGGGGGACACATGGTTTCTACAATGTCATTGAACTCCTAAACATGAAGGTAGGGCATCTCAGACTCCATCCCGTGAAAGGTTGGAAGGAGATTTAGAACATGGGGTTTAAAGATTTAATTGGAATCTCCTAGGGAATTGTATCTAATGCATGAGGGGGAATTGGTCCAAGATGGAGTGAGGTAGTCATTCATGGTTTGATCGACTACATTCCCTAGGTTTTGAGCTTCTTGGTTTTGGTTCCCCATTTGATTTCCCCCAGGATTTACAATTTGATTTCTTGGAAGACCCTCCATTAGAATTGGTTCAATTTTTTATTCTGGAGTATTATGAAGATTAGGATCTAATTGATACAATCCTCTATGTTCCCTTGACTCCCCTATCCTAGGACTTTCCACCCTAACTAGTCTATTTGAATTATCGTGGGTGTAGGTGGACATGCGCCAAAAAAACGATAAAGGGACAAGATAAGAGATCTTGGGTGAGAATAGAAGAATGGAGGTGAGGAAAGAAGGTTGTTGGTCTATGGTACTTACTTGGTCCCTGGAAACGGTGCCAAAATTTGATTCTTGCTCAAATTTACCCAATATATGAAGGTATAACGGTCCTTGAAGTCTAGATTGGGTTGTCGAATCCACTGAGACCTAAGAAGATACCTAAGACACACAACCTATGAGGTAGATTTTTGGCTATGAAGTGTCCAACTTGGTTTTGATTTTGGATGGTTTTAAATAACACTAATAAACCTAAGTGAATTCAATTAAATGAAAATGGGTTGATATTAATATTATGCTAGGGGTGGATTGAATGAATTTTACTTCTTTAGACAATTTTGGTTTAATTAATTCTTGATGAATCCATTCTTCAAAATAACACTACCTTCATCATTTTCTAGTTTGATGCAACTAAACTCAATTAATAATCCCCTACACACTTATAGAACCAAATTCATGATGTCTCCAAGGTATATGGTCATTTTAGTAATTGGATTTAGCTTCCTCAAACACAGTGAAGATGAAGAGTGGAAATAACTGAAGAATGGAAGTCTTAAATTAGTTAACCAATTAACAACAATTCGTTCATAAAAAAACATTCAATACATCATTTTCATATTCCTAAGATCAACTCATTAAAGGGTTATCCCTACATTGATTGTATACTCTCAATGGTGTATGTAATATGGCTTACAAGAATTAGATTGAAGAAATTAAAATTGTGGAAATAACGAGCACTCCTCCGTGTGTGTGAATAAAATTCACACCTATGTGTGAACTAATTCATCACAACAAAGAGATATCACTGTGCTTTCTGATTATAAAGTTTTAATCAAATAAATGGGAAGAATATAAGAGAAATATGTTGATTAAGAACAAATAAGTACAAAAAGTAAACTTACATGGAAATTGAAATGCGATTACAACACAAAGTGGCAGCATAACATTACAATTAAACCAAACACCCAAGATCCTTAAATCCTCCAACACCACTACCTTAAATAGTAATTTTTGAGCCCTTGGGTTGAGCCTCCAACAGTAAAAGTCATCTCACTTGAGTATGGTAAGTCTAGGGTGGTGGAAAGTTTGTGGAAAGAAGACTTTCCACCCTTGACCCAAAAAGGCATCCATCTTGCATCCACCAAACAGAGGCGCATGAAACACCATATATATGGCCGAATTTGGGTGGTCCATAGAATACTTAAATTAAGATCTGGATGTCCCCTAGCATACTGTAAAATCGTAGCCCAAAAGGAGTTATGGTTTTCGAGATATGGTTTAATTGGTGGGATATTTTTCTGGGCCACAAATTCTGGCCCAGATTTTGATATACTATTTGGGACGCCTAAATAACAATCATGGAGGCCGAATTAGCACTGGATCCTGAAGAATTGTTTGTTAATATATATTTATTATAGAATCCCATGAAATTTGTGCTTCATTGGGCCTGTATTGTGGACCCCACATTCTCATCAGTGGACTGGTGTCCAATCTGCCTTCTCCAGAATTGTTTCTTTTAATCGCCAAATATCTCCATCATTCTTTATGAATAATCCATTGATCCCTGAATGAAAAATGTTTAAATTAAAGTGAATATCCATTTAAAAAAATATCAAATTAAAATATGGATAATTACATTCCTTATAATCAGATTACTCATTGGGCCTAAATTGGTGTACATTAGGCATGAAGTGTGCAAATGATGAGAATGGATGTTCAAAATAAAAATCCACTAACTCAGGCCCATAAGATAAAAAATGAACATTTAATACCATTAAAATGTAATTAAAATATGTTTTTTTATTGTCTAATCAGAATTACTCAAACATGTGTCTACTAGTACTGAGTAAAGAGTATAGTAAACACATATTTTACCTCAAATCATCTCATGTGCAGTATATTCATAGCCCTACATGGCTTGCAACTGTCCATGGCCTCGATTTCTAGCTCCCTAAGACTAATTTGGGCCACCTGTTGGTGGTGGTGGTGGTGGGATCTTATAACAATGTCCTCCACAAACTTCTCCTCCCTCTAAAGCTACTCCTACTCCTCTTCCAGTACTGCCTCCCTACAGGACACCCTAGCCATGTCTAGGGGATCCCTGATCATGGATTTGCCTCTGCCATGTGGGTCCATCCACTATCTATCTATATTTCTTAGAACGATGGGCTATGAAATCATGATCTAGGTGACCTTTCCTATCACAATAATATAATTTCCCCTCTTCGGGGTGATTGGATCCTCTGCATGATCTCTAAGCCACATTCCTATGTGACTAATTTCAGGAATGAGTATAAATCCTCCATTGAGACCTCGAATCCAACATCCATTAGATGTTTTAGATGAATCATCCTTATGATACTCACTAATAGTATCATTTTCTAGAAGAATATCTACCAAAAAACTCTCCATAACTAGATCTCGCTCTAGTACTCTCGCATAGGTAAGTAGACTCAAGAAAACAACACTATCAAAAATGTCTCTACGAAGCCCCTACTTGAACTTCCTCACTCTAAAGAAGACATATTTGCACCATAACAAGGGAGTATCACATAAGGTCAGTGAATCTCATGGAATAATCAGCTATTGACATATCACCCTACTAAAACTCAAAAAGATCTTAGATCCAAACTAAGTGTAAGAAAGAATGGTAATACTACTCATGAAACAACTGTTGGAAGTTAGACCATGAGTGCATTATCTCATCATGGGTTTGTATAACCAAGCTCCACCAGTGCCTAGTTTCACTATAGAATAGATTTAATAACATATAAATTATCAGATATTTCAGGGTCTGAACTAGCCTGAAGACTCTAACCACTGACTCAAGCTAATCATCCATTGTGTAGGAATATATCTTTCCATGGAACCCCATTAGTCTATAATGCTAGAACTCATGTAGCATGCTCAAACTGCATGGATCCTCAACCTTACCTACTGGTACTAACTGCTTCTTGATAGGTGGGGGTGGTGCTACCTAACCACCTGGAATAAACACCCCATGGGATGGCCTCTGAACTGAGGCCCCATCACGCATTAGAAAGTCTTCATGATCTTGAATCGGTAACCTAGCTGGATATCTTCACAAAGGTATCCTGAAAGTGATCAAGATATACCCCGGTAATATAAACATATATATATGGGGGAGATGATTCAATAAGGATAGTTAAAATAATCAATCTTATATGATTCATGTAACATTTTTCTCTACAACCAATGTCTTGGTATATCAAGTCAACAAGCAGGTAGTCAGAATCCTAGTGTATAGATACATTAGTCATCGCACTAACACTAGGTTCCCTAGCCTTAAATCCACAGTCAAGACATATTGACACTATTTCACTAATCCCTAACCAAACCTTGTAATGGGACAACTTCGAACACCATCCAAAGGAATGAAATGGATCTAAAACCACTATGTAACGACCCAACCCACCAGGACCCACCTGGTCGGCGGAAGGTTAGGCCACTACAACCCCAAACCCACCTTCACTAGTCCAAGGGCTAGCAACAAACATCAAGAATGAATAATATAAATTGGTAGGTCTTTTCATAATGTACCTATATGCACACACCCAAGCATCTCCATGAAACAGTACAAAGGAATAATAAAAAAATAACATATAGAATAAACTATGAAAGCAATAACATCTTGGGAATGCGTCAAATTACAATAGAATAAAACCAAAGTGTAAAGGGGAAAAATATACTCCCATCCAAAAATGAATTCCCAACCTAACAACAACTGGAAATAAATAAAACTGAGAGATCCTCACTCTTGATCTCCAAGATCAACCACCGTGTGTGGTCTATGTACCTAGGTATCACTATTCTCCACTAATGTCACCATTGGTCTGTCCATCATCTATATAAGATGCGACATGTGTGATAAAATCTCATGTAGGGGAGAGTATATCCATACCTAGTAGGAGGCCCCAAAAACTAAAAGGGGATGATAAAAGGATACAACAACAGTAGTCAACTAAACCTAAAGAAAGAGGGAAATGAAACCCAATGCATATATATACTCATAAATAAACCCAAATGAGAGAGAAAGGGGATATCTATCTCGCAACCTAGACAAATTCGATGAGTAATCATGCAACATCGGAGTTCAATCACTGATGCCCAATATCAAACACAACCTCACTAGAATATGTGTGGTGAGGCTCACCCCTCACTATTGCACTCCACGGTTGAGGGATCCACAACACCCATGGAGTACATGCATGCCACTGAAGCTCGAAGATATGGTAATACCACTCTGTAGATAGAGGAACTGTGTCGAGTGTAGGGGAGTACTATCTATGGGGAACTAGCACTCTGGTGCGATAGAGGAGTATCTGTAATGACCCAGGTATTTTTAGAATAATACATTTTCATATCTATTAATTATTATGAATAAGATATTAATTTTATGTTAAATAGGATACTTTTTCTAATAGCGTACCTGACACACAACAACAGGTTTCTCCGAAATCTTATGTTTCACACAACTTTGAGTTATACCAAAAAATAATACAATAATATTATTATTATTTTAAATGGTAGTTAAACCTTAGCCTTTAGAATATAAAGAATGAATAGTATCAACTAAATTATGAAAATATGGTTTACACTTGTTTAAATAATAATTATTTGGTTACCAAATTTATTATAAATGGAAATAAAAACCAATTTAATATAGAGGATGTGTTTTTATGAAAACCTATTTAAAAGAGAATAATTGTGTTTATAAAATTATATCACTCTTTATGGATTTTTATTTAAATAAAAATATGTGTTATATATTTAATGTAATCTTTTAAATTCATCTTATATGTTTTCTAAAAATGATATAAGAACAAATTCAATTTTTCAGATAAAAGAAGTATTTTTCTAAAAATGCAGTTTTACCGCCTTTTGATAGTGAACTCTTTTTAAATCTAGTTTTTGTCACTTTTATATGTTTTATTTGAAAAAAATAAACTTATTATTTAGAATTGGGGCATCAAAATTTACTTTGGATGAAATTTTGGCATTTTTCTGATAAAATTCATATTTTAATGAATAGTGAAAATATTGCATTTTAATTCAAAACTGTCTTTTCATTTAATTTATTTATATAGTTAGATTATATTTTTAATTGTTTTTAAAGTATAATTGGATTAAGTTTTTATCATTTAATCCAATGTTTTTCATTGGAAGTAATTTCACATTGAAATTAGATATAAACGCACGTCAATCTTTTGATAGCTATTACTTTTTGAAAACCCGTTATATTATTTTGACAACAGGAATTAGTTTTAAATTAATTACTAAAACTTCTGTGTTTTGAATTTTGAAAAATGGATTCCATATTTTGAATCAGAAGGTCCAAATTGTGTAGGTACATTTTATTTTTTGTCATTATGAATAGTAACTTCAATAATTATTTTATTTACCATGGTTAAAGGGTAAATCTGATAAATAAGAGTAAAAAATAATATTATGATAATATTAAAATATCCTAACACATGTCCTAATAACATTGGATGAGATATTTATGACCATGGGAATCCTTGGGTCTATTTTTGGACCCCATGGAGCCACTTGGGTGTGATAATGACATGTTATAAAAATTAATTTAAAGTAATGAGAAATACAACATCAACTTGTATCTTTTACTAAAACAATTTTAATATAGGGTTATATAACAGATCTATTTGACTATAAATATTCATTAGAAATATTAAAATATTTCCTACATCATGTTATTTTATTTATAAATTTTAAACATTAAATAAATAATTGTATTTATGACACAATGATGATGCGGTGATAGCTTCATTAATAAAGGATTCAAATAAATAATATTATAAAAATTAAAATAAATATTATTTGACATAATTAATGTCATCCACGTATTTTATAGGTGAATATTACATGTTAGTATTGATTCAATGTTTTTTTGAAGGAATCGAGTTGTTATGAATTTGTAAAAAATCAAGTATGAATAGTTTCCAAAATTGACATAATTCATAACTTAAAATATAAAATAGTTTATTAAATGATAATAAATTCCTAAAAATATAAGATTTTGAAAAAATTTTAAGATAAGTCCAAATATGTCATAAATTACTTTTTGTGATTTGTTTGATATTATATGGTAATTATATTAACCCACAATGTGTAAATAACATGATATCACTATAAGATTAAAAAGGGTAAAATAAGGGTTAAACTAAAAAGATATGGATAACAAAATATTCAAAACTTGTCTAAAAATTATTGGATGATGTGTATTCAAACCAAAATCATCTTATATTTGAATTAAATTATTTTTTGACCCTTTTTAATTGAAATTGAATTTATAATAAAATAATATTTCAAGAATTTCCTAAAGCGCCCCTCCTCCCTCTTATAAAAGGACACCACCTCTACCCACTTAATCACACCTCTCAATCCCCTTGACTTATCCAAATTCTTCTCAAATAATCACCCAAAATCCCTTCATTCCTTTTATAATCCTTACATTGGGAAGAAGGCAATTTAATAAATCCTTTTGACTCAAATCAAAAGTAGTTACCTGATTTAGAGGAACATAAAGATTGTACGTGATGAGTCGGACTCAAGGTAAGGGAATTCATCTCAATATCCTTTCATTGAGTAATATCTTGATTTTATGCACCTTTATTATCCTATAATGTGTATATAAAACCCTTTTGACACGTTATATCATGAATTGTTATATTCTCATTATATTTAATGTTTTTTTAATGTTATTCCTTAATGATTTTTATTCAGGTGTTTCTCAAGTGGAAAGGAACTCTTTAACTAAAACATCATTTTAAATTCTTTAAAGATTTATTCTTATAAAACCTTATATTTCATGACCATGTTTTCAAAATGGTTTTTAAGAATTTATTTATATGGACATGGATGTTTTAAAAAATAAATTTATTTCAAAAGTTTCAAAGTGGTATGGGACACTTTGATTCAAAAGATTTTTTTATTATATGTTTTAAATGGTTTTTCAAATGAATTGAATATTTCAATATCTTGAAATGATTTCTTGTGATTAAAAATGAAATGTTATGATTGAAATTTTGATAATTGCAATATTTTATGTGTTATGATTATATAATGGTACCTGGACATTTTATGGGTGGTTGCATGATAAACCAATGATAGGTGGTTACATGATAAACCAAATATGGTTGGTTAGGTGATAAACCAAATACGAGTGGTTCCATGATAAACCAAGGATGGGTGGTTATATTATAACCTCCAATGCATTGGGTATTAAAGTCGAACGTATGGCTATTCCATTTAGTGATGTGTGTGGAAGTCGACCGTATAGTTATTCCATTTAAGTATGTTTATATCCCAAGTTACCTTTATATGTTATATGTTTCTTTCTTTTGGATTTATGTTAATATTTTGGTTACAAAATGGTGAGAAATGAGCTTATATTCAGTGAAGTATATTTACTACTTCTTAAAGGTGAAAAGTATTACTTTATGATAAAGTGTTCATGGTTTTCATGTTATCCCAAGACTAACAATTTTCCTTCTTTGTGTATCCCTTACTGAGCTTTTAATGCTCATCCCAAGTTTTGAAATGTTTTTCATGGAACTTAAAGAATAATAGAGTTAAGGATTGGATTAAGGAAAATTCACGTTGTTTAAAACATGAAACGAAACATGTTTCTTTTTAAAGATTTTTTGTTTTATGAAAAAAATGGATAGTGAGTAGAGGTGTCTACTTGAAATGATTAAGTTGTTATGTATTAGTTATAACCTAATTCTCTAAAGCTCTTAACCTGAAAATATCTTTGATATGAATTAAAGTCAAATTATTGACTTATCTCAATATTAGGTAATGTTCAAGTATGAGGCCTTATAGTTGGTATCAGAGGTCGGTTTAGATAACTTTAGAGGTTAGGGTGTTATTTAAGCATAAGTGATAAGTTATATATAACCACAATGGTTAGCATATTAGAAAGAGTTGTAGTTATTTTAGATAAGTTTAATGAGTTTAAGATAACATGAATAAGTATATCTTAGTGTTTACCCTCCTCATAAGATATTATATGATTATTTTACTGATATACTCACACTAAATTTTTTGGTTTTAGTAAATGGTTGGATCTAGCAAGAACCAAAGTAATAATAGATATGAAGGAAACTATGGCGGTTCTCTAAATGAGCAACCAAATGAAATGGGAGCTGCAATGAGAACTGTCATGGTTATTATAAACTAGATATCTGATGTAATGATTAACCACTTGAACCTTTGTGATTTTTCTGATGCATCATATATAATAGAAATGAATCCATGTGAAAGTTCGGGTAAAAATCATAAAGGTAAGTATATTAAACAACATATGTGTCAATTATATGGAAATAAGAACCTAGGAAAGTGTTTTAAAGGGATGAGAAGATGTTATAGATATGGTAATGAAGGTCATAAATCAATAACCTTCCATGGAAAAATGAAGTGTTCAGTTGACTACAGGAAAAGGAAAGAAGTTCTTTATGATTTATCAATTGAATGTTTTAAATGTGGGGAGTATGGTCATTATGTAAATAGAATTACTATGAATAAGGTACGGGAATGAGATTAGAAGTACCATATATAAGAATACATGTTTACCAATACCTAATTCCATTCCAATTAAAGATGAGAAAACTAAAAATGACCAATGAAAGCTATAAATTATTTATTAGCTTATGTTTTGAAATTATTGAATCTTAGGATATGATTCATGATTTTGTTTTTAG
>OY728135.1:901330782-901384574 GCA_963277665.1 Viscum album
TCTCATTTTAGGAATCTTTTAAGAATTATAAAGTTTTATAAAAATTACAAACCTTAGGAATAGTGACAACCTGTCACACCCCGATCTCAGATGCCTATTTATTTTATTTTATTTTATTTTTATTCTTTTCTCGGTCCCGCGCCATTTGGACGAGGATTAGATGGATCCCGGTTTGATATTTTTTTATGTTTGATGTTTGGTGGGCCTTGGGACAGTGCGCAGTCTCCACACTGCTAGCGGTGATCGTGCGTTCGGTCGTAGCGAATGTGTTGTCGCCCAATCGTTCGAATAAATAATAAAATTTGATGAATAAATTAAATTGACTGAAAAAAAAAAGCTAAATAAAATTTTATAACGATAAAACCTGGTTGATATTTAACCCATAATCAAAATAAGATTATTGTGTGGATGATAATTTTTTTATTATTTAATCTGGTATTAATACTATTATTATTAAATTGTTATAAATATAATTATTAACAAAACGTAATAAAATTATCACCTTAATTAACATTAATTTTGTTCTTATTTTCCTTTCGTTGTTATTAATATTATTATGATCATTTTGCAATTAATATTATTACTATTCTTGTTGTATCATTCATATTATTTTTATTATGTATATATATATATATATTAGACCTAAATCTCCCCATTCCCGCACCCCCTCCTAACCCTAGTCGCCTCCCTCTCTTTCTTCTTCTTTTTTTTCTCTACGCGGTTGTCCCCTCTCCCCTGCTCCCGCTTCCCTGCTCGCCCAGCGCCTTTAGCCTCTTGCAGCAGTGCCCTCTTGCAGCGCCGACCTCACCCCAGCCTCCTTGTACGGTTCCGCCCTCCTGTAGCACCGGCCGACCGCGACAGCTGCTTCCCGCGGTCCCCTCCTGCAGGGCCTAGTGTAGCCACCTCCTTTCCCCAACCACGCCCTCTCGCAGCAGCTCAGTATCCCAGCCAAATCCCTTCCACCTCTGCGCGCATGTAGCACCTCCCTACCGCGTCTCCTTCAGCAGCGCCCCATCCGCCAGCAGCCCTCCACCCCTCCTGTCCGACGCCCAGCAGCCCCGGGTTCCAACGCCCTACGTAGATCCACCCCTTCGCCCAGAACCTCTCCGCCAGGCCTCCTTCCTTCTCCCCTGTAGCTGCATTCCCCTCGGCCCACACGACCCCTGCGGCTTCTCCTTCCCCGTAGCATCACCCGGGCGACCCCACCACCTCCCGCCACTCCACTTCGTCCGGCAGGGCCTCCACTGACGCGCTCTCCCCCTCCTAGTCTGGTCCTTTCCATCCACCACTCTATCTGGTGCCACCCTTGTCTGGCACAACCCTCTCCTGGTCCTGCACGTCATCCCTTGTCCGGTCGGCTTTCGACCGCCCTCCCCTCATTGTCCCATGCATCCGGCCACCTCTGGCCACCTGAAAATCGCACCTCCAACCTCTTTCTTCCTATTCGGACACCCGTAGAATTCCTGCCACGCCTTTATCCTTGCCAGCGCGCACCCACCGGAACTGGAACCGTCGCTGCTCTGGCCAGCCCTGCCGGTACGATGTGATTGCCTTTCCGGCTGCCCGCCTTCACCGGCAATGGCCTACTCTGGCGTGCGCGACCTCACAGGTGCCCTCTTCAGCACGCAACTCTCATTTGAGTAGGCGAAGACCTCCTTGGGTCTTGTTCTTACTTTTTTACAACATCCTCCATCGAAGATGAGGCGAGTTCACTTCGATTTGGTTCGCCGCCCCTTTCCAACGGTCACACAACATCGCTGGTCGAGCGCGTCTCCGCGCCAAAGTAAGGTTTGCACTGTTTTTGTTCGAGTGGTAAATATTTATTTTATCATTTGTTTTGGTTATTTATTTTGGTGCGATTTTAATATTAAAATAATTGAGTTTTGGTGTATAGAGTTATGAGTTACTTTTTGGGGATGGTTTCATAAATCATAAAGTGGTTTAGTGATAGTGCAAAAGATACGAGCTTTGTTTTGAAAACTTGTTGATCTGGTTATTTTATGTTGTTTATTCGTTAGGATTATTTTAGGTTCACATTTGTGTGTTTTTAGATGTTTTGCGTTGTTGCAGCGCATTGGTGAGGCTTTCTGTGATGTTGCAGTCGTCAGCAGGTTGCGCGTACTTGTGCGCAACTATGAGACGTGCATCATCATCGTAACCGGGCTACGAGTTGAGGTAGGTTCCCCCACTACACTCACCTTTAAATTTAGAATTTATTAATTTCTTGATGTTTTATTAATTTTAATAAATGAGAAATAATATAAGATAATTAATTTTTAAATGGTTATTTGGTGTAAAAAGAGCCGTTTATTTTATACCGAACACTTGAAATATTTTATCGACGAACAGACACCCAGTAGTGAAAGAATTCCCCTTTGGATTTTAAATATAATTCATGTAATTTCAAATGTAGTTTTGGTTTAAATGATAAATGATTTCTTCTGAAGCGTGAACGAGTGTTTTGGGTTTTTTTGAGAAATGAGGTTTTTCTTTAAAATTGGTGAAGGCCCGTTTGGCACTTTAATAAAATAAATTATTTTGGAAAACCCACTCGGGGGTTATCTTTGGTGTGCGTTGATTGTGTGAGCTGTATTTGATGTTTGTGCATAGTGACTAATTGACTTTCATTGTGGACGCACCCCTTTTATTGTATATGTTGACATGGGAACCTGGCATAGTGAGTGAATCTCCTGAGAACGATTGTTGCACTAGTTTATATTACGCACTGGCTAGTGTCCCCATAGCAGGGGAATACTGATTTATTGTTGCTATGGAGATTGGGCCCCTTGGTTAGGCCATACAGGGCTATGCCGAGCGTTAGGGCGTTATGATGTTATTGAGTTAGGGCATGCCTTCAGGATGAGTCATATGTATAGTGCATTCTGGATTGGTCATGATCTCCTAGGTTTGACCCATGTTTCCTTGGGTTTGTATTTGTATGTGGCGGATGGTTGAGAGGACTAGTTCGGTTGCTGGCCCCTGTGTGCCACTTTTCCCATTTCCCTTGGTGTGTGTTGTGTGATATGTGTGGTTTTTCCTTTTTGGATAATAACTGAAGTTTGGATTTCTAAATGGTTCGCAAAAAATGTTTTAAAAAGAAATATACTTATTCCTTTCAGACATTCAAATTTTCTAAAATTAAAAAGGGCAATCGACTGATACTTGTTTTAGAAATGAAAGTGTGTGTTTGTGTGTGAAAACCAATATTTTTTATATTTAGTTCAAACCTGGAATTAGTAAATTTCTCTATTTAAATGTAGTGTATTGGGAATAAATATTGAGCTAGCCTACTGAGTTTTAATACTCACGCCAATAGTTATTTTTTGTTTTTAGTGTTTTTGTAGGCTGCAGCTTGGGTTCGTTCGCCTTGGGTGATGTTTGGTCATGAGTTGGAGAGTGAACCATGAGGTCACACGGAGATAGTGGTTGTCTCTTTCGGTTAGTTTTATTTTCTTTTGTTCTTGTTTAGTTACTTTACTCTTTTTATTTTGCGCTACTCTGTTTTATTTCTGCTGCTTTATTTATTTATTTATACTGGACTAAATCATTCCCACAGCCTCTGTTGATGCCCTGGCACTTTTTGCCAGCCCGGGAGGATCGGGAACGCCTCTTGGGCCATGTCGCGGACCGGCTCAAGTGACCGGTTCAGGGTTGACCCGGGTTGGTTC
Organism: Viscum album; assembly: GCA_963277665.1. Classification (NCBI taxonomy): domain Eukaryota; kingdom Viridiplantae; phylum Streptophyta; class Magnoliopsida; order Santalales; family Viscaceae; genus Viscum; species Viscum album. The sequence goes on from OY728135.1 coordinate 901,334,451, forward strand.
GTGAAAAAATGGTATTAGAGGGAGGTTATGGGTCGATGCCTGATCACCACCGCTTATGATGAGACCTTAGTTACCAGGGTTAGTCTGGGATTTGAGTCACTTGTCCTTGGTTATTTCGGATTGAGGGATGACAATGGAGGAGAATCGGTTCACTTTGTGGCCTCACATGGGGTGGTGACCCATGTGGAGTCCAAGTGCCCAATTTACGGTCCTCTTAGTGTCATGCCTTACATGGGGCATGGCTCACCACCATGTTGTTAGGTTAGACATATGCACTAGTTCCTCATTCCAGTGGGTTATTATTGCTTGTGTTTTGTTTTAATCTCGGTTGATTTGAGTGCGTTAAAAGTGAAATTGGTTTTGAAATGGAAAAGTGTTTCTTCCAAATTGTTTTTGAAATTACTAAAGTGGGTTTTTAAAGAGAAAGTGTTTTGGTTTAGAAAAACTTGGTATGTGTTTCGATTTGGTAAGGAAAAGAAGTGTTTGAACCTTGGCACTCCTTATGGAGGGTCACACGTGCGTGGGTATGTATGGAAGTGTGTGGGGCACATGTTCACAGATGATGTGAGCGGGATTGAATAAATGCACATGTGATGGTTCTTAAGATGCCATAAGTGAGTTTTTAAAATTTTAACGAAATAACAATTTTGGAAAAGTGATTTCTCTTTGCATTGTATATGTTTGGCTTATGGCCCTATTGCCTTTGGCTTGTGTTGTTTCCTTGATTGAGTTTTGGCTTGATGCCAGTTTTGATGGTGTTTTTCATGTTTTCATGAGTATGTCGCCCAAAAAGCCTCCAAAAGTTGTTTATGAGTTATGCTCAGTTCTCAGTTCGTTTTGTGGGTTTCCTGCTTATCGAGGTAATCGAAGTCTGTTAGAGGCAGTTGTATAATTCAGAAAGATAGTGTGTCTTCGGGTTGTTAGTAAGTCCCAGGGTAGTTAAGGTTTGTACCGCCCTAGATTTGTTTGAGGGTTCAGTTCTGTGTTAGTAAAGATGAAATGTCTCATCGTAGTTAGAGTTTTGGCTATGATTAACGGTGATCGACTTCCGAGAAGGTTCCCCACCTAGCAAGGAGTGCAGGATGATGGAACCTGTCTCCAAGAAATCATCCTCGTCGGTACCGGCTCCTAGTTTGTCAGACCACTCTCTTGTGCGTCACCAGTATGTCCAGTCCAGACATTCTAAACCATCATGTTGCATCCCATTGAAAATGTACAACCATCGTGGTTGTTTGAATCATAGAACAGAAGGAGTTAGAGACCAGAAGATGAAAATGCCTGACTGTGAGGCAGAAGATGCTTCAGCTATCAGGGCTCCAGCCACAGGTCTCGGGGTGAAGCTCGCACACAGTCAGGAGTTGTCAAGGGTGTGTGGAGCCTCGTTCTAGATAATGTATTAGGATTTGGAATGGCAGAGTTGACCCGCGAGTTTCAGTTACAGCATTCTCCAACTTTTTCGGGCGATAACGGACCTCTTGCTGCCGATTCTTGGCTGGAGGCGATCCGGACCATCTTTGAACATCTTGAGACGCCTCCCAAGTGGAGAGTCAAATTAGCCATTTATATGCTACGGGATTCATCTAGAAGGTGGTGGGACATCATCAACCAGTCGAGACAGTAGGGAGACATGGTCTGGAAAGATTTAAAAGCATTATTTTATTACTTTTTCTTTCCCCAGACCTTGAGAGCTGACAGATCTAGGGAGCTTATGAACCTGCAGTAGGGGACCACGACAGTCATGGAGTACTCGTCCTGATTCACCGAGCTTCAGCATTTCACCCCATCACTAGCTGCTGATGATCTGATGGCCACTATGCATTTTGAGGATGGGAAGAGTTACGCCATCTGGTCTCAGGTAAACGTGTTCAGGTTGACATCTATTCCTGAGATTGTTAACCAAGCTCTGATTACTGAGCGGAATCTGAGGGAAGCGGATAATGCGAACCAGGGCGGTTCAGCACCAAAAGCTTCCAGTGGGTCTTCTTCAGGGCGGAAGAGATGTTTTGAGTTTTCCCGTGGGGGATGCAGCAGTCAGTCTCCCAGCACAGATAGTTCTTACATTTTTAATCAGTGTGGGAGGAAGGGACACTTTAGGGCGCAATGTCCGTGGAACCCAATGAAATGCAGAGGCTATGGAAGGATGGGTCACCTTCAACGTTTCTGCAGGATTCTTTCTCCAGTGCCTAGTGAGTAGGGATCTGCGCCTACTCCACGATTGGGTGCTGGATCGGTAGGATCACGTCAGTCAGGCGGCTGGAATACCGCCGGCCGATCAGGCCATGGCGGTAGTCGAGGTAGGGGTAATTAGGTGCATGACTCGCAGCACCAGCAGGGTGGGTCTGCTCAGGGTAGTCAGGCTGTGACTCAGGGTCGTGGTACCAACCAGTTATATGCAGTCAACTCTACACCGTAGGAGCAGTATGTCGGGACATCTACTGTACGAGGTACGATTTTAGTTTCCTCTACATTGGTATCTTCTTTTTTTGATACAGGCGCTTCTCACTCTTTCATATCGGAGGCTATCACGAAGGGTTTGGGCCTCAACGTTGAGTCATATCATGGTATGATCACGTTAGATACCCCATTAGGTATTCATTCAGAGGGCATTCATCGTTGTCAGAATTGTCCCCTCAAGGTGGGTGGTTACCTTTTTTTGTGGAACCTTTATGTTCTGGATATGAAAGGTTTTGATGTAATAATCGAGATGGATTGGTTAGTTCCCTATAGAGCCCGGATTGACTGCTATCATCGGAGGGTCATGTTTACGTCACCAGAGGGTGACATGCATATGCATAAGGGAGAATGGGATCTTAGTGCGACACGAGCAGGACCCGAACAGTAGAAGTTGGGTGGTGTCACGGAATAGGTTTCCAGTCATTATCTCAATGACCAAGGGTTACAACCCACTTCTTATCCTCCTATAGTGGAGTGGTTTAGATATGTATTTCCTTATGACTTCTCTGGTCTACCTCCAGTGCGAGAGGTGGAGTTTACCATTGAGCTTGTACCAGGAGCAGCACCAATGACCATTCCTCCTTATAGGATGGCACCCAAGGAGCTTCTGGGGCTCAAGAGTCAGTTGGAGGACATGGAAGCAAAAGGCTTTATACGTCCCAGTACCTCTCCTTGGGAATCTCTAGTCCTCTTTGCCAAGAAGGCTGATGGTACCCTTCATCTTTGCGTGGATTACCGTAAATTAAGTCAGCTGAAGATCAAGAATCGATATCCTTTTTCTAGAATTGATGACCTCTTCGATCAGCTCTGAGGAGCGAAGGTGTTTTCTAAGATAGATTTGAGGTCAGGCTATCACTAGGTGCATGTCAGGACTTCAGACATACCTCGTACGGTGTTCAGGAGTATGTATGGTCTCTATGAGTACCAAGTCATGCCGTTTGGGCTTACGAATTCACCTTCAGTGTTTATGGCTCTTATGAATCGGATTTTTCACCCTTACCTTGATTCTTTTGTGGTTGTATTTGTGGATGAAATCTTATTCTATACAAGCTCAAGACACGACCATGAAACCCATCTTGAGATCATGCTGAATACACTAAGAGAGCATCGTCTTTATGCTGAGCTCAGTAAATTCCACTTTTGGATAAATAAGGTTCACTTACTAGGTCACATTATCTCTGAGTCTGGAGTTTCAGTTGACCCTGAGAAGGTGAGTGTTGTAGTCTCATGGGAGCAGCCCAAGAACTTCTTCGATATCATGAGTTTCTTGGGGCTTGCTGGATATTATAGGCGGTTCATTCAGGACTTTTCATGCCTAGCAGCACTGCTTACAGCTTTGACCAAAAAGGGGGTGAGCTTTGAGTGGTCGGAACCTTGTGAAATAGCTTTTCCGGAACTCAAGGGCAGACTGACTTCGGCACCGATACTGATCTTGCCGGAGCCGGGCAGGGCGTATACGGTCTATTGTGACGCATCATGTATCGGGCTTGGAGCTGTCTTGATGCAGGACGAGCGATTCATTGTGTATGGTTCTCGTCAGTTAAAGCCTCATGAACGGAATTATCCGACGCACGACCTCGAGCTCGCAGTAGTTGTACATTCCCTACGTTGTTGGAGAAACTATTTGTTGGGAGAGCGTTTTGTGGTATTCACTAACCACAAAAGCCTCAAATATATCTTCACTCAGCGGGATCTAAATCTCAGGCAACGCAGGTGGTTCGAGTACCTGCAATCCTTTGATTTCGAATTGTCCTACACTCCTGGGAAAGGAACTTCAGTAGCCGATGCAGTGAGTCGTAAAACCCAGTCACAAGTAGTTCGGGAATATGATGAGGAATGGAAACTGGTGGCCCTGTTTTCGGAGATGCACGTTGAGGTTCAGGAGGGTCAGGGTCAAACCGTTCTCTCAGCCTTAGCAGTGACATCTACTCTTTTGGAACAGGTTAGGGAAAGATAGTTATCGGATCCGAAAGGCCTTGTTTTACAAGAGAGTGTCGCTGACGATGCATCTATAGATTGGACCATGGATGAGGGTGATACTTTGTTGTTCTGTGGGCGTGTATGGGTCCCAGCAGACATCAGAGAGGAGCTGATGAGGGATTTTCACGCCTCAGCATGGGTAGTTCTCCCAGGAATCACCAAAATGTATCATGATTTGCGAAGACAGTACTGGTGGCCTAGCATGAACTGGGAGATAGCTGGTTTCATCATGCGTTGTTCCACCTGTCAGCAGGTGAAGGCAAAACATCAGCATCCGGTAGGGTTTTTCCATCCGTTTTCTATTCTGAAGTGGAAATGGGACGATGTTTCTATGGACTTTGTAACTGCTTTACCCAGATCACCTCATGGAAATGATGCGGTATGGGTTATCATCAACCGTCTGACGAAGTTCGCGCATTTATTACCTGTGCGGGAGACCTTCACGGTTGATGACTTGGGAAGGCTGTATGTTAAGGAGATAGTTCACCTTCATGGAGCACCTCGTTCTGTTGTCTCGGACAGATATCATCTTTTTACATATCGGTTCTGGTAGGGTTTACATAAGGATTTAGGTACGTAGGTACTTTTGAGCACAGCCTATCACCCGCAGACTGACGGACAGACCAAGCGCACTATACAGGTACTAGAGGATATGTTACGTGCATGTGTTCTCGATTTTTGAGTTTCATGGGAGAAACACATTCCTCTTGTGGAGTTTAGTTATAACAATAGCTTCCAGGCTACCATTGAGATGGCTCCCTATGAAGCCTTATATGGTAGGCCTTGTCGCTCGCCTTTGTGTTGGCTTGAAGCAGGGGAGGTAGTTGTTTTAGGACCACGTCTTGTGTAGGAGACTACCGAGCAGATACAGCTTATCAGGAAGCATATGCAGATAGCTCTGTCTAGACAGCAGTCTTATACAAACAAGCACCGATGACTGCTTGAGTTTGAGGTTGGGAACTGGGTTTTCTTGAAGGTCTCGCCCAGGTTAGGGCAGAGACGTATTTGGAAGCAGGGTAAGATTTCTTCGAGGTTCGTAGGACCCTTTGAGGTGGTGAAGCGGATCGGACCAGTAGATTACCAGCTTTCACTTCTGCAGAGATATCAGGCCATGCACAATGTTTTTCATGTATCTCAGCTTCGCCGATACTTTTCATATCTGACTCATGTGTTTCATCCTGATGAAGTTTAACTGGATATGGATACCTCCTTCAAGGAGTATCCGATGCGAATTGTCAACCGGAGCATGAAGACACTCCGAGGCAGGTCTGTTCCTCTTGTACGAGTGTCACGGCTGGGTACAGGACGAGACCGGGGAGAAGGAGGCTGATATACGATCTCTATGGCCGGAGCTTTTCTCTAGTGACACCTCTTTACCCTCAGACGGCCAACTCGGGGATGATTTGCTTTAAGTAGGGGAGGTTGTAACGAACCGACTCTTTGGCAAAGGTATGGATCATTAGTTTTGCTTTCAAATCTTTCTTTTAAGCTTGATTAATGTGTGTAACATTCTAAGGAAGGTTCAGGGAGTTTCTGGGGCTTTTTTGGAGCCCTGGAATTTGAGATTTGGAGTTGCAGACTGAGGTGCACGGTTTGCGCACGACATGAATAGTAAAGTCACACGGTTTGGGTAAACCATGCGGCCCTGCATTCCGGAGGAAGTGGGATGTGCACGGTTTGATCACAGTTTGGTAAACCATGCACCTAAACCGTGCGACCCTGATCTGGGTAAAAATTTACAATTTTTCCCTTAATTCTATTTAATCCTAAAACCCATTCTTTCTTCTTCCCGCAGACAGAACCAGAGGGGAGCCTCCTTTTAGCTCCAAAAACCTCTCCTCACCCATTCTCTTGTCGTTTCTTCCCCCGGTGTCCGTTCTTCGATCCGTCAAAGGCGTTGGATCACCCTTGGTAAGGCTAACCTCACGCACCCCTTTCTCCTCGTAAAATCTTTCCTACCGTTGTGTTATTTCGATGCAAGATCATATGCCCTATTTTCAGGGCTTTGGACTAAAACTTAGATCTCTTCCAAATTATTTCAAATATGAGGTCGATATCAAGAGAGCCTACGTCTACAGCCCTAAGGTAGGTGGTCATGTGTTCTTCTTTTGGGTTTTCATCATTCTTGAGTTTATTTTGTCATGTCGTGGTTTTCCTTTTTCCAAACCCCTTATTTATATTGACTGCTTACTGTCTAAATGACCCTTGTGATAGGAGGGTATGGGAACTACCCTCATTTGGGTGTTTGGGTACCGTATGACCCCAATATGGACACCCATAGGTGTTATACCTCAAGTTTTAGCTTTTTTCACCTTTGGACCTTATAGTTATGACTTGAAAGCCATTTTCCATGTGAGGAAAATGGGATGGTGTGGTTAGGGTTTGGCTAGGATGAGTTAGCCTAAACCCCTTTTATTATCTTAAATGCATGTTTTCTTAAAATGTGATTTTGTGATATTGTGAGATGGAAATGTCATGTTTTATTGTTATGAATGTTATAAGAAGTGTATGCCTTATAACCTATGCTAATTAAATGATTAAGCTTCTGGCCAGGGGTAAACTGTGAGAGCTCCCCTATGATACGGCTTAGGGCTAGGGGCAGACCGTGAGAGCTCCCCTAATTAAATGATACAGCTTCGGGCTAGGGGTAGACTGTGAGAGCTCCCCTATGTTACGGCTTCGGGCTAAGGGTAGACTGTGAGAGCTCCCTTGAATGATTATTAAGGTTGGACCAGGGGTAGGATCGAGAGCGCTGCCCCTGGGTTAAGGACATCTGTGAGTTCCATCCCGGTCCTAACCAACGTATTATATATATAGGTATATATATATATACATATTTATCTCTAGATAAACAGGTGATTCATACAGACATACCAGCCATGAGCTGAAACAGGTAGACCCGCCAGGTGTCCTTCTGGAACCTGAGCGGGATGGTTGTTTATTGCTTGATTTACTTACTTGCACTCTATTGCTCACTATTACTATGAACACCTATTTGGATTACACGTAGAAATCGTTGGTGGTGGCCTACTGAGACTTGTCTCACACCCTACCCGAGCGGCCTCCCGGGCACCCGTGTAGACTTTACTGCCACAGGTACTAGTAGGGGTAAGGCCCCACCTGCAGGTGGTTAATGCTTGTACATTCTAGCTAGAGTTCCAGAGCAGAGGACCGAGCTTGGCTAGGGATGCTCATGGGATACCTTTTGTTCCTTTTGTACTGCTTGTAGCATTCCAGTCTTTTTTTTACTTTTGTATCAGCATGCCATGCATCCATATTGTATCAGACACTACCTATGAGGTTTTTGTATGTTATACAGGGTTACTTTACTTCTATTGTTTGGTTTTTATGTTTCCCCTTTTCTCCTTCTTATCCATTGTTTGTGATTCCTCTATTTATATTACTTTGCTACTATACTGTTTCATGCTCTGACATGGGGGTATAGTCTCCCCATTGACTTACCATTACACCCCCACTGCTAGTCGGTAACCCCTGGCCTACGAGGAGACGATCCAGGGTTTATGTGGCCAACCAGGCTCGGGTCTCGGGTTGATGGGAAACCGGGTCCGGGACGTCACAGACCCCGCCACCTCCCGCCGCTCCTCTTCGCCCGGCACGACCTCCGCTAGTGCGGTCTCCCCCTCCTAGTCTGGTCCTTGCCTTCCACCACTATGTCTAGTGTCTCCCTTGTCCATCGCGACCCTCTCCTAGTCCTGCATGGCATCCCCCGTCCGGTCAGCTTTTGACCGCCCTCCCCTCATTGTCCCGTGCATCCGGCCACCACCGGACACCTACAAACCGCACCTCCAGCCTCTTTCTTGCTATCCGGCCACCCGTGGACTGCCTGCCATGCCTTTCTCCTTTCCGGCGTGCACCCACCGGAACCGGAACCCTCGCTGCTCTGGCCAGCCCTGCCGGTATGATGTGCTTGCCTTTTCGGCTGCCCGCCTTCGCCGGCAGAGGCCTGCTCCGGCGTGCGCGACCTCGCAAGTGCCCTATTCAGCCCGAAACTCTCATTTGAGTCGGCAAAGAACTCTTTGGGTCTTGTTCATTCTTTTTTACAACCTCCATCATTGAAGACAAGGCGATTTCACTTCGATTTGGTTCGCCGCCCCTTTCCGAAGGTCGCACAACACCACTGGTCGAGCGCATCTCCACGCCAAAGTAAGGTTTGCGCTATTTTTTCGAGTGGTAAATAATTATTTTAGAATGTGTTGTGTTTATTTATTTTGGTGCGATTTTAATTTTAAAATAATTAAGTTTTGGTGTATAGAGTTATGAGTTACTTTTTGGGGATGGTTTCATAAATCTTAAAGTGGTTTAGTGATAGTGCAGGCGATAAGAGCTTTGTTTTGAAAACATGTTGAGCTGGTTATTTTACGTTTTTTATTTGTTAGGATTATTTTAGGTTCTCATTTGAGTGTTTTTAGATGTTTTTCATTGTTGCAATGCATTGGCGAGGCTTTCCGTGATGTTGCGGTCGTCAGTAGGTTGCGCATACTTGTGCGCAAGTGTGAGATGTGCATCGTCGTTGTAACTGGACTGCGAGTCGAGGTAGGTTACCCCACTGCACTCATCTTTAAATTTATAATTTATTAATTTTTTGATGTTTTATTAATTTTAATAAATGAGAAATAATATAAGATAATTAATTTTTAAATGATTATTTGGTGTAAAAAGAGCCATTTATTTTATACTGAATACTTGAAATATTTTATCAATGAACGGACACCCAGTAGTGAAAGAATGCCCCTTTGGATTTTAAACATAATTCATGGAATTTCAAAAGTAGTTTTGGTTTAAATGATAAATGATTTCTTCTGAAGCGTGAACGAGTGTTTTGGGTTTTTCTGAGAAATGAGGTTTTTCTTTAAAATTAGTGAAGGCCCGTTTGGCACTTTAATAAAATAAATTATTTTGGAAAACCCACTCAGGGGTGATATTTGGTGTGCATTGATTGCGTGAGCTGTATTTGATGTTTGTGCATCGTGAATGATTGAATTTCATTGTGGACGCACCCATTTTTATTGTATGTGTTGACATGGGAACCTGGAATAGTGAGTGAATCTTCTGAGAATGATTGCTGCACTAGTTTAGATTATGCACTGGTTAGTGGCCCCATAGCAGGGGAATACTGAGTTATTACTGCTATAGGGATTGGGCCCCTCAGTTAGGCCATGCAGGGCTATGCCGAGTGTTAGGGAATTTTGACGTGATCGAGTTAGGGCATGCCTTCAGGATGAGTCACATGTATAGTACGTTCTGGATTGTTCACGATCTCTTAGGTTTGACCCATGTTTCCTTTGGTGTTTATTTGTATGTGGCAGATGGTTGAGAGGACTAGTTCGGTTGATGGCCCCAATGTTCCACTTTTTCCATTTCCCTTGGTGTGTGTTGTGTGATATGTGTGGTTTTTCCTTTTTAGATAATAACTGAAGTTTGGATTTCTAAATGGTTCGTAGAAAATGTTTTAAAAAGAAATATACCTATTGCTTTCAGACGTTAAACTTATTTTAAAATTAAAAAGGGCAATGAACTGATACTTGTTATAGACATGAAAGTGTGTGTGTGTGAAAACCAATATGTTGTATATTTAGTTCAAACCTGGAATTAGTAAATTTCTTTATTTAAAGGTAGTGCATTGGGAATAGATATCAGGCTAGCCTACTGAGTTTTAACACTCACGCCTATATTTATTTTCTGTTTTTAGTGTTTGTGCAGGATGGAGCTTGGGTGCGTTCACCTTGGGCGATGTTAGGTCGTGAGTTAGAGAGTGACCCACGAGGTCACACAAAGATAGTGGTTGTATCTTTCGGATAGTTTTATTTTCTTTTGTTCTTGTTTAGTTACTTTACTCTTTTTATTTTTCGCTTCTCTATTTTATTTCAGCTGCTTTATTTATTTATTTATACTGGACGAAATCATTCCCACAGCCTATGTTGATGCCCTGGCACTTGTCGCCAGCCTGGGAGGATCGGGAACGCCTTTCAGGCCATGTCGTGGACAGGCTCGGGTGACCAGTTCAAGGTCGACCCGGGTTGGTTCATGACAAAATGGTATTAGAGGGAGGTTATGGGTCGGTGCCTGATCACCACCGCTCGTGACGAGACCTGAGTTACCAAGGTTAGTCCGGGATTTGATTCACTTGTACTTGGTCGTTTCGGATTGAGGGATGACAATGAAGGCGAATCAGTTCACTTTGCGGCCTCACATGGGGTGGTGACCCATGTGGAGTCCAAGTGCCCGATTTAAGGTCCTCTTAGTGTTATACCTTACATGCGGCATGGCTCACCACCATGTTGTTGGGTCATACATATGCACTAGTTCCTCATTCCAGTGGGTTATTATTGCTTGTGTTTTTTTTAATCTCGGTTGATTTGAGTGCGTTAAAATTGAAATTGGTTTTGAAATGGAAAAGAGTTTCTTTCAAATTGTTTTTGAAATTACTAAAGTGGGTTTTTAAAGAGAAAGTGTTTTGGTTTGTAAAAACATGGTATGTGTTTGGATTTGGTAAGTAAAAGAAGTGTTTGAACCTTGGAAATCCTTATGAAGGGTCACACGTGCGTGGGTATGTATGGAAGTGCGTGGGGACACATGTTCACAGATGATGTGAGCGGGATTGAATAAACGCACATGTGATGGTTCATAATATTCCAAAGGTGAGTTTTTAAAATTTTAAAGAAATAACAATTTTGGAAAAGTGATTTCTCTTTGTGTTGTATATGTTTGGATTATGGGCCTATTGCCTTTGGCTTGTGTTGTTGCCTTGATTGAGTTTTGGCTTGATGCCAGTTTTGATGGTGTTTTTCGTGTTGTCATGAGTATGCCACCCAGAAAGCCTCCAAAAGTTGTTGATGAGTTATGCTCAGTTCTCAATTCCTTTTGTGTGTTGCCTGCTTATCGAGGTAATTGAATTCTGTTAGAGTCAGTTGTATAATTCAGAAATATAGTGTGTCTTCGGGTTGTTGGGAACTCCAAGGGTAGTTAAGGTTCGTACCACCCTAGAGTTATTTGAGGGTTCAGTTCTCGGTTAGTAAAGATGAAATGTCTCATTGTCGTTAGAGTTTTGGGTGTGATTAACAGTGGTCGACTTCTGAGAAGGTTCCCCACCTGGCAAGGAGTGCGGGCCGGTGGAACCTATCTCCACGAAATCATCCTCGTCGGTACCGGCTCCTAGTTCGTCAGACCGCTCTCTTGTGCATCACCAGTATGGCTAGTCCGGACATTCTAAGCCATCATGTTGCATCCCTTTGAAAATGTACGACCATCGTGGTTGTTTGAATCATCGAACAGAAGGAGTTAGAGACCAGAAGATAAAAATGCCTAACTGTGAGGTAGGAGATGCTTCAGTTATCAGGGCCCCAGCCACATGTCTCGGGGTGAAGCTCGCACACAGTCATAAGTTGTTGAGGGTGTGTGGAACCTCGGTCTAGATAATGTCTTCAGCTTTGGAATGGAAATATCCAAAATTTCCCTTGCTCTATTCTCATCGGTGTCGTAAGATCATCCTTGTTGTGGTGGCATGATGAGATCGTTCCCCCACAATCCAGGTGGTCTTATCTGCTCTCAGTGTGGTTCTTAAGTTGTTTGGTCTCTCTGAATGGTGTGGGCCCATGAATAAACGGAACTGTTCTGATTTTGAGTTGGTCATAGCTATGTTCGATAGGGGAATGTTCTTTTCGTGGAGTTTATGGGAGGCGTTGAGTTAATTTCTCATTCTCAAGTAGCTGGATTGTTCCGTATCAAGCTTTTCATCAAGTCTCGGGTGTGTTGTTCGGTACATGTGGGAAAAATGAATGAGTTTGTTTTGGGAGTTCCCGTGTTGTCCCCCTTGGGGAGGGGGGGTAGTGTGTTCGAGTTTCAAGGGCTTCCATGTTAGGGAATTCTCATGGTGGGGAGAACCCTCCCGTGTTCTTCCCTCAACTTCAGGCAGTGATTGTTCATGAGTTGTTCGGGTGTGACATGTGTTGGTAATGGTCACCTCGAGCCTCTTGATTTCTTCTAGTTTGGTTCGGTCTTGGACTCTAGTTGTGTCAACTGTTGGTTTGGTGACTTTCTGGGGGCAGAAAGTGTCTGTGGTGGAGAGAATTGTCACACCCCGATCTCGGATGCCTATCTATTTTATTTTATTTTATTTTTATTCTTTTCTCTGTCCTGCGCCTTTTGGACGAGAATCAGTTTGATCCCGGTTTGATATTTTTTTATGTTTGATGTTTGGTGGGCCTCGGGCCGGTGTGTGGTCTCCGCACCACTAGCGGTGATCGTGCATTCGGTCGTAGAGAATGCGTTGTTGCCCGATCGTTCGAATAAATAATAAAATTTTATGAATAAATTAAATTGACTGAAAAACATAGCTAAATAAAATTTTATAATGATAAAACCTGGTTAATATTTAACCCATAATCAAAATAATATTATTGTGCGGATGATAATTTTGTTATTATTTAATCTGGTAGTAATACTATTATTATTAAATTGTTATAAATATAATTATTAATGAAACGTAATAAAATTATCACCTTAATTAACATTAAGTTTGTTCTTATTTTCCTTTTGTTGTTATTAATATTATTATAATCATTTTGCAATTAATATTATTACTATTATTGTTTTTTTTGTATTAGTCATATTATTTTTATTATGTATATATATATATATATTAAGACCTAAATCTACCCATTATCGCACCCCCTCCTAACCCTAGTCGCATCCCTCTATTTCTTATTCTTCTTTTTTCTCCATGCGGTTGTCCCCTCTCCCCTGCTCCCGCTTCCCTGCTCGCCCAGCACCTCCGGCCTCTTGCAGTAGCACCCTCTTGCAGCGCCGACCTCACCCTAGCCTCCTTGTTCGACTCCGCCCTCCTGCAGCGCCGGCCAACCGCGATGGCTGCTTCTCGTGGTCCCCTCCTGCAAGGCCTAGTGCAGCTGCCTCCTTTCCCCGGCAACGCCCTCTCGCAGCAGCTCAGTAGCCCAGCCGGATCCCTTCCACCTCTACGTGCATGCATCACCTCCCTGCCGCGTCTCTTTCTGCAGCGCCCCATCCGCCAGCAGCCCGCTACCCCTCCTGTCCGATGCCCAGCAGCCCTGCGTTCTAGTGCCCTGTGCAGAGTCACCATGTCACCCAGCACCTCTCCACCAGGCCTTCTACCTTCTCCCTTGTAGTCGGGTTCCCATCGGCCCGCACGACCCTTGCGGCTCCTCCTTCCTCGTAGCGTTACCCGGGCGACCCCGCCACCTCCCGCTGCTCCGCTTCGTCTGGTACGGCCTCCGCCGGTGCGGTCTCCCCCTCCTGGTCTGGTCCTTGTCTTCTACCGCTCTGTCCGGTGCCTCCCTTGTATAGCGTGACCCTCTCCTGGTCCTGCGTGGCATCCCCCGTCCGATCGGCTTTCGACCGCCCTCCCCTCACTGTCCTGTGCATCCGGCCACCTGCAAACCGCACCTCCAGCCTCTTTCTTGCTATCCGGCCACCTACGGACTTCTTGCCACGCCTTTCTCCTTGCCGGCGTGCACCCACCAGAACCGTAACCATCGCTGCTCTAGCTAGCCCTGCCGGTACGATGTGTTTGCATATCCGGCCGCTCGCCTTCACCGGCAGCGGCCTGCTCCGGCGTGCGCGACCACGCAGGTGCCCTCTTCAGCACACAACTCTCATTTGAGTAGGCGAAGACCTCCTTGGGTCTTATTCTTTCTTTTTTACAACGTCCTCTGTCCAAGATGAGGTGAGTTCACTTCGATTTGGTTCGCCACCCCTTTCCGACGGTCGCGCAACACCGCTGGTCGAGCGCGTCTCCGCGCCAAAGTAAGGTTTGCGCTGTTTTTGTTCGGGTGGTAAATAATTATTTTAGCATGTATTGTGTTTATTTATTTTGGTACGATTTTAATTTTAAAATAATTGATTTTTGGTGTATAGAGTTATGAGTTACTTTTTGGGGATGGTTTCATAAATCCTAAATTGGTTTAGTGATAGTGCAGGCGATACGAGCTTTGTTTTGAAATCATGTCGATCTGGTTATTTTACTTTGTTTATTAATTAGGATTATTTTAGGTTTGCATTCGTGTGTTTTTATATGTTTTTCATTGTTGCAATGCATTGACGAGGCTTTCTGTGATGTTGCGGTCGTCCGCAGGTTGCGCGTACTTGTGCACAAGTGTGAGACGTGCATCGTCGTCATAACCGGGCTGCGAGTCGAGGTAGGTTCCCCCACTGCACTCACCTTTAAATATAGAATTTATTAATTTCTTGATGTTTTATTAATTTTAATAAATGAGAAATAATATAAGATAATTATTTTTTAAATGATTATTTGGTGTAAAAAGAGCCGTTTATTTTATACCGAACACTTGAAATATTTTATCGACGAACGAACACCCATTAGTGAAAGAATGCCCCTTTGGATTTTAAACATAATTCACGGAATTTCAAATGTAGTTTTGGTTTAAATGATAAATGATTTCTTCTGAAGCGTGAACAAGTGTTTTTGGTTTTTCTGAGAAATGAGGTTTTTCTTTAAAATTGGTGAAGGCCTGTTTGGCACTTTAATAAAATAAATTATTTTGGAAAACCCACTCAGGGGTGATTTTTGGCGTACGTTGATTGTGTGAGCTGTATTTGATGTTTGTGCATCGTGAATGATTGACTTTTATTGTGGACGCACCCCTTTTTATTGTATGTGTTGACATGAGAACCTGGCATAGTGAGTGAATCTTTTGAGAACTATTATTGCACTAGTTTAGATTACGCACTGGCTAGTGGCCTCATAGCAGGGGAATACTGAGTTATTGCTGCTATGGGGATTGGGCCCCTCGGTTAGGCCTTGTAGGGATATGTCGAGCGTTAGGGCATTATGATGTGTCACACCCGTCATGTTTAATTTTTTTTCTTTCGTTAATTTTCTTGGCATCAGGTGGTTCGGGTCGAGGCCCGACATAAAATTTTTTTGAATTCATTTTTTTTTAAAAATGCATGTTTTGGCCTTGACAGTATCCAGCGCACCGCGGTCGAAGCTGTGCGGCCTCGTCCGATTCACCGCACGACCTCACCCGGTTAACCACATGGCCTGCTTGGTGTTCAAGGTAAGCATATAAAATGAAATGAATAATGGAATGGAAATAAAATAGAAATAAGAAGTGTAATGAAAATTTAAGGAATTATTTTAATGATAAAAATAATAATATTGTTTGATGATATTATTCTTGTTGTTGTTTTTAAGGATAATATTTTTATTAAGATATTATTATTTTCATCATCATCATTTTATTAAAATTTTATGGGTCGTGCGGGGTAACTGCGCAGTTTCCCAATTATTTAAAATATATATATATATATATTAATGATAATAAGAATGGTAATTTTTTATTATTATTTTTTTTTCATTAATATTTTAATTTAGTTATAATTTTTAATTAAGTTATGATTATAATAAAATTATTAACATGTTATCAATAATAATAATATTATTTTTCTTTTTATTTTTACTATTTTTAGGTTCTATTTCACTTTTATTTTTTTCTATTTTTGTTTTTTATTTTATTTTCTCCTCTTTTTTCTTCTCCTCTTTTTTTTCTTTTCCCTCCTCTCTTTTTCATCCCCCTCGCTCCCGTCACACCTCCTGTGTGTCGCGCCGAACCCCCTACACTGAAACCTTACCTCATTGCGCCGTCCGCTGAACCGACGCCCCCTGCTCCGTCCGGTGACGCACCACCCCGTCGGCCTGTCCTCTTCCCATCGCGATGACCCACACCCCCTGGTCACTGCTCCTTGCCCCGCGACCCATAATGGTCGAATTATATCCAATGAGGCAGCCCGTCGCGCCGACCTACCTTCCGGCCAGCAGCCTCGCTGGTTCTGGCTCTCCCACCGGCGGCTTTCCCTCCTTCCGTGTGAGCATCCCCCTCCAGTTGAGTCCTTTTCTTCTTAATTTTTTTTTCATCTGGAGTTTATGGTTGTTAATCGGGAATGAGGTCCGAATTTAGGGTTCTAACTTGATGTTTTTGGTTCGAATCCATAATTTTGGGTCTGTGGTAGGTTTCTTGAGATGCGGGTGAGGTGCAATGGTGATTTTGAACCTTTATTTGGGGGATTCATGGTTTGAGGTAGGTGATTTCTTTTTTAACCATTCCTTGGTGAATTAATTCTCCTCTTAAATTAATTTAGCATATTGTATAATTAGTTTGTTTGATGCAAATAATGTTTTAATTGAGGTTGACATGTGATATAGGTGTGTTTATGTGGAAATTATTGTTGGACTGTTTATTTGTAGTTTATAAATTATACAAACTGTGTTCTGGTCTAGCGTCAATTTATGTGAGTCATAGATGAATTTTTTATTTCATTTTTAGTATTTTGATTCATACGACATATTCTGGAAATTGTTTTATAAATTATCTAGTTAATTCATTTGTAATTTAATTAATTCAGCACAATTGCTAAGTGGTTTACATGCTGCGAAAGTGTGTTGGACTGAGTTTTGCTATGAATTTAATTGGTTAGACTTATGTTTAAGTGAAGTTGATGAATTTTATTGTGAAAACCTGTTCTGGACTGTTTATCGGTGTTTTGAAAACTGTGCAGTGTGTGTTAGGAAGTGTGGATGGTGCAATTTTGTTTTGATGTATTATTAAAAAGGTGTTTGTCTTGAAGAATGTTTTGGGAAAGATTTTGCCTTTAAATTTTTTTTCCTACATGCTTGCACTACTAGAAAATCTGGTTTTGGAGGCGGGGCATCTATAGCGGCTGCCATTTGGCGGCCACTAATACTATCAACAGCGGCCGCCAAATGGCGTCCGTTGCCATTTTTCCTTAAAAAACCCCTAATTTCCCCTCCCTACCCTCCCTCCGCTCCCCGACCCCGCGACCCCCCCTTCCCCGACCCCGCGACCCCGACCCCGACCCCCGGCGACCCTCCCCGACCCCCGGTGACCCTCCCCGACCCCCGGCGACCCCGACCCCGCCGGCGACCCTGACCCCCGTCGACCCCGACCCCCGACCTCCCGGCGACCTCGGCAACCCCTGGCGACCCGACCCCCGACGACCCCGACCCCCGGCGATCCCCACCCCCTTGCCTCCGTGCTGCGCCACCGGAAACCCCGGCAACCCCCACTGCCTTGCCTCCACGGTGCGCCCCCGTGACCCCGACACCCCCTGCCCGCGCTGCACCCCGGCGACCCCCACCGCCTTGCCTCCACGCTACGCCCCCGTGACCCCGACACCCCCCCGCGACCCGGCAACCCCCACCCCTGCCCGCGTTGCACCTTTGGACAGCCCCGCCGCCACCATCCCCTCGCGGCCCCGTTGCATCCCTTCGGCAAGTCCTCCTGCCTCCGTTGGACCCTTCCGGTCCATTGTGCCCCGCCGTGTAGAACCCTCCACGCGGTCCAACGGTTCCGCTCCTTTCGAGTCCGGCCGTCGAACCTCTGTCGTCAATTCACTGCACTGTCATGGATCCGCAATCGAGTCAGACCCCGTTTCCCGCGTTCGAGTCCTCCGCAGGTAATTATATTCCTAGTTATATTCCTAGTTATTATTTGTAAAAATATTTATCAGTTATATATGTATAAAAATTGCTTGATTTAACTATAATTTCTTTTAATGCAGGTATGTCACAGGGTGGTCACAGTGGTTCACCTGATGTTGTTGGTATGTATGTTTTCATTAATCTAAATTAATTGATTGAAATTTTCTGTTTATATTTCCCTAAATGTTTCTAATCATTAATTTATATTGTAATTGAATTATGAATTTATGTTTATCAGGATCTACTGCTTCTTCCAGCAGACGCAGGGGTCCTGGTAGAGGGGTTCGATCCTGGAACTCTGGAGCCCGATTGGATGTGTTATTTGACGACACATTTCATCCAGTTGGAGATGGTGCTACTGCATTGAGTCGTCAGTTTGGGCATATGATACGAGACTCACACAGATTCCCTCTGATGACTCGTGACTGGAGTTCTTTCCCTCAGGATACGATGGACAGATTATAGAGGGAGGTTCAGGTAAATTCAATGTTTAATTTTTCATGATATTGTTATATTATTGTCCCATCTACTGACAATATTTTTAATAGGATAATTTGACATCCTGTCCAGATGAGTTTCGGGCTGTTTGTATGTCGAAATGCAGAAAATTATGGAAGGATTACAAGTCAAGGGTGAAGAGAGATCACTGGACACCATTTGAGGGTGTGCCAGACATTCTACAGTGAGTCCCTCCGGGCATTCTTCCTGTGCAGTGGTAGGATTTGGTTGTGTTTTGGTCGAGTGAGGCAGCGATGGTAAGATTTATTACTTTTAATCTATAAATGACTAATTTTTCAAATGTCTATTAAGTAAATACGTTGAATGTAGACCGAGTCTGCTCGTCATTCACATAATCGGGCAATGCAGGCCACGCCTTCCAGACTTGGCACTCGACATGTGTCACAGCTCAGACATGATGTAAGTTCAGAATTCACTATTTCATTCATATTTTAAAAATATTGTAGTATAACATGGTGAACCCTTGTATTATAGTTACACCAACGCGGCGAGCCAACCGATCGGATGTCCATATGGATGAGGACTCGTAGGGAGGGTTATCCCGATGTTGCCGGTGTTATAGTAAGAAAATTATTTACTAATTAATAAATGTATTTTTTATTTTATATAAATTATGCATATTTGTTCATTGATTCATTATATGGTACAGGATCAGTTTGACACTCAGTTAGCAGAGTTTCCAGAAGAGCAACGTCGTAGTATTGTGCGTAGAGATGAAATATTTCACCGTGTCGTGGGGCGTGACGGTCATGGTTATTCTTTGACTTATGGCGGCGGTGTCCCACGACGTGCAGTTGTTAGAGAAGATGTGATGAGTGCATGCAGAGAGTCAGGGATGCGCACACAGGCTGAGATAGATGCTTCCATGCAGGATATGCAGCAAAATTTTGACTCACAGTTTCATCAGTTACGTGCAGAGTATGAGGAGAGGTTGTCACATATGTTATCACGTATCGATGAAATGACGACGCAACAAGTGGCGCCACAGGTAAACAATAAAACAAACCATACTCAGATTGAATTTTATTGATATGTTTAAGATACATAATACTAATATATATCGTAGGCTCCGAATACATCTGGTGGACATCACAGTGATATTGGTGATCCAGATGAGAATAAACCCCATGCATGAGGTAATTTCATTTGTCTTGATGAATTCTTTAGAATTTTTTATATCCTTGGTGAATATAATTTTCCTTTTTACCTAGATTAGTTTGTTTTAATATTTGTGGATGACATCTTCGTGCACTCCAAGAGTGATTATGATCATGCCCAACATCTTGACATCATACAGATTACACTTATTGACTATACGTCAAGCTATATATATGTCAATTTTGTATTGATTATATAGGTATAGTTATTGGGTCAAATAATTTCAGAGGAAGGTGTGTCAGTGGATGGAGAGAAACTCCAGACAGTTGTTTCCTGGGAGAATCCCAAAAACTCTTTCAATATTTGTATCTTTTTAGGGTGAGTGAATTGTGACGTGCACGTGCAGACGGCACGTCAATCGGACGTGCGGTCTGCGCGGTAGGGCTCATTATGCGTTCTTTAAGGGTTGCATGCTCTTAATAAACGCGCGTGGGGGGTTCCAAACCGGCGAAACGAAGTCCGAATGGCCTGAAATCAGACGACATCAAAGGGTGAGTGAATTGTGATGTGGTCAAGTGGACGACATGTCAATCGGACGTGCCGTGTGCCCGCGGTGAGCGGGAACGCCGTTCTGGTGTCACAAACGGCCAAAACGGGCGTCTAATGGTCAAACTCATAGCGGACAACATCGGATTGACCTGAAATCATAGGACAACAATCCAATTATTATTCGCGATGTGCACGCGTAGACGATACATCAATCGGACGTGCGGTCTGCGCGGTAGGGCTCATTATGCCTTCCTTAAGGGTTGTGCGGGCTTGATAAACGCGCGTGGGGGGGTCCAAACGGGCCGAACGATGTCCGAATGGCCTGAAATCAGACGACATCAAAGGGTGAGTGAATTGTGATGTGGTCTAGCAGACAGAACGTCAATCGGACGTGCCGTGTGCCCGGGGTGACCGGGAACGCCGTTCTGGTGTCACAAACGGCCAAAACAGGCGTCTAACGGTCAAACTCTTAGCGAACGACATCGGATTGACCTGAAATCACAGTAAAACAATTCAATTATTATTCTCGATGTGCACGTGCAGACGGCACATCAATCAGACGTGCGGTCTATGCGGTAGGGCTCATTATGCATTCTTTAAGGGTTGCACGCTCTTGATAAACGCGTGTGGGGGGTCCAAACCGGCCGAACGATGTCCGAATGGCCTGAAATTGGACGACATCAAATGGTGAGTGAATTTTGATGTGTTCGAGTAGACGGAACGTCAATCGGACGTGTCGTGTGCCCGCGGTGACCGGGAACGCCGTTCTGGTGTCACAAACGGCCAAAACGGGCGTCTAACGGTCAAACTCATAGCGGACGACATCGGATTGACCTGAAATCACAGGAAAACAATCCAACTATTATTCACGACGTGCACGCGTAGACGGCACGTCAATCGGACGTGCGGTCTGTGCGGTAGGGCTCATTATGCGTTCTTTGAGGGTTGCGCGCTCTTGATAAACGCGCGTGGGGGGGTCCAAACCGGCCGAACGATGTCCGAATGGCCTGAAATCGGACGAAATCAAAGGGTGAGTGAATTTTGATGTGGTCGAGCAGACGACACGTCAATCGAACGTGTCTTGTGCCCGCGGTGACCGGGAACGCCGTTCTGGTGTCATAAACGGCCAAAACTGGAGTCTAACGGTCAAACTCTTAGCGGACGACATCAGATTGACCTGAAATCACAAGACAATAATCCAATTATTATTCGCGAGGTGCACGCGTAGACGGCATGTCAATCGGACGTGCGGTCTGCGCGGTAGGGCTTATTATGCGTTATTTAAGCGTTGCGCGCGCTTGATAAACGCGCGTGGGGGGTCCAAACTGGCCGAACGAAGTCCGAATGGCTTGAAATCGGACGAAATCAAAGGGTGAGTGAATTGTGATGTGGTCGAGTAGACGGAATGTCAATCGGACGTGTTGTGTGCCCGCGGTGACCGGAAACGCAGTTCTGGTGTCACAAACGGCCAAAATGGGCGTCTAACGGTCAAACTCATAGAGGACGACATCGGATTAACCTGAAATCACAGGACAACAATCCAATTATTATTCTCTATGTGCACGCGTAGACGGCACGTCAATCAGACGTGCGGTCTGCGCGGCAGGGCTCATTATACGTTCTTTAAGGGTTGTGCGCTCTTGATAAACGCGCGTGGGGGGTCCAAACCGGCCGAACAATGTCCGAATGGCCTGAAATAGGAAAAAACCAAAGGGTGAGTGAATTTTGATGTGGTCGAGTAGACGGAACGTCAATCGGACGTGTCGTGTGCCGGCGGTGACCGGGAACGCCGTTCTGGTGTCATAAATGGCCAAAACTGGCGTCTAACGGTCAAACTCTTAGCGGACGATATCAGATTAACCTGAAATCACAGGAAAACAATAAAATTATTATTCGCGATGTGCACGTGAAGACGACACGTCAATCGGACGTGCGGTCTGCGTGGTAGTGCTCATTATTCGTTCTTTAAGCGTTGCGCGCTTTTGATAAACGCGCGTGGGGGGGTCCAAACTGGCCGACCGATGTCCGAATGGCCTAAAATATGACGACATCAAAGGGTGAGTGAATTTTAATGTGGTCTATCATACAACACGTCAATCGGACGTGCCGTGTGCCCGCGGTGACCGGGAACGCCGTTCTGGTGTCATAAACGGCCAAAACTGGCGTCTAACAGTCAAACTCTTAGCGGACGACATCGGATTGACCTGAAATCATAGGAAAACAATCCAATTATTATTCGCGATGTGCACGCGTAGAGGGCACGTCAATCGGACATGCGGTCTGTGCGGTAGGGCTCATTATGCGTTCTTTAAGGGTTGCGCGCTCTTGATAAACGTGCGTGGGGGGGGGTCCAAACCGGCCGAACGAAGTCCGAATGGCCTGAAATCCGACGACATCAAAGGGTGAGTGAATTGTGATGTGGTCGAGCAGACGGCACGTCAATCGGATGTTCCGTGTTCCCGCGGTGACCGGGAACGCCGTTCTGGTGTCACAAACGGCCAAAACGGGCGTCTAACGGTCAAACTCATAGCGGACGACATCGGATTGACTTGAAATCACAGGAAAACAATCCAATTATTATTCTCGACATGCACGCGCAGACGGAACATCATTCGGATGTGTGGTCTGCGCGGTAGGGCTCATTATGCATTCTTTAAGGGTTGCGCGCTCTTGATAAACACGCGTGGGGGGGGGGGGGTCCAAACCGGCCGAACGATGTCCGAATGGCCTGAAATCGGACGACGTCAAAGGGTGAGTGAATTGTGATGTGGTTGATCAGACGGCACATCAATCGGACGTGCCGTTTGCCGGCGGTGATCGGGAACGCCGTTCTGGTGTCATAAACGGCCAAAACTGGCATCTAACGGTCAAACTCTTAACGAACGACATCGGATTGACCTGAAATCACAGGAAAACAATCCAATTATTATTTGCGACGTGAACGCGTAGACGGAACGTCAATCTGATGTGTGGTCTGCGCGGTGGGGCTCATTATGCGTTCTTTAAGCGTTGTGTGCGCTTGATAAACGCGCGTGGGGGGGTCCAAACTGGCCGAACGAAGTCCGAATGGCCAAAAATCGGACGACATCAAATGGTGAGTAAATTTTGATGTGGTCAAGCAGACGTCACGTCAATCGGACGTGCCGTGTGCCTACGGTGACCGGGAACGCCGTTCTGGTGTCAAAAATGGCCAAAACTGGCGTCTAACGGTCAAACTCTTAGCGGACGACATCCGATTGACCTGAAATCACAGGACAACAATCCAATTATTATTCGCGACGTGCACGAGTAGACTGCACGTCAATCGGACGTGCGATCTGCGCGGTAGGGCTCATTATGCGTTCTTTAAGCGTTGCGCGCGCTTGATAAACGCGCGTGGGGGGTCCAAACTGGCCGAACGAAGTCCGAATGACCTGAAATCAGACGACGTCAAAGGGTGAGTGAATTGTGATGTGGTCGAGCAGAGGGCACGTCAATCAGACGTGCCGTGTGCCCACGGTGACCGGGAATGCCGTTCTGGTGTCACAAACGGCCAAAACAGGCGTCTAACGGTCAAACTCATAGCGGACGACATCGAATTGACCTGAAATCACAGGACAACAATTCAATTATTATTCGCAACATGCACGCGTAGACAGAACGTCAATCGGACGTGCGGTCTGCGCGGTAGGGCTCATTATGCGTTCTTTAAGGGTTGCACCCTCTTGATAAACGCGCGTGGGGGGGGGGGGGTTCCAAACCGGCCGAACGATGTCTGAATGGCCTGAAATCGGAAAACATCAAAGGGTGAGTGAATTTTGATGTGGTCGAGTAGACGGCACATCAATCGGACGTGCCGTGTGCCCGCGGTGACCGGGAACGCCGTTCTGGAGTCATAAACGGCCAAAACTGGCGTCTAACGGTCAAAATCTTAGCAGACAACATCGGATTGACCTGAAATCATAGGACAACAATCCAATTATTATTCGAGATGTGCACGTGCAGACGGCACATCAATCGGACGTGCGGTCTGCGCGGTAGGGCTCATTATGCGTTCTTTAAGGATTGCACGCTCTTGATAAACGCGCGTGGGGGGTCCAAACCGGCCGAACGATGTCCGAATGGCTTGAAATAGGACGACATCAAAGGGTGAATGAATTTTGATGTGGTCCAGTAGACGGCACGTCAATCGGACGTGTCGTGTGCCCGCGGTGACCGGGAACGCCGTTCTGGTGTCAGAAACGGCCAAAACTGACGTCTAACGGTCAACCTCTTAGCGGACGACATCGGATTGACCTTAAATCATAGGAAAACTATCCAATTATTATTTTCAACGTGCACGCGCAGACGGCACATCAATCAGACGTGCAGTCTGCGCGGTAGGGCTCATTATGCGTTCTTTAAGCGTTGCGCGCGCTTGATAAACGCGCGTGGGGGGGTCCAAACTGGCCAAATGAAGTCCAAATGGCCTGAAATCGAACGACATCAAAGAGTGAGTGAATTGTGATGTGGTCGAGCAGACGACACGTCAATCGGAGGTGCCGTGTGCCCGCGGTGACCGAAAACGCTGTTCGGGTATCACAAACGGCCAAAACGGGCGTCTAACGGTCAAACTCATAACGGACGACATCGGATTGACCTAAAATCACAGTACAATAATCCAATTATTATTCGCGATGTGCACGCGCAGACAGCATGTAAATCGGACGTGCGGTCCGCGCGGTAGGGCTCATTATGCGTTCTTTAAGAGTTGCGCGCTCTTGATAAACGCGCGTGGGGGGTCGAAAAGGGCCGAACGATGTTCGAATGGCCTGAAATCGGACGACGTCAAAGGGTGAGTGAATTGTGATGTGGTCGAGCAGACGAAACGCCAATCGGACGTGCCGTGTGGCCGCAGTGACGGGGAACGCCATTCTGGTGTCATAAACGGCCAAAATTGACGTCTAATGGTCAAACTCTTAGCGGATGACATCAGATTGACCTGAAATCACAGGGAAACAATCCAATTATTATTCGCGACGTGCACGCGTAGACGGCACGTCAATTGGACGTGCGGTCTGCGCGGTAGGGCTCATTATGCGTTCTTTAAGCGTTGTGCGCGCTTGATAAACGCGCGTGGGGGGGTCCAAACTGGCCGAACGAAGTCCGAATGGCCTGAAATCAGACGACATAAAAGGGTGAGTGAATTGTGATGTGTTTGAGTAGACGGCATGTCAATCGGATGTGTCGTGTGCCCGCGGTGACCGGGAACGCCGTTCTGGTGTCACAAACGGCCAAAACAGGCGTCTAACGGTCAAACTCATAGCGGACGACATCGGATTGACCTGAAATCATAGGACAACAATCCAATTATTATTCTAGACGTGCACACGCAGACGGCACATCAATCGGACGTGCGGTATGCGCGGTATGGCTCATTATGCGTTCTTTAAGGTTTGCGCGCTCTTGATAAACGCGGGTGGGGGGTCCAAACCATCCGAACGATGTCAGAATGGACTTAAATCGGACGACATAAAAGTGTGAGTGAATTGTGATGTGGTCGAGCAGACGGCACGTCAATCGGACGTGCCGTGTGCCCGCGGTGACCAGGAACGCCGTTCTGGTGTCATAAACGGCCAAAACTGGCGTCTAACGGTCAAACTCTTAGCGGACGACATCGGATTGACCTGAAATCGTAGGACAACAATCCAATTATTATTCGCGACGTGCACGCACAGAAGGAATGTCAATCGGACATGCGGTCTGCGTGATAGGGCTTATTATGCATTCTTTAAGCGTTGTGCGCGCTTGATAAACACGCGTGGGGGGTCCAAACTGGCCGAACGAAGTCCGAATGGCCTGAAATCGGACGACATCAAAGGGTGAGTGAATTGTGATGTGGTCGAGCATACGGAACGTCAATCAGACGTGCCGTGTACCCGCGGTGACCGGGAACGCCGTTCGGGTGTCACAAACGGCCAAAACGGGCGTCTAACGGTCAAACTCATAGCGGACGACATCGGATTGACCTGAAATCATAGGACAACAACCCAATTATTATTCTTGATGTGCACGCGTAGACATAATGTCAATCGGACGTGCGGTCTGCGCGGTAGGGCTCATTATGCGTTCTTTAAGGGTTGCGCGCTCTTGATAAACGCGCGTGGGGGGGTCCAAACCGGCCAAATGTTGTCCAAATGGCCTGAAATCGGACGACATCAAAGGGTGAGTGAATTTTGATGTGGTCGAGTAGACGGAACGTCAATCAGACGTTCCGTGTGCCCGCGGTGACCGGGAACACCGTTCTGGTGTCAGAAACGGCCAAAACTGGCGTCTAACGGTCAAACTCTTAGCGGACGACATCGGATTGACCTGAAATCACAGGACAACAATCCAATTAGAACAATAGAATTAATGATTTTAGATTTATGAAACGGTAATCAAATTTATGAATATTATTTTGAAAATCAAATACTTTAGATCTGTTACAGTAAGTTTGAATTTAAATATTTGTTTTCTAGGTTTTATTCGGTACTAAGTTTGTTATTAAATTTTGTTATACAGTTATATGTGATGATGGATGCAGAGCTTGGAAGATGACAGCCGGGATTTATTTTGTATATTAATGTATAATTGAATTTTTTTAAAAAAAATTATAATTTAATAGCGGCCGCCATTTGGCGGCCGCTATAGGTTTTTCAAGGAGACCTATAGCGGCCGCTATAGGTCCGGGCTATAGCGGCCTCCAATTGGCGGTCGCTGATAGTAACAATGACGGGGAAAAAGCGGCCGCCGTTTGGCGGCCACTATAGGCCTTTAGCGACGGCTTTTGGCGGCCGCTAAAGGTCATTCTTGTACTAGTGTTGGAAATCACATAGTAAACCTTCTTGGTGGTTTTCTTGATTATAAAAAGTGTTTTTTTATAAAACTATGTTGATGGTTTAGTTTAATGTGTAAGTGATGGAGATTAGGTCCAA
The DNA here is from genome assembly GCA_963277665.1 of Viscum album. NCBI lineage: Eukaryota > Viridiplantae > Streptophyta > Magnoliopsida > Santalales > Viscaceae > Viscum > Viscum album. Next base: position 901,361,499 of record OY728135.1, read on the forward strand.
AAAATGATTTTAGGTGCGCGTAATTTTTCAAAATGGTATTTGGGTGTGAAAGTGATGGTTTGGTGTGTGTAAGTACTCCGTTTGGATTTTATGCATAAACCTAACATTTGATATGATATCAAATTTAAAAGTAGAATTGATAGTGCAAATTGTATGTTTTCATGTGTGGTGTTTTTCTTGGATTGTTTATGTGATGTGCACCTATTATGATCTTGAAACTTTTTTGAGCACAAATCGGGAAGCCTGAGTAGCTAGGAAGGTGAACTAGGACTAGTGGGATAGTGTTCCAGAGGTGACTCGGCCCGGTTTCACTAGCAGGACTCACGATTGCAACAATAACTAAACATATGAATGACTGAGGGTCGTGGACTTCTAAGCCATGTTTTCTGAGGGTCGTGGTTTCTAAGCCACGCTTCACCGATACACGAAGATCTAGGGACCTGAGCTAGCTAACACCCATGAGGCCTCTCCCATATTTGGTGCTCCCTGGTTACTTTACGTTCATTGGTGCGGCACTTGGGTTATTTAAAAAAAAATAAGTGTGTGTGTGTGTGTGTTTTAATTTAATCTGTTTTATTTGAAGTAGTTTTCTTAAATCATGTTTTCATTAAAAGTGTGCAAGTATTTAATTCTTCTCTTCAATTGAGGTTGTTGTCTTTAAATTCTTTTTCATTTAAATCACCTATCATTAAAAATATTGTTTTCGTTAAATACTGTTTAAGCATTTATTTCCCTTTTATCTACTTTACTAGAAAATGTATTTGTCATTTAAATGGTTATGCGTGGAATCTTCTCTCGATGGCATCCTATTGGGATCTTGTCTCACACCCTACATACACCTTTGGGTGTATGTAGGCCTTTTTCTTTGTATGTCACAGGTTGAGGCATCGTGCTTAGTGTTGGTGGTTCTGGATGCTATTGGTCTTCATGTGCAGGTTGGTGTTGGTAGCTTGGGGATGCAGCTTCTCATATCGCTTGGAGGTTGGTATTGGAGTTTAGTTCTCTATCCTTGTTATTGTTCACCTTGGGTTTTTAGTCAAATTGTAGACTTTAAACCTACTTATAGTTTAAGGGTGTGTTGGTTGTCTGTTTCCAGTTTCAGTTGTTTATATTGTGAGTGTCTTTCTTATCTTTTATTTCGGGTAAACTGTTCCCTTTTGTTACTTATGATACCCAGGCACTTGTGCCAGCCCGTGGGGATCGAGAACGCCCTTCGAGCCATGTCGCGGACCGGGTCGGGCGCCGGGTCGGATGGCGACCCGGCTTGGTTCGTAAAAAAATGGTATCAGAGGGCAGGTTTCCTCTCTTGGGTCGTTTTTCATTTGGGTTAGAGTCATGGTATATTGGAGTTAAGGTTGTCGGGGCTCGACGTATTGGCTACGAGTAAGGTTCCTGGCCAGCACACCTTGTGGCGGGACTCAAGTTACCAAAGTAAGTTGAGTTTTGTCCGAGTCTTTGGTCCTTGTGGTTAATCTTGTTTAGGGGAAATGAAAAAGGAGTAGGGTCAGTGGTCCTAGTGAGCTCGCAGGGTCTGGAAAGCCATGTGGAACCGGGGATGCTATCCCAGAATACCCTCTGTGGTGGTGGCGTGATTGTCATATGGCCGCCAACCATATGTTTCAGTCACCCGCTAACACTAGTTTTCTCTTGTATCGTCCCTGATCTCTTTGTTTTGGATTCATGGAAACCTGGTTTTTAAGGAAAAAATGATTTGGTCTTGAAAATTGTTTTGAAATAAAGTGCTTAAAAATGATGATGTGTAAGGTTTGAAAAGTGTGGGTTGAATGTTTTGGTTTTAAAAAAAATGGAAAGGTTTGGTTTCTATTCTTAGTGTTCTCATGGGAAACCACATGCATGATTGTATATCGGAAAGAGAAATGGTTAATGGCATGAGTGGATGAATTCCTGGATGGATATGAGGTGGGTGTTGATGTGGTATGGGAACATGCATGTGCGAGGCCCATGGGACACCATTGGTGTTTGTGAAACCCATTGGCTTTGCTTATTTTCAAAATGTTTTGTTAAAGGAAAATTTTGGTGTTTTTAAATAACCGGTGATTGTGTGGTATGTCCTTGTGTTTTGAAAGGTTGGATTTGAGGTGTTTCCAGATGATAATCCTTTTTGACTGATTTGTGTCTTGAGTTTGAATTATTGTTGGTCACTTGGTGTGAAAGCGTGTGGTTAATGGTTTCTTTCGAAAAATGTTTCGGGAAGCCCTTGCAGTGGTTCCCCCTACACGTTTAGTGTTCGATTGCTGTATTTCTTGGCCATTGGACCAGTTTTATTGGGTCCACAGTTCCCCTTCTTGGCTAGTGTATTCCCCAATAAAGATTTAATGTGCGAATGACGTGTGGCCATAGATAGTTCATTGTTGGCTGACCCTCCAGTTGATTAAAGTAAGGACTCTCCCTTTTGGGTGATAGTGCTAAGTATTTTCCTTTTTCATTTCTGTTAAGTAGATCCTCTCGCAGCGGGATGACATATGTGAGGGGAGCTGAAGGGAGTTTCAGTCTCTTTGAGTTGTCTGAGTTGTCGGGTATGAAGTTTGACGTCGTTGCATCTGAAGGTTCTCCCTTGAAACGGTGAAAGGAATTCCAGTAGGGAAGGGTGAAGGCGGTTCGGAGTTATTGGTGCTGAAAAATGTCTTGAAAGTCTTTTAGTACTTTTATCAGCCGCAATGGTCATGGTTGGGTGACATCTTACAGCGTGAGGTCCCTTTGATAGTCAACGGTTGTTTGGGAGCGGTAAAAGAGACTCCAGTGGGTAAAAGGTGGAAGAAACCCGAAGTTGTTGGTGCGGTATATTATTCTAAATGACCTCTGGTCTTTGGTTTGTTTCATTTAAGAAAAGGTTTGTGTTAGGCTACTATTTTGGCAGACCCAGTCGTATGAGGCTGCTATGGTCATTTACAGGAATCACGTGTTGTTCAAGGTGTGGTTTAAAGTCTTTCTCAGCATAATGTTTCTCTCGACAACAATGATCGTGCTCGGTGATGATTTTTGGTGTCATGTTCTCATTCAGTGTAACAAGGGGTGATGTGCATGTACCATCTAAGATCTTGTTCTAGTGAATGTTCAGTGTGAGAGTAATTGGATTTCATGGTGTGTTGTGTCTGGTGGTGTTGCCTTGGTTGTAGTATGATTGTGTGTGTCACCAAAATGAGAAGCTCTTCTTGGGAGTCTTCAATACCTGACTGCGAGGCAGGAGATGCTTCAAACATCAGGGCTCCAGCCATAGGCCTCGGAGTGAAGCTGGCACATGGTTAGGAACCCTGGGAGTGTACAGGACCCCTACCTTATTTCTGTCATCGGTGTTGAAAGTAAAATCATCTTAAATTGTTTTCTATGGTTTTTCCGTTTTGAATGAACCGTCTGGTTGAGTAAGGTTTCTGTGACTATGTGGAGGCATGTTCGAATCGTCACCTTAAATTCCTGAGGGTTGAATCCGCCAGATGTAATCACTTTTAGTGGTCTTTATGGGGTATGTTGGGTTAAGCGGTCTCAAATTTGAATAGTGATCATCCAGGGACGTGAAGGTGCTAGGTTTGTTTTGGGTTGTGGTTTTAACGCCCCGGTAGTTGATCCCCTCCCTCCCTTCCCCTTATGGTGGGGTGTTTGGTCACCATTGGAGAATTTTCAAAGTTTTGTACCCTCTATCAGTCCTAATGGTGGGGAGACCGACGATGGGTCTCGTGCAAATGTCTCTAGAATGAGTTGGTGTTGGTCTTTCTCATAATGGTGGGAAGTCCACCCGGGCCTCCTCATGTCAATTTTCTAGTCTCGTCTCGGGCGTCGGAAAGTTTTTAATGGTGGGGAGCCCCATCGGGCTTTCCCATGTTGGACCATTCAGTTTTGTTCCTAGAGATGGTTCAGTGGTAGGTTATTGGAGTATTCTTTGGATGTGGGTTGGACTTGTTTCTTCGTTCCAGTAAAATGGTGTGGTTTTTGTTTAATGATTCTTGAGGTGTTTTGGTTTGTGAAGTTGGTTTCCATGGGTGCAAGAGTTCCTATCCTTAATAAATCAACTGGAGGTGTTCTAGCGCTCTAGGGCGGGTGACACTTAGCGAAAAGTGTTTTACGGGTTCCTTGATGTTGTCTTTTAAGTCGTTATCTCTGATCACGGTGTGTCTGCCTCTTTTCACTTGATTTTAATGGGGATACCTTCTGAACCCTGAGGGGGTCTCATTTCCTACTTTGGGTCTCATCCTTAGTTGTGGCTTTCCGGGGATGGAAAGCTTTATGGTGGGGAGAATTGTCACACCCGTCATGTTTAATTTTTTTCCGTTAATTTTCTTGGCAACGAGTGGTTCGGGTCGAGGCCCAACATAATTTTTTTTAAATTCTTTTTTTAAAAATGCATGTTTTGGCCTTTACAGCATCCAGCGCACTGCGGTCGAAGCTGCGCATCCTTGTCCGAGTCACCGCGCGACCTCACCCGGTTAACCACATGGCCTTCTTGGTGTTCAAGGTAAGCATATAAAATGAAATGAATAATGAAATGGAAATGAAATAGAAATAAGAAGTGTAATGAAAATTTAAGGAATTATTTTAATGATAATAATAATAATATTGTTTGAAGATATTATTAGTATTGTTTTTATTAAGGATAATATTTTTATTAAGATATTATTATTTTCATCATCATCATTTTATTAAAATTTTATGGGCCGCGCGGGGTAACGGCGCGGTTGCCCGATTCTTTAAAATATATATATATATATATTAATGATAATAAGAATGGTAATTTTTATTATTATTATTGTTTTAATTAATATTTTAATTTAGTTATAATTGTTAATTAAGTTATGATTATAATAAAATTATTAACATGTTATCAATAATATTATTATTATTTTTCATTTTCTTATTACTATTTTTAGGTTCTATTTCACTTTTATTTTTTTCTATTTTTTATTTTATTTTATTTTCTCCTCTTTTTTCTTCTCCTCTTTTTTATTCTCCTCTTTTTTTCTTTTCACTCCTCTTTTTTTCCTCCCCCTCTCTCCCGTTGCACCTCCTGTGCATCGCGCCGAACCCCCTATCCTGAAGCCCTACCTTATCGTGTCGGCCGCTAAACCGTCTCCCCCTGCTCCGTCCGGTGACGCAGCACCCCGCCAGCCTGTCCTCTTCCCATCGCAATGAACCACACCCCCTGGTCGCTGCTCCTTGCCCCGCGACCCATAATGGTCGACCTCCATCCGACAAGGTAGCCCGTCGCGCCGCCCTACCTTCTGGCCAACAACCTCTCTGGTTCCGGCTCTCCCACCGGCGGCTTTCCCTCCTTATTCATGAGAATCCCCCTCCGGTTGAGTCATTTTCTTCTTCGTTTTTTTTATCTAGATTTCATGGTTGTTCAGCAGTAATGAGGTCTGAATTTAGGGTTCTAACTTGATGTTTTTGGTTCGAATCCATAATTTTGGGTCTGCGCTAGGTTGCTTGAGGTGCGGGTGAGGTGCAATGGTGATTTCAAACCTTTCTTCAGAGGATTCTTGGTTTTAGGTAGGTGATTTCATGTTTAACCATTTCTTGGTGAATTAATTCTCCTTTTAAATTAATTTAGCATATTGTCTAATTATTTTGTTTGATGCAAATAATGTTTTAATTGAGGTTGACATGTGATATAGGTGTGTTTATGTGGAAATTATTGTTGAACTATTTATTTGTAGTTTATAAATTATACAAACTGTGTTATGGTCTAGTGTTAATTTGCGTGAGTCATAGATGAATTTTTTATTGCATTTTTAGTATTTTTATTCATGCGACATATTCTGAAAATTGTTTTATAAATTGTCTGGTGAATTTGTTTGTAATTTAATTAATTCAGCACAATTTCTAAGTGGTTTACATGCTGCAAAAGTGTGTTGGAATGAGTTTTTCTATGAATTTAATTGCTTAGACTTATGTTTAAGTGAAGTTGATAAATTTTATTGTGAAAAACTTTTTTGGACTATTTATCGGTGTTTTGAAAACTGTGTAGTGTGTGTTAGGAAGTTTGGATGGTGCAATTTTGTTTTGACGTATTATTAAAAAGGTGTTTGTCTTGAAGAATGTTTTGGGAAAGCTTTTTACTTTAAATTTTTTTTCCTACATGCTTGGAAATTGCATAGTAAACCTTCTTGGTGGTTTTCATGATTATAAAAAGTGTTTTTTTATAAAACTATGTTGCTGGTTTAGTTCAATGTGTAAGTGATGCAGATTAGGTCCAAAAATGATTTTGGGTGTGCGTAATTTTTCAAAATGGTATTTGGGTGTGAAAGTGATGGTTTGGTGTGTGTAAGTACTCCGTTTGGCTTTTATGCATAAACCTGAAATTTGACATGATCTCTAATTTAAAAGTAGAATTGATGGGACAAATGGTATGTTGTCATGTGTGGTGTTTTTCTTGGATTTTTTATGTGATGTGCACCTATTATGATCTTGAAACTTGTTTGAGCACAAAGAGGGAAGCCTGGGTAGCTAGGAAGGTGAACTAGGAGTAGTGGTCTAGTGTTTTGGAGGTGACTCGACCCAGTTTCACTGGCAGGACTGACGATTGCAACACTAACTAAACATATTAATGACTGAGGGTCGTGGCCTTCTAAGCCACATTTTCTAAGGGTCGTGGAATTCTAAGCCACATTTTCTGAGGTTCGTGGTTTTTAATCCACGCTTCACCAAGACACGAAGATCTAGGGACCCAAGCTAGCTAACACCCATGAGGCCTCTCCCATATTTGGTGCTCCCTGGTTACTTTATGTTCATCAGTGCGACACTTGGGTTATTTTAAAAAAAATAAGTGTGTGTGTGTGTGTGTGTTTTAATTTAATCTGTTTTATTTGAAGTAGTTTTCTTCAATCATGTTTTCATTAAAAGTGTGCAAGTATTTAATTCTTCTCTTCGATTGAGGTTGTTGTATATAAATTCATTTTCATTTAAATCACCTGTCATTAAAAATATTTTTTTTGTTAAATACTATTTAAGCATTTATTTCCCTTTTATTTAATTTACTTGAAAATGTATTCGTCATTTAAATGGTTATGCGTGGAATCTTCTCCCGGTGGCATCCTACTGGGCTCTTGGCTCACACCTAACATACACCTTTGGGTGTATGTAGGCCTTTTTCTTTGTATGTCACGGGTTGAGGCATCCTGCTTAGTATTGGTGGTTCTGGATGCTATTAGTCTTCGCGTGCAGGTTGGTGTTGGTATCTTGGGGATGCAGCTTCTTGTATCGCTTGGAGGTTGGTATTGGAGCTTAGTTCTCTATCCTTGTTATTTTTCACCTTGGGTTTTTAGTCGAATTGTAGACTTTAAACGTACTTATAGTTTACGGGCGTTTTGGTTGTCTGTTTCGAGTTTCAGTTGTTTATATTGTGAGTGTCTTTTTTATCTTTTATTTCAGGTAAACCATTCCCTTTTGTTACTTATGACACCCAGGCACTTGTACCAGCCCGTGGGGATCGGGAACACCCTTCGGGCTATGTCGCTGACCGGTTCGGGCGCCGGGTCGGATGGTGACCCGGCTTGGTTCATGACATGACGTCATCGAGTTAGGGAATGCCTTCAGGATGAGTCACATGTATAGTACGTTCTGGATTGTTCACGATCTCCTAGGTTTGACCCATGTTTCCTTTGGTGTTTATTTGTATGTGGTGGACAGTTGAGAGGACTAGTTCGGTTGCTAGCCCATGTGTGGCACTTTTTCCATTGCCCTTGGTGTGTGTTGTGTGATATGTGTGGTTTTTCCTTTTTGGCTAATAACTAAAGTTTGGATTTCTAAATGGTTCACAGAAAATGTTTTAAAAAGAAATATACCTATTCCTTTTAGACATTAAACTTGTTTTAAAATTAAAAAGGGCAATGGACTGATACTTGTTTTAGAAATGAAAGTGTGTGTGTGTGAAAACCAATATTTTGTGTATTTAGTTCAAACCTGGAATTAGTAAATTTCTCTATTTAAAGGTAGTGCATTGGAAATAGATATCGGGCTAGCCTACTGAGTTTTAATACTCACACCTATAGTTCTTTTCTGTTTTTAGTGTTTGTGCAGGCTGCAGCTTGGGTGCGTTCGCCTTGGGCGACGTTTGGTTATGAGTTGGAGAGTGACCCGAGAGGTCACACCGAGATAGTGGTTGTCTCTTTCGATTAGTTTTATTTTATTTTGTTCATATTTAGTTACTTTACTCTTTTTATTTTGCGTTGCTCTGTTTTATTTCAGCTTCTTTATTTATTTATTTATACTGGGAAAAATCATTCCCACAACCTTTGTTGATGCCCTGACACTTGTCGCCAGCATGGGAGGATTGGGAACGCCTCTTGGGCCATGTCGTGGACCGGCTCAGGTGACCGGTTCAGGGTTGACCCAGGTTGGTTTGTGACAAAATGGTATCAGAGAGAAGTTATGGGTCGGTTCCTGATCACCACCGCTCATGACGAGACCTGAGTTACCAGGGTTAGTCCGGGATTTGAGTCACTTGTCCTTGGTCGTTTCAGATTGAGGGATGGCAATGGAGGCGAATCGGTTCACGTTTCGGCCTCACATGGGGTGGTGACCCATGTGTAGTCTAAGTCCCCGATTTAAGGTCCTCTTAGTGTTATTCCTTACATGGGGCATGGCTCACCACCATGTTGCTGGGTCAGACATATGCACTAGTTCCTCATTCCAGTGGGTTATTATTGCTTGTGTTTTGTTTTAATCTCAGTTGATTTGAGTGCGTTAAAAGTGAAATTGGTTTTGAAATGGAAAAGTTCTTCCAAATTGTTTTTGAAATTACTAAAGTGGGTTTTTAAAGAGAAAGTGTTTTGGTTTGTAAAAACTTGGTATGTGTTTGGATTTGGTAAGGAAAATAAGTTTTTGAACCTTGGCACTCCTTATGGAGGGTCACACGTGTGTGGGTATGTATGGAAGTGAGTGGGGGAACATGTTCGCAGATTATGTGAGCGGGATTGAATAAACGCACATGTGACGGTTCATAAGATGCCATAGGTGAGTTTTTAAAATTTTAAAGAAATAACAATTTTGGAAAAGTTATTTCTCTTTGTATTGTATATGTTTGGCTTATGGGCCTATTGCCTTTGGCTTGTGTTGTTTCCTTGATTGAGTTTTGGCTTGATGATAGTTTTGATGGTTTTTTTCGTGTTGTCATGAGTATGTCGTCTAGAAAGCCTCCAAAATTTGTTAATGAGTTATGTTCAGTTCTTAGTTCGTTTTGTGTGTTTCCTGCTTATCGATGTAATCGAAGTCTGTTATAGGCAGTTTTATAATTCAGAAAGATAGTGTGTCTTCGGGTTGTTGGGAACTCCCGGGGTAGTTAAGGTTCTTACCGCCCTAGATTTGTTTGAGGGTTCAGTTCTGGTTTAGTAAAGATGAAATGTCTTTTCATCGTTAGAGTTTTGGGTGTGATTAACGGTGGTCGACTTCTGAGAAGGTTCCCCACCTGGTAAGGAGTGTGGGCCGGTGGAACCTGTCTCCAAGAAATCATCCTCGTCGGTACTAGATCCCAGTTCGTCGGACCGCTCTCATGTGCGTCACCCGTATGGCCAGTTCAGACATTCTAAACCATCATGTTGCATCCCTTTGAAAATGTATGACCATCGTGGTTGTTTGAATCATATAAAAGAAGGAGTTAGAGACCAGAAGATGAAAATGCCTGACTATGAGGCAAGAGATTCTTCAGCTATCAGATCCCCATCCACAGGTCTCGAGGTGAAGCTCGCGCACAGTCAGGAGTTGCTGAGGGTGTGTGGAACCTCAGTCTAGATAATGTATTTGGATTTTGAATGTAAATATCCAAAATTTCCCTTGTTCTATTCTCATCGTTGTCGTAAGCTCATCCTTGTTATGGTGGTGTGATGAGCTCATTCCCCCACAATCCAAGTGGTCTTATCTACTCTTAGTGTGGTTTTTAAGTTGTTTGGTCTCTCTGAATGGTGTGGGGCCATGAATAAATGGACCTGTTCTGATTTTGAGTTGGTCCTAGCTGTGTTCGATAGGGGAATGTTCATTTCGTGGAGTTGATGGGAGGCGTTGAGTTAATTTCTCATCCTCAAGTTATTGGATTGTTCCGTAGAAAGCCTTTCGTCAAGCATTAGGTGTATTTTTTGGTACATGTGGGAAACATGAATGAGTTTGGTTTGGGAGTTCCCGTGTTGGCCCCCGTGGGGGGGGGTAGTGTGTTCGAGTTTCAAGGGATTCTATGTTAGTGAATTCTTGTGGTAGGGAGAACCCTCCCGTGTTCTTCCCTTAACTTCGGGCAGTGATTGTTCATGAGTTGGTCGGGTGTGACATGTGTTGGTAATGGTCACCCCGAGCCTCTTGATTTCTTCTGGTTTGGTTCGGTCTTGGACTCTAGTTGTGTCAACTATTGGTTTGGTGACTTTCTGAGGGAAGAAAGTGTCTGTGGTGGGGAGAATTGTCACACCCCAATCTCGGATGCCTATTTATATTATTTTATTTTATTTTTATTCTTTTCTCAGTCCCACGCCTTTTAGATGAGGATTAGTTGGATCGCAGTTTGATATTTTTTTATGTTTGATGTTTGGTGGGCCTCGGGCCGGTGCACGGTCTCCGCACCGCTAGCGGTGACCGTGCGTTCGGTCATTGCGAATGCACTGTCGCCCGATCGTTCGAATAAATAATAAAATTTGACAAATAAATTAAATTTACTGAAAAAAAAGCTAAATAAAATTTTATAAGGATAAAACCTGGTTAATATTTAACCCATAATCAAAATAATATTATTGGTCGGATGATAATTTTGTTATTATTTAATCTGATAGTAATACTATTATTATTAAATTCTTATAAATATAATTATTAATGAAATGTAATAAAATTATCACCTTAATTAACATTAAGTTTGTTCTTATTTTCCTTTCGTTGTTATTAATATTATTATGATCATTTTGCAATTAATATTATTACTTTTTTTGTATCATTCATATTATTTTTATTATGTATATATATATATATATTAAGAACTAAATCTACCCATTCTCGCAACCCCTCATAACCCTAGTCGCCTCCCTCTATTTCTTCTTCTTTTTTTTCTCCACGCGGTTGTCCCCTCTCCCCAGCTCCCGCTTCCCTGCTCGCCCAGCGCCTCTGGCCTCTTGCAGCAACACCCTCTTACAGTGCCGACCTCACCCTAGCCTCCTTGTCTGGATCCTCCCTCCTGCAGCACCGGCCGACCGCGACGGCTGATTCCTGTGGTCCCCTCCTGCAGGGCCTAGTCCAGCTGCCTCCTTTCTCCGACCACGCCCTCTCGCAACAGCTCAGTCACCCTGTCGGATCCCTTCCACCTGTCTGTGCATGCAGCACCTCCCTGTCACGTCTCCTTCAACAGCGCCCCATCCGCCAGTAGCCTACCACCCCTCCTGTTCGACACCCAGTTGCCCTACGTTCCATCGTCCTGTGCAGAGCCACCGCGTCTCCCAGCACCTCTCTGCCAGGCCTCCTGCCTTCTCCCCTGTAGTTGTGTTCCCCTCAGCCCGCATGACCCTTGTGGCTCCTCCTTCCCTGTAGTGTCACCCGGGCAACCCCACCACCTCTCGCCGCTCCACTTTGTCCGACACGGCCTCTGCCAGCGCGGTATCCCCCTCCTGGTCTAGTCCTTGCCTTCCACTTCTCTGTCTGGTGCCGCCCTTGTCCGGCGCAACCCACTCCTGGTCCTGTGCGGCATCCCCCATCTATTCGTATTTTGACCGCCCTCCCCTTGTTGTCCCGTGCATCCAGCCACCTCCGGCCACCTGCAAACCACACCTCCAGCCTCTTGCTTTCTATCCAGCCACCCACAGACTGCCTGCCACTCATTTCTCCTTGTCGGCATGCACCCACTGGAACTGTAATCATCGCTGCTCTGGCCAGCCTGTCAGTACGATGTGCTTGCCTTTTCGGCCACCCGCCTTCACCGGCAGTGGCCTCCTCCGGTGTGCGCAACCTCGCAGGTGCCCTCTTCAGCGCGCAACTCTCATTTGAGTAGGTGAAGACCTCCTTGGGTCTTGTTCTTTCTTTTTTACAATGTTATTTGTCGAAGACGAGGCGAGTTCACTTCGATTTGGTTCGCTGCCCCTTTCCGACAGTCACGCAACACTGCTGGTCAAGCGCGTCTCCGCGCCAAAGTAAGGTTTGTGCTGTTTTTGTTCGAGTGGTAAATAATTATTTTAGCGTTTGTTGTATTTATTTATTTTGGTGTGATTTTAATTTTAAAATAATTGAGTTTTGGTGTATAGAGTTATGAGTTACTTTTTGGGGATGGTTTCATAAATCTTAAAGTGGTTTAGTGATAGTGCAGGCGATACGAGCTTTGTTTTGAAAACATGTCAAGTTGGTTATTTTATGTTATTTATTCATTAGGATTATTTTAGGTTCACATTTGTGTGTATTTAGATGTTTTGCGTTGTTGCAGCGCATTGGTGAGGCTTTCAGTGATGTTGTGGTCGTCAACAGGTTGCGCGTACTTGTGCGCAAGTGTGAGACATGCATCGTCGTCATAACCGGGCTGCGAGTCGAGGTAGGTTCCCCCACTGCACTCAACTTTAAATTTATAATTTATTAATTGCTTGATGTTTTATTAATTTTAATAAATGAGAAATAATATAAGATAATTAATTTTTAAATGATTATTTGGTGTAAAAAGAGCCGTTTATTTTATACCGAACACTTGAAATATTTTATCGACAAACGAACACCCAGTAGTGAAATAATGCCCATTTGGATTTTAAACATAATTCATGGAATTTCAAATGTAGTTTTTTTAAATGATAAATGATTTCTTCTGAAGCATGGACGAGTGTTTTGGGTTTTTCTGAGAAATGAAGTTTTTCTTTAAAATTGGTGAAGGCCCGTTTGGCACTTTAATAAAATAAATTATTTTGGAAAACCCACTCAGGGGTGATCTTTGGTGTGCATTGATTGCGTGAGCTGTATTTGATGTTTGTGCATCGTGACTGATTGACTTTCATTATGAACACACCCCTTTATATTATATGTGTTGACATGGGAACCTAGTATAGTCAGTGAATCTTCTGAGAATAATTGCTACACTAGTTTAGATTACGCACTGGCTAGTGGCCCCATAGCAGAGGAATACTGAGTTATTGCTGCTATGGGGATTGGGCCCCTTGGTTAGGCCATGCAGGGCTATGCCGAGTGTTAGGGCATTATTACTTCATCGAGTTAGGGTATGCCTTCCGGATGAGCCACATGTATAGTACGTTCTGGATTGTTCACGATCTCCTAGGTTCGACCCATGTTTCCTTTGGTGTTTATTTTTATGTGGCAGACGGTTGAGAGGACTAGTTCGGTTGCTGGACTCTGTGTGCCACTTTTTCCATTGCCCTTAGTGTGTGTTGTGTGATATGTGTGTTTTTTCCTTTTTGACTAATAACTAAAGTTTTTACTTCTAAATGGTTCCCAGAAAATGTTTTAAAAAGAAATATACCTCTTCCTTTCAGACATTAAACTTGTTTTAAAATTAAAAATGGCAATGGACTGATACTTGTTTTAGAAATGAAAGTGTGTGTGTGTGAAAACAAATATTTTGTATATTTAGTTCAAACCTGGAATTAGTAAATTTCTCTATTTGAAGGTAGTGCATTGGGAATAGATATCAGGCTAGCCTACTAAGTTTTAATACTCACGCCTATAGTTCTTTTCTATTTTTAGTGTTTGTACAGGTTGCATCTTGGGTGTGTTCTCCCTGGGTGACGTTTGGTCGTGAGTTGGAGAGTGACCCACGAGGTCACACAGAGATAGTGGTTGTCTCTTTCGATTAGTTTTATTTTCTTTTGTTCTTGTTTAGTTACTTTACTCTTTTTATTTTGTGTTGCTCTGTTTTATTTCAGCTGCTTTATTTATTTATTTATACTGGGAAAAATCGTTCCCACAACCTTTGTTGATGCCCTGAAACTTGTCTCCAGCCCGGGAGGATCAGGAACGCCTCTAGGTCCATGTCGCGGACCGGCTCGGGTGACCAATTCAGGGTCGACCCGGGTTGGTTCGTGACATAACCCGTCACGTCAGATAAGTCCATTGGAATCAAACCCACAACTGAAGTGCGACAACGTTTTATTTCCAACCACGAGCCTATGTAAATTCCCTGGTTAGTATGACTTATTATTTTTAGTTAGACATGTTTATGGGATCAGAATAAGTTGATTTTGGGAAATTTTGTTTTATCAAATGGATATCCTTAGTATAGGAAAATGATTTTTTGATTAAGTGATAAATGTTATTTTGGGAGACGTTCGATCATTTGGAAACACTATATGGCCTAAGGAAAATAGAACACTATGAGTTTTTCATTTGAGGAGAAATGGTTGAATTTTATTTTGGAAGAATCTATGTTTTTATTGTATACAAATAGTGATTTGGGTTATTTATGGAAATGATTTACATATCATAGAGAATATGTGATTATGTTAACTACTTTTTAGTATGATACTTTAAGAGTAGTCAGTGTTTGTTAAGATTTATCATGGAAGACTATGTGATCAAATCCTTCTAAATTTTGGGTTTCAATATTAGTTTGTATTATTTTGAGGAATTATATGGACAATTATTTTTTTAATGGTCTATGTTGGACTTTGGGAATTACTATTTAATTTTGGAGATTAACAGTAGTATTTTTTCTTATAAAGGATTATTCTTTTTGGGGGATTATCTAATATTTTACTAACTGTTTTACTTTTGGGATAATTTCTAAAGACAAGGAAAAATATTTAGTTCATTTTTGTGGATTATGAGATTCTCTAGAAGTTGATTCTAGCACTTCAGGTGTGACCAAGTCACCTTGAATACTCATCTTTTAGAGAAAATATGATTTTGTGGTAGATATTTGTTAAAGGATAAAACTCTACTTGAAAAGTAATTATGTTTCCTTGTGTTATTATTCTAAGTAGTAAAATAATTCCTCAAATTTATGAAAATTATATTTAAAAAAAACATTTTCCATTTACTTTTCCTTCTGTGAAATCAATGACCATTTAACCCATCACATGTTTGTGGTTTTATGGTTGTTAACTTTCTCTTGATCATGTTTTATATCACTCTATGTCAGAACAAGATGGTTATTTTTTATTCCATATCCATGTTTTCTTACATGGAATATTAGTATGTGTTATCTCAGGTGAACTTTTTTACTTCTCTTTCATTCTTTTAAAGTGATAGTTTTATTGATTCTTTTTTTGATGTCGTATTTTCAATGAAGTTTCCGAGCCCAATTATAAAATTATGAGGACACAATTTTCAAAAGGGGGAATGATGTAATGAACTAGGTATTTATGGAATAATACATTTTAATATTTATTAATTTTTGTGAATAAGATATTAATTTTATGTTAAATAGGACACTTTGTCTGATAGTGTACCTAATACACAACAACGGATTTCTCCGAAATCTTACGTTGCACACAACATTGAGAATCATTTTTAAATATATTTTTTTGTCACTTTTATATGTTCTATTTAACAAAATAAACTTCTTACTTATAATCGGGACATTAAAATTTACTTTGGATGAAATTTTGGTATTTTTCTGATAAAATTCATATTTTAATGAATGGTGAAAAATATTGCATTTTTATTCAAAACTGCATTTTCATTTAATTTATTTATATAGTCAGGTTATCTTTATAATTGGTTTTAATGTGTGATTGGATTAAGTTTTTATCATTTAATCCAATTTTGGTCATTATAATTAACTTCACTTTGAAATTGGATATAAAAACACGTCAATCTTTTGATGGTTATTACTGTTTGAAAACTTGTTTTATTATTTTGAAAACAGGAATTAATTTTAAATTAATTACTGAAACTTATGTGTTTTGAATTTGGAAAAATGGATTCCATATTTAGAATCATAAGGTCCAAATTATGTAAATATTTACCTTTTATTTTTTGACATTATGAATAGTAACTTCCGTAATTATTTTATTTACCATAGTTAAAGGGTAAATCTAGTAAATAAGAGTAAAAAATAATATTATAATAATATTAAACTACCCTAATACATGTACTAATAATATTGGACGAGATATTTCTGAACATGGTCATCCATGGGTCGATTTTGGGTCCCCATGGAGCCACTTGGGTGTGATAATGACATGTTATAAGAATTAATTTAAAGTAAAGAGAAATATAACATAAACTTGTATCTTTTACTAAAACAATTTTAACATGGGGTTATATAACTGATATCTTTGACTATAAATATTCATTATAAATCTAAAAACATTTAATACATCATGGTATTTTATTTATAAATTTTAGACATTAAATAAATAATTTTATTTTTGACACAATGATGATGTAGTGATTGCTTCATTAATAAAATATTCAAATAAATGATATTATAAATATTAAAATAAATATTATTTGATATAATTAATGTCATAAAAGAATTCTCTAGGTGAATATGATATGTTAGGATTGATTCAATATTTGTTTTTGAAGGAATCAAGTTTTTATGAATTTTTAAAAAAGTCAAGTATGAATAGTGTCTAAAATTGACATAGTTCATAACTTAAAATATAAAATAGTTTATTAAATGATATTAAATTACTAAAAATCTAAGATTCATCCAAATGGTTAAGATAAGTCCAAATATGTCATAAATAAATTTTTGTGGGTCTTTTGACATTATATGGTAATTACATTAACCCACAATGTGTAAATAGCATGATATCACTGTAAGATTACAAAGGGTCAAATAAGGGTTAAACAAAAAAGATAAGGATAAGAAAATATTCAAAACTTGTCTAAAAATTATTTTATGATATTTATTCGAACTAAAATCATCTTATATTATAATTAAATAAGTTTTGGACATTTTTCAATTGAAATTGAATTTATAATAAAATAATATTTCAAGACTTTCCTAAAGTGCCCCTCATCCCTCTTATAAAAGGCCACCACCTATACCCACTTACTCACACCTATCAAGCCCCTTGTCTCATCCAAATTCTGATAAAATAATCTCCCAATATCCCTCCCTTCCTCCTAGAATCTTACCTTGGGTATAATGAAATTCTAGAAAGCCTTTTGGCTCAAATCAAAAGAAGTTACCCGATTTAAAGGAACATAACGATTGTACGTGACGAGTCAGAATCAAGGTAAGGTACTTCATCTAAATATCCTTTCATTGAAGCATATCTTGATATTATGAACCTCTATTATCCTATAAGGTGTATATAAAACCCTTTTGACATGTTATATCATGAATTAGTATATTCTGATGATATTTAATGTTTTGTTTAATGTTATTCCTTAATGATTTTTATTCAAGTGTTTCTAAAGTGGTAAGGTAATATTTAACTAAAACATCGTTTTAAATTATTTAAATATTTATTCTTCTAAAACATTCTATTTCATGACCATGTTTTCAAAAAAAAATTAAAAATTTATTTATATGGACATGAATGTTTTAAAATATAAATTTATTTCAAAATTTTCAAAGTGGTATGGGACAATTTGATTCAAAAGTATTTTTTATTAAATGTTTTAAATAGTTTTTTAAATGAATTGAATATTTCAATATCTTGAAATTATTTCTTGTGATTTCAAATTAAATTTTATGATTTAAATGTTGATAATTGCAATATTTTATGTGTTATGATTATATAATGGTATTTGGACATTTGATGGGTGGTTACATGATAAACCAATGATGGGTGGTTAAGTGATAAACTAAAGATGGGTGGTTATGTGATAAACCAAATATGGTTGGTTCCGTGATAAACCAAGGATTGGTGGTTACATTATAACCTCCAATGCATTGGGTATAGAAGTCGGTCGTATGGATATTCCATTTAGTGATATGTGCGGAAGTCAACTGTATGGTTATTCCATTTAAGTATGTTTATGTCCCAAGTTACCTTTATATGTTATATTTTGATTTCTATGGGATTTATGGTAATATTTTGGTTTAAAAAAGGGTAATAAATGAGATTATATTTAGTGAATTATATTTACTACTTCTTAAAGGTAAAAAGTATTACTTTATAATAAAGTATTCATGGTTTTCATGTTATCCCAAGACTAACAGTTTTCCTTCTTTGTGTATCCCTTACTGATATTTTTATATTCATCCCAAGTTTTGAAATGTTTTTCACAGGACTTAAAGAATAATAGATTCAAGGATGAGATCAAGGAAAATTCATGTTGTTTAAAACATGAAACGAAACATGTTTTTTTAAAGAGTTTTTGTTTCATGAAAAATGGATAGTGATTAGAGGTGTATACTTGTAATGTTGAAGTTGTTATGTATGATTCATGACCTAATTATCTAAATCTCTAAACCTAAAAAGATATTTTATGTGAATTAAAGTCAAATTATTGACTTATCTCAAGATTAAGTAATGTTCAAGGTCAGGGCCTTCTAGTATCAACCTAGGAAACTCTCTAATGATCCTACCCTAATCATTGTCATAATCAAGCAGCATCTAAAGAATAATCATACTCATAACATCTTTCATTGTATCTCTCATTCCACAACGAAGGCCACCATCATGTTCTATGTGAAAAACTACTCAAGATAGGCTATTTGCGAGCTAAAATTTGAGTCTAAACAAAGGTGATATGAGAGGAAGAAGTCAAAGGAGGGAATTGCACGACATGTAAGAGGACCACACTACGTGTGGATTCACCTCATTGCCTAGTTTTGTTCTCCTCTGGACATGTATTAGAATCCATGTCACCTTACACGACATGTGCATGTAGCATGCGGCATGTCTCGACCGCTCAGGGCTTTCCCATGTATAGCTGTCATGCTTGTGTACTTCATATTGTGCCTATGTACCTAGTCGTATACCTAGCTATGCTTGGGTATAGGTCCATGCCCATGTACTTCCAGAGTAAATGATATTTCCTCCCACACGGGGTCCTAGTCATGTGCTAGCTAACATACATCTTGGCCACTCGGGGAGGGTCACACAATGTGTGGGTCTGACCATACAACATGTGATCCTTAACTTTTCCTCAAAACCCTAGTGCCTTATCCAAGGGGATACACACCGTGTGTTCTTCCAGGATACACAGAATGTAGTCATGTTTTTCACAAAAAAACCTATGATTCCTCATGTGGTTTCTAAATCTATTCCCATTACCATGGATATCACTTTTTGACCTCCTAAAATCAGAGGAACAAGCCTTAGGACATCATTTCACATCCTTTAATGACAATCCACTTAAAGTCCCGCAAGTGTCCTATGTGCATTTTATCACTCGTCATCATTCATGGATCCCATATTCATGAAATATCTCCCGAAATACATCCTTATCCATCTACAAAACACCAATCTATTTGTCCTCCACTAAACCACCATGAATCCAGGGGTTTAATCACACTTTAACTTGACCTAACAATGTCAAACCATGACCCCATAGTCCAACAATAATGAAAACAAAGAACAAGTAGGGTAAATTCATGAGAACAAAGATGAAAATGTCATTGTACAAGATTTATTGGCCGATGAAAATAAATTATGGATATCCTGGGTGAATATCATGGCATATCAAGAATAATTGATAAAAACAAAATAAATGGACTCATGTGAAGGGTGGATGAATGCATATCAAAGAGGATAAAATATCCATGCACAATCTTTTAGTAAAAAGGGTGAAAATCCACAATTTATCAGTCTTACCTTTATTTGGTATTGATTTGTTGGTGAAGAACACATTCTCCAATAAAGGAGAAGTCCCACTATGTTCACTACCTCTCGATCTACTATGATCTGATCAACCGTTGTCCTTTGATCTCGATCTACCCTTGAAGAACATTAGAGGCTCCCATAAAATCTCATAGGGTTATGTGGATAACCCTAGATAATTTTTACATTATTCTATTTAAATTAGAAATTAGGTTTTTAGGTATTAAATGAATTAATTTAATTAATTAATTAATTAATCCACTTAACATACCCCCCAAAAAATGCCTCATCTGAATGTCCAACACTGACCAACTTTAGGTTGCACCTAAGGTAAACCTCGTATTCCATATTCAAACATGGTACTGGATTTTTGATCCAAGGCTTCATTCAGGAGATATTACATTAATTATAAAAAAAACATTATCCTAATTATATTAATATATTTAATATTTTAATAATATTAATTATGGGCCCATAAAGCATCAAAATCTCACACTATCTCATCACCTGGCTCTAAAAATATTCCTTAATATATTTTTAAGTCTTACAAGGTAAAAATAGGGTCATTAAAAGAACCAAAAACACCTAAGCATGTCAGCTAATCAATCTCATCCTCATTGTGACATCCTCACTAAGTAACACATACAAGTATAACAAAATAATAAGAGGCATATCGATAAAAGGGTATCATGTACCGCTTTATCACTGATTTTTTTCTCTCACACACCAACTTCATAAATCAAATCACTCTCATCTCTTTCGTAAAAACCTGCCCAAAGATAGCTAAGAAACTCCATAATGTCAAGAACAATGTGTGAAAATGGTCATCACATCCCATCCAAAGACATTTGGGCCACCACATCACATCTCTCTTGAATAAATTTAGGCCAACAGATCCACATCCTCTCATAACTAGTTCCATATAACCAAAATAATAGGGTAAGTTGAACATAAATGACATCAACCACGTACCCTCCTCCTACCATGCATGACCCCCACTATGAACCAAATCATCCTTTCGTCAAACACAACCATATGTGCAATACAATCTGAAAACCATCACAAACCATTCATAAGAACCTCCCCTGGAAGTGAGAGTGAGGAAGAGGGGGGTAGTCAGCCATTTATCCTCACCATCTTCTATGTTGGAAAAAACAGGCCCAAAACATTTGGGTGTCATCACATAGTGCTCAACGCAGGTGGGATGCATATATAAATCATGAGGAAAATAATATATATATATATATATATATATATATATATAATCCACACACACACAAGCCCAAAATATGGGTTCATAATAAGAATATCATCTCAACTTACAACATCACCAAAAAGCCTCATAACCTCTTCCACTTTCACTTACACCTATAAATGAATCACACCACATAATCAAGCCAAAAAAAAACAAGCCACATTCCATATTTCTTTTAAAGTTAATCCAATTCCTAGATTTACCAATTACCAACCATCTTCATTTATCAAGCCCATTAATTTCATATTTTATAAAAACTACTTAAGATACACATCCCATTTCAATTTAAGTGTTCATTAATTATTACAACCCATTATCAAATTCATCCCATTAGCCATTCCAGTTTCATCGTTAATGTTTAATTCCATTACTACCAGTAAACTAGCATAACACATCACCAGCCCAAACAACCCACCTTCTCATGCCAACAAGCCCCATATTGCCTCCATTTCACATCACAACCACTTCCTGACACTACTGGAAATTTAGGCTATAGCCATGGTTTTAAACCATGGATATAAGTCCCAAAACTGTGGCTATAGTTTATAGCCACGGTTCAATGAACCGTGGCTAGTAATGGCGTGGCTATAGGGCAAGACCTATAGCCACGGTTTCAAACCCTGGATAAATCCCTATAGCCACGGTTTGAACCGTGGCTATAGCTCTATATCCACAGTTTCAAACTGTGGCTATAGGGTATTTCCACGGTTTGAAACCGTGGAAGAACATTAAGTTGCACAAATCCTATAGCCACGGTTCAAAACCGTGGCTATATAACTTTAGCCACGGTTTTAAAACCGTGGATTTAGGTTTACAGCGATGGTTAAAAACCGTGGCTATAGGGCTTGACATTTCTTAAAAAAACCACACCCCCCCCCCTAAACAGCCCCCCTGGACAGCCCTTGCACCCCCTAGACAGCCCCCCTTCCCCCCCCCCGAACATCCCCCTTGCACCCCCCCGCCCCAGACAGCCCCCTTGCACCCCCCTAGACAGCCCCCATGGCCCCTAGATATCCCCCATGCCCCCTGGATAGCCCCCTTGCACTCCCCCTGGACAGCCCTTGCACCCCCTGGACAGCCCTTGCACCCCCTGGACAGCCCCCCTGCACCCCATGCCCCCTGGACAACCCCCTTGCACCCCCCCCCCCATGGATAGCCCCCTTGCCACCAAATCCCCCCACTCCTACAGAGGCCCACCACCCCACCCCCTCCCTGCAGCCCCCCCCCCCTGGGCAGACCCCCCTGGACACCCCCCCACCCACACTCTTGCAGTAGCCCCCCCTCCCTACAGCCCCCCCCCCCCCTTGTGAAGAACCCCCACCCCACATTACACACCCTCCCTTTACAACCCCCTTGCACCCCCCTGGACAGCCCTTGCACCCCCTGGATAGCCCCCCTTGGACAACCCCTTGCACCCCCTGGACAGCCCTTGCACCCCCCTGGATAGCACCCCTGCACCCCCATGCCCCCCCTGGACAACCCCCTTGCACCCCCCCCCCAACTCCTGCAGTAGCCCACAACCCCACCCCCCTCCCTACAGCCCCCCCCCGGGAGATGAGTGGATAAGACCCTTGAGAAGCTGCCATACTTATTTATTCCATGAAAATCTGGAATTTCTGGAAAGTGCTTGAAAAAATCATTGATGAGGTATGAATTTCTCTCATCCCTGTTAATGACCGAATAAAGTCTGATATTAAGGGGGAGAAATTGAATTAATCAATGACAAGAAGTTGAGGAAATTTGAGATCTCAAGGCATATTTCTAAAACCTGCTACATGTACTTGAATGTTTTCAACATGTGTATTGAGATGAGTGCAAGATCTCAGGTTGTAAATGAGGAATAAAGGTTGTTTCATGCCAATATGCAGATGATAAATGGATTTCAAGTTAGTTGTAGTACCCCAAGAATATTGATGAGACAATTAGGAGCTGGATAGCTTAGAAGGGAGTTGGAAGTTCCCAAGCTGGTTGAGAAGGAATATGAAGTTCTCAAGCAAAGGTGTTAGTATGCGAATCTTAAATCCCACATGCACCCCTCCCCCTGCAGCCCCCCTTCCCACCTTGGACCGACCCCACTCACCCCCTGGATAGACCCCCCCCCCTCCTGGACACCCCCCTCCCTCCTGGAAACTCCCCTGGGACAGACCCCCCCTCCTGGACACCCCCCCTCCCTCTTGGACAGACCCCCCCTGG